>OZ035827.1:4838028-5350197 GCA_964034765.1 Knipowitschia caucasica | reverse complement strand
CAGTGCCTATCTGCAGTTCATCCAGAGTGATCATGGGCCTCTTGGCTGCATCTCTGATCAGTTTTTTCCTTGTTTGAGATGAAAGTTGGGAGGGACGGCCAGGTCTTGGTAGATTTGCAGTGGTCTGATACTCCTTCCATTTCAATATAATTGCTTGCACAGTGCTCCTTGAGATGTTTAAAGCTTGGGAAATCTTTTTGTATCCAAATCCGGCTTTAAACTTCTCCACAACAGTATCTCGGACCTGCCTGGTGTGTTCCTTTGTCTTCATGGTTCTCTCTGCGCTTTAAACAGAACCCTGAGACTATCAAAGAGCAGGTGCATTTATACGGAGACTTGATTACACACAGGTGGATTCTATTTATCATCATCGGTCATTTAGGACAACATTGGATCATTCAAAGATCCTCACTGAACTTCTGGACTGAGTTTGCTGCACTGAAAGTAACGGGGCCGAATAATATTGCACACCCCACTTTTCAGTTTTTTATTTGTTAAAAAAGTTTAAATTATCCAATAAATTTCGTTCCACTTCACGATTGTGTCCCACTTGTTGTTGATTCATGACAAAAAATCAAAATTGTATATCTTTATGTTTGAAGCCTGAAATGTGGCGAAATGTTGAAAGGTTCAAGGGGGCCGAATACTTTCGCAAGGCACTGTAAGTAGGCCTTTATGTGGCTGATGTGTACATATAAGTATATAGGTAAGATGTATATTTTTGTTTTGTGGCACTTGTATATACGTGTTTGCACATTCGTATGTCTTTCCTGTTGCTACTGACGTTGACTTGTGACGTGTGTGGGGCTATTTCAATTCTTAAAATATATATATTTGTTTTATTTATTTTTATTATTTTTTGTTTTGTTTTTTGTATGTTTGTTCTTGATTTGAAAAAAAAAGCCATAATTTCTGCATAACTTTTTTGTGAAATGTTTTGGAAAAACCCAATAAAATATGTTTGAAAAAAATAAAAAAATAAAAAAAAGTATACAGGAGGATTATCTACTTCCATGTGGATCATCAAAACTATTAGTCCTCCCAATTGTCAATCATTCTGTTGACACGGGCTCGTCAAATAAGACCAGTGGTTCTGTTGGTAGAGCACTGGCCTTTGAGCCTGAAGGTCGTGGGTTCGAGATCACCACAAGACCTTCTCAACCGACTCCCGCTGACGACTGATATCATTGTGTCCTTGGGCAAGACATTTAACCCCACTTTGGTTTGCCTGAGCCATAATTCAAATTAGATAAACCAAGAAAAAAAGTCTACATACATCCCTAGATCCAAATAAAGCTTGTGTAAAAGGCGTCCCACTTACCTGCACCTGGTCCAGCACCATGCCGGCCATCACCATGCCCATCCCGGCCAACAGGTAGGGGAACACCACCTGCAAACAGATGGCGAAGGACGACTCCTCCTTCTCCACTTTGAGCTTCTCCTCATGTTTCTTCTTCTGAGGAGGCAGTACGACAGGAGGAGCGAGGAGGAGGTCTTCATCCTGCAGCTGGACTTTGGGACTGCTTCCAGGACTTTTCTCCTTAGAGCGAGACTTCTTTCCCTTTTTTCTGTGTCGGGTTTGGGTCGGGGCCTTCTCCTCTCCTGTCATTGTGCCTGTGTAGAAGAATACATATTTCAATTATACAAATGATGATTTCAAGATGACGACAGAACATTTTTATATTTCTTCATACTGCATTCAGAATGTATTCAACCTCCCTCACTATTTCTGCCATTTTCTACATTTTTGCAACTCTCAGATGCTCCAATTGATAGTGGAGACTACCAAATTACTTTTTGATTAGTAATCTATTAATTATATAGTCTTATACATGCAGACGTTTTATGGCTCAGATAATTATATAATGACTGCAGAATGAAATGAAAATGTCTTTTTAATAAATACTGACTGACCTTTCAGGCTCTAAACAATCTTAGGCAAGACACTTTGCCTAGAATGAGTCTGATGTGTTTGTGAGTGAATGGTTGGTGGTGCCCCAGGGCAGCTGTGGCTACAGTAGTAGTTTTTCACCTCCGTGTTTGAAGTGAAAGAATAATGACAGTCGTTGAGCTTCGTGGAAAGTGCCGTATAAATCGATGCATTATTATTATTATTATCAAATATATTTGCAAAAATATCATTAATTCAGGTCAAATTTAAAACACAACAGCAAAGCTTTGACAAAGATAGACGTATTTCAACTATAAACAATTTCAATCTGTCTACGTTTACACAGAATTATCTCAATAAAACTGAACTTTTCTGTTGCACAAGTGTAACATCAGCTCAGGGATGATCCAACAACATGACACACAAAAACACACACAGACCTTTCTTCAGTCCACAGTGGTCTTAGCTGCATGCACTGAACATCCTGATAATCTTCATGAAAACCACGTTCAGCCTTATCCAGATGTGCGTCTCTTCCATGTTTGTGTCATTCGCTGCTACTTCTGCTTCCACTTCCTAGCATTTCAGCAGACCCCGCCCCCGTTACCAGGGTTACCAGCGAGGCGAACTCTGATTGGGTCAAAATTGGTGTCTGTCAATGTTCTGACCCGTCCATTTTCACAAGGAGGTGTGAGCAGCTGCGGAGGGAATCCCGGCTAAATATACGACCCTCAAAAACCAACAGTCCACTCTGCTCTTTGATTAGAGACTTTTGTTTTAATTTATTGATTTACGTCATGAGTTTCACGTTGTTCAGTGATTAAAACATGATTATCAACATGACACCAACTAAATAATATGGGCAGTTTTTCCTAAATATAAATGGGACCACAGCATTAAAGCATAATATATTCAAATTCTATATAAAATATAAATTAAATGTATAATATTTTAAATAATATGTAATTAGGGCATGTTATGGTATCTTGTGCCTGAATATAAAGGTTTATTGGTTGAATAGAGTATGAACAGGTGAACATCAACAACTTTTATATCCAATGTGTTACTTTTATTGTATCATCCCAGAACGAATGCCTTTTTAAATGCTTTCTGGTGGAAGGTCAATTGCATCTCCGAAAATACTCAATATTCTCAACATGGAATCTGACATTTATTCAATTCCAGGAGGTTTCAGGAGAGACAAGCTCCCGTCTACCACACATAGAAAGTGTTAGAGCTGAAATGAAATACGAACTCCATTTGTCATATACAGAAATGGACGGACACATTCTGCAGTTTCTATTCTCTGCTCTGCTCTCTGTTTTGAGTGTAAATGTAATTCAGATCACCGCAGACACTAACGCTTCTCTTCTATATCCAGGAAAAGCAATAATACAAGTCTTATAATAGCATTAAAGTTATAGCATTACTCTCTCTTTAGCGTGTTTTCCCCACTCTATATAAAATAATGAACCTTATAATGTCACGTTATGTTTTTATTGCTGTGCCCTATACATATAACTTTGCAATATACATGTATATATAGATATTTTAGATGAATATTCTCTATGACAAACACTCAATAGTCATATTTTGTCTTACCTTATCTTGAAACCTGTTGACAACTGCCCGGTATTTTCCAAGTGAACGTGATGTGATTTTTGTAGCTATGAAAAGAATAAAAATGGCATGTATAGTAGTTTGTGTGCCATGCGGTGGTCCTGCGGGGGTCCTGCGGTGGTCCTGTGGTGGTCCTGCGGCCTACAGTCCTGACCAGTGCGCATGTATCTGAACAGATTGAATTTCATGGCATTTGCAGTTAAGGATATCCCTCCCCTGTCTGTGTCCATCTCCCTCTGCGCGGTGGAAATAGTGTTGTTATTATTAAAGGGCAGTGGTTATTGAGTCATTTAGTTTGAGATTTAACTGGGTCAGAAATAATGTGATCCTAGAATCACATTAGAATAGATGGTAAGTCACTTTTATATATTTATAATCTGTTTGGACCTGATCCTTTTATGTTACTGAAATGAATGATTCAGCAAAGTACATTACTCGTCCTGCAAGTGTGTGTAAGAGCTCTCTCTGTCACTGTCTCTCTCTCTGTCTCTCTTTCTGTCTCTCTCTCGCTGTCTCTATGTCACTGTCTCTCTTTCTGTCTCTCTCATTCTGTCACTGTCTCTCTCTCTGTCTCTTTGTCACTGTCTCTCTCTCTGTCTCTCTTTCTGCCTCTCTGTCACTGTCTCTCTTTCTGTCTCTCTCAATCTGTCACTGTCTCTCTCTGTGTCTCTCTTTCTGTCTCTCTCTCTCTGTCTCTCTGTCACTGTCTCTCTTTCTGTCTCTCTCAATCTGTCACGGTCTCTCTCTCTGTCTCTCTGTCACTGTCTCTCTCTCTCTGACACTGTCTATCTCTCTCTGTCTCTCTGTCACTGTCTCTCTTTCTGTCTCTCTCTCTGTCTCTCTGTCACTGTCTCTCTTTCTGTCTCTCTCTCTCTGTCTCTCTGTCACTGTCTCTCTCTCTGTCTCTCTTTCTGTCTCTCTCTCTCTGTCACTCACTGTCTCTCTCTGTCTCTCTGTCACTGTCTCTGTCTTTCTCTCTGTCTCTCTCTCTGTCTCTTTGTTACTCTCTCTCTCTCTGTCACTGTCTCTCTCTCTGTCTCTCTGTTACTCTCTCTCTCTGTCACTGTCTCTCTCTCTGCCTCTCTTTCTGTCTCTTTATCACTGTCTCTCTCTCTCTGTCACTCTCTCTCTCTGTCTCTCTCTCTCTCTGTCTCTCTGTCACTGTGTCTCTCTCTCTGTGTGTCTCTCTGGCAATGTCTCTCTCTCTCTCGCTCTGTCTCTCTGTCACTGTCTCTCTCTCTCTCTGTGTCTCTCTGTCACTGTCTCTCTCTCTCTGTCTCTCACTCTCTGTCTCACTCTCTCTGTCACTGTCTCTCTCTCTGTCTCTCACTCTCTGTCTCTCTCTCTCTCCCTCTGTCTCACTCTCTCTCTCACACACACTCTCTGTCTCTCTCTCACTCTCTGTCTCACTTTCTGTCTCTCTCTCTCTCACTCTCTGTCTCACTCTCTCACACACATTCTCTGTCTCTCTCTCACTCTCTGTCTCACTCTCTCTCTCACTCTCTGTCTCACTCTCTCTCTCTCTCTCTCTCACTCTCTGTCTCTCTCTCTCAGTCTCACTCTCTCTCTCACTCTCTGTCTCACTCTCTCTCTGTCTCACTCTCTCTCTCACTCTCTGTCACTGTCTCCATCTCTCTCTCTGGATGTAGCTTGGACATACTCATTGCTGTAATGTCTGAGTGGGGCCATATTTAGCCTCTGAACACTTCACAGCTCATTCTTAGAAACGTCTTCTTCGAGAGGGTTTCACCTGATCCTGCTCTCTGCCAAGTTACAATTTTGTGAGTCCGAAACTAAACAACAACACTTTTAATTTTATGTTTGTTATCTTTCTAAAATAATTCTAAAATATTATGTTTATATTAATCATAGTAATCAGGAAATATTACTAATTACAAGTGGTAAAATATATATTATATTTACTTTACTAATATATTAGTATTGTATTCTGTAAAATACATACATATACTGTCCTTCTTCAAGTCTTTCTCACAGGAATAACCGGTGTTTTAAGAAAGAACTGCTGCCCTCAAGTGTTCAGAATGAAGTATTGCAAGTATTTTACGAGTTGCTCTTTGCATGATGCTTTTTTTCATTATTAGTTTTTATCAGTGCTTTCTATTGATTATTATTGTCTTCAGTGATATTTGAGTGTCTGGCGCAGCTCTTTCAAAGTGATGTTTATGATGACAAAAAGCTTTTTTGATGAGGGCTTAACCATGCATTACAGAATATTATCTAACAGTTACAGTGTGTGTTAAAGAGGTGGCAGAAGTATGGTCCAACTACTACAAGTGTATGTGATTACAACAAGTACAACATATAACAAGGCCAGAGTGTGGAGTGAGTGTGGTGCATACACTAAAAGACAAACTCAAATGTGCACTGGTGGTTTAGGCAAAGTGGCTCTCAGCAGGGCCCAGGACAGGTCCAAGGGAGAGACAGGAGAGACTGAGCAGCTCTCCCAGCTGCATGTGGGTACCGTAGACTGTGGGTACCTGAGATGGGTACGTTCCCTAGATCCGTGGAAGTGCACAGAGGAGAAGGCAGAGAGAGCAGCACAGCACCCTCTCCTGGACAGTTACACTTACTACAAAAGCTTTTGCGTGTACAAAAGTAAAATGCTATTTGTTGAATGATCAACAGAGATTATTGGAGCGGGAGACATGTTTGGAGTTGTTCATTCTGGGAGAGAATATGAGAAGTAATACAGCATATATAACTACTAACCACAAAAGAATGTACTCACTTAGAAGCATGGTTAATCAGTTCAAATCTGTCTTTATGTTATGTCACCATCATTAAAGTAACTAAATCATTCTAAGAAGTTAGGAGTAAAAGGAAAAATAAGTAGTAAAGTACTGTTACCAGAAAAATATGTAATAATACAGTACTAAAAATACCTTATATTGAGTTACTTTCCATCTCTGTCTGCAATCAAACATTCAGCTATAATAATTCTTCCACCATTTTTAAGAGCCTATGTGGTTTTTTTATGTACCACTAGAGGGAGGCAACATCTCATGAGAAAAGACTGCACTGACATCACCCCGCCTCCTTCTCCACATTTCAAATATAGTTATAAGAATAAACAAAATCAAGAATAATGTTTTTTGTGGACAATATTCACAAATCTGGCTAAAAGTGGTACTGCACTCTCCTTGACTCTGGTTGCCAGATATGCAGACAAATCCAGCTGGGAGCATAACAGCTGAATAGACAAGAGTTTTGTCAACAACAAATCTATAACCAACACCTTTTTCACAAAAATAGAAATCCTGGTTTTATTCCTTGTTTTTTTAATTAATAATTTGAGAATCATAATGAGATCTTTTTTAGTTCTGCGCCACATGGTACTTGATGTGGTGAGTTCTGGCAACCCGGATCACAGACTTTCTGATTGGTAAAATGGTGGAGGGCGGGACATCGAAATGAAAACAATAACAAGATTTAGGGGCTGTAAAACTAATTTTGAAATCCAATCTCTGCTGAACTACCATTAAGCCTTTTGATACATTGGGGCCCTTTAATGATGACTTTTGACTTGAAAATTACATAGCTGCATATTGCTGCTTTAAACTGTCATCTGTGGTGATTGTTGGTAACAGAGCAGCGTGATGAGAGGAGCAGAGCTGATAGTGTGACTGAGTTGTCGGTGGAAACTCTCGTGGAAACTTGTAATGCTGCTATAAATACTCTGGTCTGCCCTGTTGCCAATGCTCTGCTGTGCCAGTGCTCGTTCTGTATATCTCACTTCAGATTACGTTACAGCAAAAACACTACTCAGCACAATACGCCTTCATCCTGCTATAGTTTGGAAATCTTCAATGCACCAAACTCCACGAACTTCAGCACTTTCCAAAGTACTTTGCTGTGTCTTTGTGCAAAAATATTGGTGATTTCTGGCTGATATAGTGCTGTCACCTCAATGTCATGTGCTATGTCTGCCAAAGTGACAATATTAAAGATATACAGTTTGGAAATGCTTACAAAACATTATATTTCAGGTAAACTTTTCTATTGATTGCTTATTCGACAGTCTGCACCCCAGCCTGTATCATTCCCAAGTGTCTCCCATCCACGTTCTACCCAGACTCTACATTGCTTTGCTTTGTCATGGCTCTATTCCCTAACTTTATAGATCGCAAACCCTCTCTGCTTGAGCAAAAACTGTCAGCAGGTTTTGCCACATTCCAACATTTAAACTGAAAAGGAAGTAAATTTGCATATGGAGAGTTTTGGGATTTGTTAAGCGATTTATGCAAAATTTAAAAAAACTTTTCTTCTGACATTACAAGTTCTGCGACGTATGATCATTGCTCTCAGAAGTCCCTTTCTCACACTCACATGTCCTGGTTTACCTTGAAGCACCTGTTACTCTCCCATGCAGGCAGCTGTTGGCCTTGGGATCCAAACTCCAAACACAGCCGTCCACACTGTGCAGGTTTCTGGGCTTTGCGAGGACGGCCACAGGATTATGACCATCTCCCATTAAAATCACTCGTTAAAAATGTTTTCAAATGATATATGTTTTTACAAGCCATACAAGCCGGTGCTAAAAAAGGCAATGCCAGCTTAAAATGGGCCAACTTCTGCACTGTTTACAAATCTCCAAATAATACAATTCTATGATCTAGAGTAAAGACGACCTTTACACTTTGATGTTTGAAATCGCAATATGTAATATTTTCATGTCAAGTCATCATTAAAGGGCCCTAATCTGTCCAAAGGCATTAATAAAACATGGTCGTTTCCAAAACTTCTTTAACGGATAACAGTAGTTCAGTTCATTTGGACTTCATAATTAATTTTACAGCCCCTAAATCTTGTTTTTGTTTTAATTTTGATGTCCCGCCCTCCACCGTTTTACCAATCAGAAAGTCTGTGATCCGGGCGCCAAAACTCACAGCGTCGAGCTAATCTCACTGGTAAAGTACCATGTGGCGCAGAACTATAAAAGGTCTCGTTATGATTCTCAAATAATAATAACAAAACAAGGATTAAAACCAGGATTTCTATCTTTGTGAAAAAGGTGTTGGTTATAGATTTGTTGTTGACAAAACTCTTGTTTATTCAGATATTATGGTCCCAGCTGGATTAGTCTGCATATCTGGCAACCTGAGTCAGGGAGAGGACTAGGCCAATAATGTGGAGATTTTCACAGTTTTTTTTTTCATACAAAATTGTTCTTGATGGATTTGTTTTTCGTTCTTTTTTTATAGACTAACGGATTTATACTGTTTTATTGACATTGTGCTGTTGAAAACTGGAATGTGCAGAAGTTTCCATCCTCACAGTGTCCCCACACAGTCTATGATAACAGAGGCACGGGTCAGGACTTGTCACATGTGTCTTGTTGGACTGGTTACACTTTGGCAATACTAATCTAATAACTTCAGTGTAACAGTTTGTACTTTTAATAATATCAATATCATCACATGCTGAAGTTTACAGGATGTGTGTGTGTGTGTGTCTATGTATCTGTGTGTGTGTGTGTGTGTGTGTGTGTGTGTGTGTGTGTGTGTGTGTGTGTGTGTGTGTGTGTGTGTGTGTGTGTCAAAGGGCCTTGGCGTCTCGCTCCCGTCGTCACTGTGTAAATGGAAGAATATCTGATGATTTCTGAACATTGTAAAGTGCTTTGTGTGACCATGGTCTGTAAAATGTGCTATATACTGTAATTAAACATGACTTACTTTATGTCACTAATGTTCTGTATTCTATATGTCATTATTGTTAACTGTTTTACTTTGTCTCATTCTAAATGTTTAACTTTAGCAGAGGGGAGGAGTGGGGTGCGAAGGAGCGCTCATTTTTGTTTAGTTTTAATTCATTATATTTATTTTATTTTTGGTGTGTGTTTATGCAATTACTTTTTCTTATCCCGTTTGCTCTGTAAATTGTTGTGTATGCATGTGTGTGTATGTTTACATTTATGTTTACGACCCCCGAAAATGAGAAGATTCATCTCAAGGGGCTTTCCTCAAAGGTATATGTGCAGTTTTTTATTCCCATTTACCATTGAGATCATATTGTGTAATCTACAGTTCTACGGTGGCTTTGTCCTTATCCCTTAAAAGACGATGCCATCGCCGACGATGGTGGCGCACATGTTTTACAAATGATCAATTCATTCGCGAACGTGAACGCTAGCGACTTACCTTTTTTTATCTCCGTGAAGTACACATTCCAGCCTTTCCGAAACTGCCTTCGGTTTGTCTCTGCTACATACGGGGATAAACTACGTGTGTATGAAAGTCAGTCCCCCAAACAGATCTTCAAGCGGTGCCCCGTGAGCCAGGCACAGCCGCATGTAAAGTTGTTTACACACGGGGACTCAGACAAAGATTGTCAGAGAGTGAGATGGCTCACTCCTCTGTGTTTACTTGTTGCAGCCAAGCCCCGGCGATCCAAGATGGCGCCCTGTTCAAATGAATGGTTGTGCTCAGTGGCGCTTTGTGACGGCATGGGGGCTGAAAGATTAGCGGAAGTCGCCTGGAACTTGCAAAGATCTATGGGAAACTCGCCTGTATTTGGGCATTGTCTGGTCCTCCCGGTTCTGCGCAGTGGATGATCTCCCACAATGCGTTGCGCCAAACACGCGTGTGTGGGTCTCACACCAGGTCTCACGCACGTGCACAGAGGGGCTCGGCCGCGCTCTGACCAATCAGAGCAGTTCATCAGAGCGGGAGTTAGAGCGAGAGCCAGACGGGCAGAGTTTGTGGCACTAAAGTGTGGATTTAAACAAAACCGAAGGATTTAAGAAGAAAAAAAGTTCAGGATGACAAGGGACACTAAAATCCCCACAAAATCCGATCTTTATTAAAGCTGTAGGTTCTCTGTCAGCTGAGGTTGAGCTGTTTTAATATGCATTGAGTTCTATGGGGAAAATTTCTGGGTAGCCCGCGTGAATTTAGTCTGGTTCAGTCTGCAGTACCGCGAGAATCCCCCGAGCACGTGAGTTATTCAGCTACAAGCTGTAATACCCTATCCAGTTAATATTATAGATCCATGGTTGCAGCATAGGCAGCAGCGCTCAGAGGAACCAGAGGAGTTCGCGTTATTGAGAATAGACAATAATAAATACAGTAAAATGATATTATGTGTATATAATGTATTTGTATATATAAATTTGATGTTTTATTTATTTTTTGTCTTAGTTTCTTTTGTTTTACATATTTTACAGCTGTGATACAGAAGCAACCACAGCCTCATAGACAAACTGCTTGAGGAAGGGCATCAGGAGTACAGCGTTTTTGGCTTTTATAGAGGAATTTTGTAAAAAGTATAATAGTTACGGATTCAAATTTTTTCCCCATTATCCCCAAGACCATAAAACACATTTCTATGCAGTGTTGTTTATAGCATTTCATTGTGTTTTTTCAATACATTTTTGTGAAATTGATTTTCCGTTTTGATTTTTTCTTTGTCTTCATGACTCCAAATTTTTTATATAATTGATATGACGGCTCCAAAATATAGATATTCTAAAACCCCAGGTTGTACTGAATAAAACAAAGTATACTGCTTGACTCTGCATCAAAAAATGACTTATTTATGAGCAATTATACACAAAGAAAACCAGGCGAGGAAGGTTCCCCAAAATGACCCTAGACCTTGGAGGGTCCCGCTCAAACTCCTTTTTGTCCCTTATCAGCCACTGTATTTCACAATGGCGCATTGACCTGTAGAGTCCTCCAAGTCACTCCCGTATTCATCCCGGAAACCGGATTCGTCCGGAAGTTGAGTTTGCGCATGTCAAAAAGTGTAATATGCAGTGATGGGAATAACGGCGTTACTAGTAACGGCGTTACTAACGCCGTTACTTTTTTCAGTAACGAGTAATCTAACTAATTACTTTGACTGTAACTATAACGCCGTTATCATTTCCGACATCCCGTTACTGCGCGTTACTCAAGACGCACAATGAACTTCTCTTTTTACTTCGTGATAGGACTCGTGCGCGTGTTGTCATGAGAGAAGGGAGGATGAGAAAACCTCTCAGCAATTATTGGCTGATGTAAAACATATTTCCTTTACAATCTACATGTCTACAGTTGAGAGGATGGTCATAAATTGTGTTTTTGAAACAAATATGGGTCTTAGTCGCGCTCAACCACGGCTTGTATCACCGTGAGGCCTCAGAGGAGCGCATGTGAGCGCAGAAGTCGGCTGCATACAGTTCCATCGATAAGCTCCTTTCTCTTCCTGGTTTATCTGCTAAGGGCTGCAACAAGTTTGGCTAACATACATATAACACATTTTAAGATAATTTAAAATGCACTTACGGTAATTTTTCAATTACTATAGGAACGATAAGAAAGAGAGGTGAAGTGTAAGACTGTTGATTTTAGAAATTGGATGCACCCGGCTGCACCTAGCAAAACAGAGTAGTTTACGGAGGACACACGCGTTTTGTTTTACTTTTTAAAACTCATTTCCAAATGGAGGATTACATATCTACGCTCAAACTATTATCTGGACTTAAACACAGAACTGGTCTGAACTGAAGTGGTCTGTGCAGGTCATTTATAAGGTAAGACCCATAACTCATAGTTTTGCGTTTTGTATGAACAAACAATGCGGCCATGAAACATATTTTGCTGTAGCCAAACAAATTGTCCACTTGATTTATATGATATATATGTTCATCTGATTGGGCTGAAGTCAGTGCTTCACCGGTGTTTCCACATTCACAGTGGCGGGTGTTGGTGTTTAGTGCTTACAGCACAGAGAGAGATGAAGAGTGAACAGGACTTCAGCAGAAAAACAGACTTTTCTAGATGGAAATATTGGCACTATTTAAACTCACTGAGGTTAAAGGTAAAACTGCGCACGTCGAGTGCACATTATGTTCCAGAACAGAACGAAAAAGTAACGCAATAGTTACTTTTACTGGTAACTAGTTACTTTTATAGTGGAGTAACTTCGTTAGTAACTCAGTTACTTTTTGGGAGAAGTAACTAGTAACTATAACTAATTACTTTTTCAAAGTAACGTGCCCAACACTGGTAATATGTAATATGTAATAAGCACGGGAAAATGTTGAGGCTGCGTTCTGCTGCGAGGAGGATAATCATAAATCACCGTCACCATCGAGCCACGATCACACGACGAAGCTTGTTCAAACCTGCTGTCGACGTTTCACCACCTCTGCTGCCAAACTCTTCATCCTCAGGTCTTAATAGGTTTGTAATTTGGAAAATCATGCAAACATGAGTCATACAATGCAACAGCAGCCTGCCCAGGGACTACAGGTGGAAATTAGCATCTCTGCTATAACCTGGTACATGCATCTCTCCTTTTGTGTTAATGCTTAATTGTACACTGTCCCTGTTCAAATAAAGTACATACATACATACAACAGCCTTTACCTCTAATAACAAAATAGGGGCTGTAAAACTAATTTAGAAATTCAAATATCTCTGAACTACTGTTATCAGTTAAAGAAGTATTGAAAAAGAGCATGTTTTATTAATACCTTTTGACAAATTAGGGCCCTTTAATTATGAGAGATTAGGGCCCTTTAATGATGACGGATTAGGGCCCTTTAATGATGACGGATTAGGGCCCTTTAACTCATTCCCTGCCAGCCATATATCAAGAAGCATCCCTCATACTGCCAGAGATGTTGGATATTTTTTGTGTTTTTCCAAACCTCATATAAATGTGAGCCCTTGGTTGACACAAATGAAAGCTCTGTGTCTTGGCTTTCATAAAAAAAAGTAAGTTTCTAACCCTTTTAGTTTTTTAGCAATTGAGAGTACAACATGGGTAACTTTCACACAAAATAAGAAATGGAGAAAACAGCCTTTTTGTGAAACACAAGTTTTCAAGCAGAAAAGTTTTTGTTTTTTCTTTACTGATATTTTACAGTGTATGACAGTTTGTTATTATGACACAAAACAGAATAATACACAATACTTAGAATTTTATTTGTAATGTATAATTATTTTTAAACAAATTAAACGTGTACACAAAATACACTCAAAGGATTGTCTTATGTACACATAAAATATTCAACTTGTATACAATAAAAATACTTTGTATACAAATATACAATAAACATAACACTTTCTGAACACTTTGTGAAACGCTTTTCCTTTAGTTTATAAAGAATAGTGATTACTATTTTACTTTATAAACTTACTTAACCCTCTTGGCGCCATAGTTGACTAAAGTCGACAATACACTTGGTGGAGCAAACACAGCAGAGGGCGCTCTGGGAAAGTCCTCTGTTTTCAGGCTTAAAAAGAAGCCACAATCACGGTTCAGGTGCGGTGCTGAGGACACAGTTTTTTTCCCCGTGCTACATGTGTTACTGCTAAATCATCACTGTAAATCATGACATCTTAAGGTTCGGTCTCACCTTTTTTTTACGTGAGTGAGTAATGACTATTTCATTGGAAGAAATACTGTTGTTATAGTCTTGTAAAGGAATCCATTCTCTTTTTTACGCATCACAATAATACAATTGGAATGACAAATGAAATCTGGGGGAGTTTTTTTCTGGCAACTGTGAGCTCTAAACGTGAAGGATTCCATACCGCAGGAGCGAGTACATTTCCAGGCTCGGTGAAAATTGGATTTGGTGGTTTTGCTAAAGCCAATGTCAACCTTTGTGTTCTGTAATGTCTTGCCAAAGTGCAGAGAACGTGTCGGGGATAGATCCTTCACCGCAGCAGAGTCACCCCACATCAGACCTGATCTCTGTGGACATGTGTGCACCATCGGACCTGTAATAATAATCATAATCATAATGCATTGGTTTTATAGATTGTGGCTGAGTAGTTAGCACTCTCGCCTCTCAGCAAGAAGGTCCCGGGTTTGAATCCCGGTTAGAACAGGGCCTTTCTGAGTGGAGTTTGCATGTTCTCCCTGTGTCTGCGTATGTTTCCTCCGGGTGCTATGGTTTCTCCTACGACTCAGGGTGAATGAGTTTGCGAGTGTGAATGTGGGATGATGGATGCAAATTAGCTAAATGCTACCATCCGAAGAGGTGTGTTCATTAACATGCACTGTCCCAACCAAATAAACAATAAATAAATGAATAAATATAGCACTTTTTTGGACACTCAAAGACACATCACAAGTCATTATTCTTACACTCCAAACACAGTGGCGATAAACTACTACTGTAGCCACAGCTGCCCTGGGGCACACTGAAAGAAGCAAGGCCACCAGTATGTCCCATCGGCCCCTCCGACCACCCCCAACCATTCACACACACACCAGACTCATTCTAGGCAACGTGGGTGAAGTGTCTTGCCTAAGGACACAACAGCCGAAGCCGTCCCACCGCTGGTCTCCCATCACAGTACTAGCCCAGCCCTTCCCTGCACAGCTACAGATCTGGCTTTTGCATGCAAGTGTATGTCCTCTACTGTGTGCAGCGACGTCGTTTTCTCAATGAACGTAAAGTCACCATCTGCTCCGAGGGTCCTCTTACATAAGGCTGCCAGTGTTTGACGGATGACGGCGGCTCACATACTTCTGTGTCCCGGCATCTCCAGGAGAATCCACCACAGCGCCGCTCTGTATCGCAGGATCCAATAGCAACGAGGTGCATCAAAGATTTCTGATACAGGGAAAGAAAAACATGCAAAAATACATTGGCCCACTCTCTATACTGTATAGGGAGCAGCTTTGAACCGTTTAAGACTCAACAGAGACAAACACGGGGTTATTAGAATTGTATTTATTGGTTTACAAGAAATCTGTCACTACAAAAATGAGCACATAACACTCTGCAGACATTATATTTGAGCAAAACTCTCATCCATGTTTGTGTACAGATCCTTCCTGTACCTATTTGTTTTGTTTTGTTATTCATTTGTAAGTGGGTACAGTGCTATTTTGTATTGTGCAGAATGTTATAATTGTGTATGGCTCAAAAGAAAGTATTCAATCAATCAATCAATTATGTAAGGGATAATGTTTAGAACGCAGGTCATTATCGGAAAATAAGTTGAAATCTGTGTTTATTATTATTATTGTTATTATTATCAACAGTAGTGGTGGTAGTAGTAGTAGTGTCGAATCCCTATTGACACTATAACATTTGTTCTAGTCAGACTTTGGTCTACTACTTGTACTTACTTCAAAATATCTTCACAAAGTCCGTCACAGTTATTTTCATCCATATTTATCAATTTTCCCTGGAGACATTTCCCCGTCAAACTTCTCTCTTTTTGTCAGAGGATTACAGGAGACCAAAATTAGCTAGAAACCAACGTATTTTTGCATAAGAAAGTAGATAGTCCACTCTTTCAGAATCTACATTTCACATACTAAGTTATAGCACACCATTTTCTGTGGGTCTTGAAAATCAACAACGGCTGCCAGTCAATGAGTTAAAACTATCATTTGTTTTCATGTTTATTCCTACACTTGATAGTTCCTCTTAAAAAGCCTCTTTTGTAAAAAATACTCTATACTCTATATAACGGAAATATATTGACTCTTTTTGACCATACCTTTGTTAACATTCGAGACACTATAGAAGTAATTAGTACTGGAAGTGTAAATCGCGTCTAACCCTGCGGCAATCCTCCCGGTGTCAAATGACAAGATTCCAGTTAGACTTAAGCATCGAGGTCAGTGAGTGGCGTTTGGGGCAGTTAGTGAGCGGCCGTGAGGCTGTAGGGCCAAATGCAGAAGCAGACCGATGCTAGCGGCGACATGTGGAATATATGTTGTTTTTCTACTATTTCTTGAGTTTCTTGAGTTCTCAGGCCGACCACGCTGCGCAGTAACGTGATTTCTGATCCAGTGTCAGTGTAAATCTCCACATGTCTAGCACGCTGCAGTTCACAGGTGCAAGGGCAGCGGCTCCTGTTACCTCCATATTAGAGTCAAATGTCACACGGTGTGAACACATGCAGGGCTACGACGGATTATCCAGGACAAGACTTTAGAGCTCTATAGATTAAACTTGGTCCACATTTGCATAGTAAGTGTTGGTGATTAGAAAGGCGAACATTCATCAGACACGTGGGGACATTTTTACTCTGCATTTAATCGAACAGAAAATGGGACCTCTATGTCTTGAGAGTATATTTGTTAAAGTATAGCTATATGTAAGATTTTCATGTCAAGACATCATTAAAGGCCTCTAATCCTTCCAAAGGCAATAAAGAGCGACTAAACACCAAATCAACTTTTTCTAACTCATAAACTGCATAAGTATGTTTATTGTAGTGCTGTCTACATATCCTGGTCCTTTTTTTTGACATTTTAGTTCAAATTAGATAAAATATCACTTTTGAGCCAAAAAACGCTGTGTGGTGCCCTCTCAACCTTTTTGGTGGTACTACATTTGAATTTGGTCCTGGCCTCTCCATTGACTCTGAAGTTCTCTATGACATCAGTTGTTTTGTGTGACATCAGTCTGTCAGAGCCAGTGATATAAACCCATTCAACTCTCACACACGCCCCAGCTGCAGTTTGGAGTATTCTGGCGCCATCTAGTGGATTCAAATTAAATTACATGAGTCATTCTGAGATTATTGAGTGTGATTAGGTTCAGGTGTGTAGCTTTACAATTATCTTAGTGTGTAAACAAGGGTTGAATGAGACTTTCTGGTCTGTAAACTATTGCTTTAAGCAGCAATGACAACTGTCTGTTTTTTTTTTGTGTGTGACAAGTGAGCTGTCAATCACAGCCCAGACCACGCCCAACTCTAAGCCCCCCTTCTTGTCCCTTAGTCCTCCAGGCAACGCCCTTTTTAGAGAACATTTTCAAATCTTCATGTGGGCGGAGTAAGGCTGGGCACAGGTGTTTAGTCGCTCTTTAAGAAAAAAAAAATTCTTTTCCCAATCTTTATGATAACAGAATTTTTTTCAGCCCCTAAGTTATTCCTCCACTGTTTAACCAATTAGAAAGTCTGTGATCCTTGTTGCCAGATCTCACCGCTTCGAGCTAATCTCACTGGTAAAGTACCATGTGGCACAGAACTACAAAAGGTCTCGTTATGATTCTCAAATCATTAACGACAAAACAAGGAATAAAACCAGGATTTCTATCTTTGTGAAAAAGGTGTTGGTTATAGATTTGTTGTTGACCAATCTCTTGTCTATTCAGCTGTTGTGGTCGCAGCTGGATTCGTCTGCATATCTGGCAACCTGAGTCAGGGAGCGTGCAGTACCACTTTTGGCCAGATTGTTACGTAACTGCTCCTTCAAACAAAATAAGAATTCTAAATGTTATCGGTTGATTCATGATTATAACAAAGATACTGATTTAGTGTTTACAAAAACACATAAATGAATAATCAACACATACAAATATTAAAATACCTCCATAAAGTTTATAGAAACTGAACTTGATCCCTGGAAATCCCCTTTCAGTCAACAATAACACAGTTTGATTCCACCATGTGTACATAACAGCGCACGTACTTAAAGAAGAGACAAAACATCCTGTTGTCAGAATAACACCTTTTTATGATTAAATAAGAACAATGTATGAGACTGTTGTGCTGAGATAAGACTCCAACAGACATGTTTGAGCCACACCACGGTCTGGAAGTGGCTCAGGACGTCTGGAGATGGAGGAGGGAGGAGTGTCCGTCACCTTTAACCCTTTAGGCGCCAGGGGGTTTTTTCATAAGAGGCTCTTTTTAATCTTAAGTCTTAATAACTTAAAATTGAGAGGAAATACAGGCTTTATGTAAATTAGAGATATTATAGGGATGGCCCAAAGTTTATGTGGGATGGAAATGTACCCTTATTATTTATATATTATGACTTCATATTTGGTTGTAGCTATTGTGGATTTTCATGAAATACATATACAGTGTGTATACATATTTTTACTGACAGACACCAATCACTAGGACATGAACACACAAACAGAACTCACACTGTACCATACTGAAGGCTCAGGGACATAGTGAAACAGTGTAAATCATTGTGTGGTAGAAGTTTGAATGAATTTTGAAATCCTGCTTGACACACTTGGTCCTTTTAAAGGAATAGTTCACCGTTTTTACATACTGACATATGTTCTTACCTTACCTTAGACTAGTTAATATGTACCTGTCTGGTTTTAGTCCGTGCGTTCTGTCATGCAAACGGAGCAAAAGCGGGAGCACAAACGCAGCCTCCTCTGTATATTTTGTAGCACCAAAAGGTAGCTCCCGCTAGAAGCTACCAAACTCTTCCAAGTGTTCCCTATTAAATGTATATAGTTACGTGACGTGTTACACTGCAAAGTATAGTAACACAGAAATGTAACAGTCGATTTTCTCAGCGGATAAAACGGGTACTATATTGTGAGGCGTAGTAATCTGAGGAGCGCTACGTCCGCGCACTAACTTCTCTCCGTACTACAAGTCACGCTGCTTCTACTATTCTATTCACTATTGAAGTGAGCGAGAGAGAAGTCTCCGGAGAGAAGTTAGTGCACGGACGTAGCGCACCTCAGATTACTACGCCTCACAATATAGTACCCGTTTTATCCGCTGAGAAAATCGACTGTTACATTTCTGTGTTACTATACTTTGCAGTGTAACACGTCACGTAACTATATACATTTAATAGGGAACACTTGGAAGAGTTTGGTAGCTTCTAGCGGGAGCTACCTTTTGGTGCTACAAAATATACAGAGGAGGCTGCGGTTGTGCTCCCGTTTTTGCTCCGTTTGCATGACAGAGCGCACGGACTAAGACCAGACAGGTACGTATTAACTAGTCTAAGGTAAGGTAAGAACATATGTCAGTATGTAAAAACGGTGAACTATTCCTTTAAACAGTACCCCATATTGTCGACTTAAGTCAACCGCGGCACCTGGAGGGTTAATTTTTATATCATGCTTTCAAAACAATGCTTGAACAATACAGAAGTGGTCCATCTTCTGCTTAATGCATACATGTGTTTTGAAATCTAATTCATGGTAAACACTTGGACCATTTGTATCCAAGGTAACGTCACCATCCAGACGCTGGTGTCAGAGTGTTGCACAGCTGTCCAATCAGTTAGCGTTACAAATATGTTATGAATAAATGCAACACTTTTCTTTTCACCAGGAAAAAATGTGTTCTGAAGTCCATTTTGCAAAAATGGTAAAAGCTGTTTCATGAGACGTCAAAGAGCGGGATTTACGGGCTTTTTGAACCCAAAACAATGTAGCGTAATCTTTTATTGGCAGGTTCAATACTGATGATTTTTCCAAACATCCAAACAGCTTATTTCTATATTCAGAGGAATCTGACACATCGTAAAATGTGTTATTCCTGCCCTCAGGCCTGTTCATTAAAATGTGTGCAACAGAACAGCGCCGGGCCTCGAGCTGCTTGTGACTTCTCCTAAAATAAGTTTGGTCCGACAGTAACAAGCAGCGCTGCTCTTATATAATGAAGTGAGTGGGGTCTTTGATTCCTCTCACAGACTCAGCTGCCTGCTGTGAGTAAGGAGGGCCCAGCCAGAGTGCGGCAGAGGTCGTAAAAACCTCCAACAGAATGATACCCAGCTGCTGTTATGTCGGGTTCAGGATTTTTCATCTTCTCTAAATGTCAATGCTGTTACCTGTACTTCCGAATGAGGAAAACTCCAGGATGGTTTATAGTTGGAGCATCACAGAGAAATCTCTTCCAGATGACATCAGCGCCGTCGTTGCCTGATGGAACATTTCCATGCTCGGACAGTGTTGTTTGTTTGACAGTTGCTGCGTTGCTACGGAGATGAATGTAACGAGAATTAAGTGATAGATCTGGACGTGGGGATTGTAAATGTGTATTAATCTACTTTTGGACTTGGATCTGGGGTCACCGAGGCTCATCCTTTTCTATTCTGGCATTAAGTCTACTGGGTACTGGGTGCAAAACATTTCTGGTTCTGGCCTGTCCTGCCCCCTTCCCCTTTAAAGTTGTTGTTGTGGAAATGGCCAACAGTTCAGAATATAATACAGTAGTAAAAGATTTAAAGAGTTCTTAAAATCGTATCGACCCTGGTCCATGGTCAGGTCCGAGTCAAGTTTTAGTGAAGCTCTTCCTGTGCAGAAGCGAGGCAACCAGTATGTGCCATCGGACCCTCAGACCATACCAAACCATTCACACACACACACCAGACTCATTCTACGCAATGGGGTGAAGTGTCTTGCCTAAGGACACAACAAAAGTTTGGCACTTTTGTTGTGTCCTTAGGCAAGACACTTCACCCCATTGCCTAAGGACACAACAAAAGTGCCAAACTTTTGTTGTGTCCTTAGGCAAGACACTTCCCTAAGGACACAACAAAAGTTTGGCACTTTACAGCCGCAGCCGCCCCACCGTGGCACCTGGTGTTCTTAGAGGTACTTACTTACTTACTTACTTACTTACTTACTACTACTTACTTACTTACTACTACTTACTTACTTACTACTACTTACTTACTTACTTACTTACTTACTTAGAGGTCTCCCATCAAAGTACTAACCAGGCCTGGTCCAACGGGATCTGGCTTTTGTATGCAAGTATGGCCACATGGTTATTCAGGACCTGACAGAGTTTGTATTCTTTTTTTCAGTTGTAGAAATAACATATATATATAACTTACAATCTTTTTCAGGCTTGATAAGAAAATTGTCTTATATTCACTTCAATTCATATTTTTACCAGTATTAAAAACATTCTAAGCACAGTATTTGTCTCAGGTATGTATCTGCACTAATCCTAAATGTTCTTGTCTTTCATTGATGAAGCAGGGTATTTAAAAGTCACAATGGCGCACTTTGGAAAAATGGAATGAGCAATTAGAAGAGAAGCAAGTTTCCCGTTCTGATGCTCCCAGTGCCATGAGGCCTCCGAGGCTGTATTATAGACTGCTTAGTTTCTATCAACAGCCTTGAAGAAATCAAACTATGCTGACTCAGTATTTTCCATCTACTACAGACCTTAACAAACAGGCCTTGTGTGTTTAACCTAATCACTGGGACCAATAAGCTTACACACCACACGGCCTTGGCAGTAAAACTCTGATTGGCTAGATGGCACTTGGCAGCATTTAATCCTCCTACTTTAAACTGATAGAATAGTATTTAGTTTCTTCCATGACCACAGCTCCACTAGTCAACAAGCTATTTCTGTGTGTATTGCGTATATTGCATAAAAGCTTTGTGAGCGGAAGAACATCAACACAGATGTGACCGAGCCGAGGGTCTTCGAGATGGCGGTTCGTTGAAGTCGTGGGTCTCTGCTCCTTGATGCTCAAAGTTGCCCCCCCAAACACTGATAGATATAGATAGATATTCAGGTCTCCAGTAGCAGCAGAAACACATCCATCCACACAAGCAAAACACATCAAAAGATAATTCTAAAAGTTGCTAAAATTATCAATAAAATGGTCACAGCAGCACAGGTGGAGCAGAGGTGGAGCAGAGGTGGAGCAGCCGCTGGGTGGAGCAGGAGGGGTCACAGCAGCAGAGGTACATTTGTGGAAGACGAGCATTTTGTTCTGGTTCTTTCAGGATTAATTGAACCGGGTTAGAGCGCGATGAGTTTGCTGCACAAAAGTGTGGATTCATAGAAAATTTGATGTAAGTAAGTCATCTTTATATACATAGCCTTTGAGCCTGAAGGTCGTCGGTTCGAGCCCACCGCAAGACTTTCTCCACCGACTCCCACTGATGCTGTGTCATGTGATTTGTCATTGTGTCCTTGGGCAAGACACTTAACCTCTGGGAACACCAAGTGCCACAGGGGGGCGGAAGCGGCTGTAAAGTGCCGAACTGTGGTTGTGTCCTTAGGCAAGACACTTCACCCACATTGCCTAGAATGAGTCTGGTGTGTGTGTGTGAATGGTTGGTAGACTGGCTGCCTTGCGTATAAGTGTCCTGAAATGCGCAATCTCAAACCAATGCATTATTATTATTATTATTATAGCGCCTTTCAGTAACAAGGCGCTTTACAGTTGTTGGCACTTGTCTGTCACTCCACACAGAGATGGGAGCGACGTCTGGACTCTGAAAATATCGCTTGTGTAGCCGACGAGACTTCAGGCTGCAGCACCCTGGCTCACATTTGAACATGGACTGGAGAGGGACTTAAGATAGCATCACTGTCCTTCACTCACTCATTTGATTCATACTATTGTACATGTTTTTGGTGGTAGAGAAAAGCTACTCTGGACCAGGGACAACATGCAAACTCCACAGAGAAAGGTTTCGTCAGGAGGTGGAATTGAACCCAGGACCAGGGTCACATAAATGCCTTAACAATGTTCCTGCCGTTCCCCTTTGACCCCCTGATCACCACCAGCCGTTCACTCACTCAGCACATTCACATTCAACACATTTTAGAACATGCAAACCCCACACAGTATGGCCCTGTGCGGCCTGGGAATTGAACCCGAGACCTTCTCGCTGCGAGAGAGCTCTTACCACGGACAAAGTCATTCTTCTAGATTAATCACAGTTTAACTTTCTGGAAAGGCAAACATTGTACATAATATTTGGCCGCCTTCTGTGTCATGTTATTTGACCCCATGCCTTTCTTACCCAAAGTCATCTTTTTATAAACACAAGTGCACAGTGTCATCCAGCCAACTTCAGCTGCGCCAAAACAGGAATGCAATACCGTGCTGTAAAACTCAGGACCTCTGTCATTCAGTCTTTGACTTTAATTGTAATGTATATACATGGCAATTATTTTTTGTTGATGGTGACAATTCAGCCAACTTCAGCTCCAACACAGCTAATGAAAAAGCTCTAAACAGCTCGTATCTACCATAATGTTTGGACACCTCTGCCCTAGACGTTTGGAAATGTAATTGCAATTTTATGTATACACCAGCCTTTAAACTTCACCGGAACAAGGCGCTATACATACAGAGAAACAGATTATAGATAGATACTTTGTTGTTCCCCTGTGGGAGAAAGTCAGGTGTCACATGTATTCATACAAACAAACAAACAAATAGATAATACACAACATTGCAAACAATAGAATCAAAATACAACAGCTCTTCAGGTCACAGCAGCAGAGGAGGAGAAGCCGCTTGGTTCGAACCATTTTCTCTGCTCTGGTCCAAAGTAAAATGCTAAATGCCTTGTTAGCATTTTTCCAAAAGTCAGCATTCCTCCAGTGGATTTTCACCTGATCCACTTGGTTTGGACCATGAATCCTCTCTGCTCTGGTCTGGACCAGTGTAAAACCATGAACACTGTACTGCAGCAACATCTCAGGCAGAAATAAGCAAGAAAAATAACAATAACAAAAACACAAAACAAAAACTATTTCAAGGTAACTTCGGACTTGCTGCCGTTTCCAGCGCATTTAAAAGTAAAGTCTATTGAGTAATTATGCAATATACAAATTATGATGCAAGAAAATATCAAACATTTCATAATTTTTGCTATTTTGTTTGCTTTTCTCCATGTCCACCGACAAACAGCAGCTGAGTGAGGAGCGCAGTAACCTTGAATAGAGTTTGTTGACCACTACGGCTGTTTTTTTCTTTGTTTGAGTCCAGGCATAAGTAAACACAGAGCACACACGAAGTACACACGGAGTACACAAGATGACGCAAAACACTATCACTGACGACTGTTTTCCCCCCTCCATTGGGTAACCGTGACTCACTTTTTGGAGAACTATCAACGATCTGCTGGAAAGACATTCTGCACATGATCAAAAAGAGCTTTGTTTCACGTCTTATTATCACTGAAATGAATTTGAACACATTTGATGAACATACTGAAATCATTGAACTCGGTGCGTGACTGTACATACAGTGCCTTGCGAAAGTATTCGGCCCCCTTGAACCTTTCAACATTTCGCCACATTTCAGGCTTCAAACATAAAGATATAAAAATTAAATTTTTTGTCAAGAATCAACAACAAGTGGGACACAATCGTGAAGTGGAACGAAATGTATTGGATAATTTTTTAACAAATAAAAAACTGAAAAGTGGGGCGTGCAATATTATTCGGCCCCCTTGCGCTAATACTTTGTAGCGCCACCTTTTGCTGCAATTAAAGCTGCAAGTCGCTTGGGGTTTGTCTCTATCAGTTTTGCACATCGAGAGACTGGAATTCTTTCCCATTCTTCCTTGCAAAACAGCTCGAGCTCAGTGAGGTTGGATGGAGAGCGTTTGTGAACAGCAGTCTTCAGCTCTTTCCACAGATTCTCGATTGGATTCAGGTCTGGACTTTGACTTGGCCATTCTAACACCTGGATACGTCTATTTGTGAACCATTCCATTGTAGATTTGACTTTATGTTTTGGATCATTGTCCTGTTGGAAGATAAATCTCCGTCCCAGTCTCAGGTCTTTTGCAGACTCCAACAGGTTTTCTTCCAGAATGGTCATGTATTTGGCTCCATCCGTCTTCCCATCAATTTTAGCCATCTTCCCTGTCCCTGCTGAAGAAAAGCAGGCCCAAAGCATGATGCTGCCACCACCATGTTTGACAGTGGGGATGGTGTGTTCAGGGTGATGAGCTGTGTTGCTTTTACGCCAAACATATCGTTTTGCATTGTGGCCAAAAAGTTCGATTTTAGTTTCATCTGACCAGAGCACCTTCTTCCACATGTTTGGTGTGTCTCCCAGGTGGCTTGTGGCAAACTTTAAACCAGACATTTTATGGATATCTTTGAGAAATGGTTTTCTTCTTGCCACTCTTCCATAAAGGCCAGATTTGTGCAGTGCACGACTGATTGTTGTCCTATGGACAGACTCTCCCACCTCAGCTGTAGTTATCTGCAGTTCATCCAGAGTGATCATGGGCCTCTTGGCCTTCTTCTCCTTGTTTGAGATGAAAGCACAGTGCTCCTTGAGATGTTTAAAGCTTGGGAAATCTTTTTGTATCCAAATCCGGCTTTAAACTTCTCCACAACAGTATCTCGGACCTGCCTGGTGTGTTCCTTTGTCTTCATGGTTCTCTCTGCGCTTTAAACAGAGCCCTGAGACTATCAAAGAGCAGGTGCATTTATACGGAGACTTGATTACACACAGGTACATTCTATTTATCATCATCAGTCATTTAGGACAACATTGGATCATTCAAAGATCCTCACTGAACTTCTGGAGTGAGTTTGCTGCACTGAAAGTAACGGGGCCGAATAATATTGCACGCCCCACTTTTCAGTTTTTTATTTGTTTAAAAAGTTTAAATTATCCAATAAATTTCGTTCCACTTCACGATTGTGTCCCACTTGTCGTTGATTCATGACAACAAATTAAAATTTTACATCTTTATGTTTGAAGCCTGAAATGTGGCAAAATGTTGAAAGGTTCAAGGGGGCCGAATACTTTCGCAAGGCACTGTACATGTCAATAGGATCAAGGTTCAGCCATTTTATTCCAAAGGTGAGTTAGGCATTAAAGTGATAGTCTGGAGTTTGTTAGAAAAAAAGAGAGAGAGGTACATGATTTGAAAAAAATGACCCAAGCTCCTCCCCCTTCCTTTCTGATTCCGTAACAATCAATCAACACATTTAAAAGTTAATCGGAGAACACATTATACATAAACATTATTAATACACATGCACAGAGGTTTTCAGAATTATTTGTCAACGCTTTCATGACAAAAATCATGTTTTAATGCACAAAAAAGCGATCGCGGAAGTAGCTACAGTATTATCATTAATTGAACATTATAGGACTCATCTGCAGAGGGTCTGATTATGGATATAGGTTCAGTATATAAATGATTATGGATATAGGTTCAGTATATAAATGATTATAGATATAGGTTCAGTATATAAATGATTATGGATATAGGTTCAGTATATAAATGATTATGGATATAGGTTCGGTATATAAATGATTATGGATATAGGTTCAGTATATATATAAGTACCTCAGCACAGATGTTCAGAATTCTTTGTTCAGTTTTCATGTAGTTTCAGAGCCTAAAAAGGCTTGATTCAGAGGCTCCGTGAAAACAAACTGAGCATGAGCAGCTACGAGCACGAGCGCCGATGATTGACAGCCCTTGGCATCACTTGATTGGTTAAAGTGGACAGCATCTTGGATTTTGAGCTATAGCTAAGAGAAGGGAAGGCGGAACTTACCCGTAATATTAGAATTCATAAAGTGACTTATTTTATATCAACATTTAAGGCCAGGAGGTCAATTTAATACAATTTAGAGTTCCAGAATATCACGTTAAACCTCACTGTAAGTTGCACTACTTTTACACGTCAACAAACAAACTGTGTCCACGTTTTCGTCCCGACCTCTTTGCCTGAAATCCCTCCGTAAACCTTATGAAGCATCGGTCTGTTTTGGGTTGGAATAAAAAGAGCAGATTGTTGTGGTCTGGAGTCAGTCTGGCTGAGTGGCATTTGTACTGTAAGTAAGTAAGTAAGTAAGTTTTTATTTATATACCGCCTTTTCACTGCAGATCTGAGTCTCAAAGCGGTTTACAATTGTTAATTATGGGCACTTGTCTCTCACTCCACACAGAGATGGGAGCGGGGTCGCCAGTACAGGAGGCGCATGCCAGAACTATTGGACATATTTTTAGTGGTAGGGGAAACCGGAGTACCCGGAGGAAACCTACGCAGACTGTAACAGATCCCACAGAGCGGAGGAAGTCTCTGCTGTCATTCGAAAGAAATTCAATGCAGCAGAAATCTGAAGAAAAGGAGGTAAGTGCAGTGGGCAATTTCAAACACTTTAAGAACTCCGAGGTCAGTGGACTATTGTTGTGCAAAAGTCAAAAGAAGTTTAGAGTAAAGACGCCGAGATTTTCTTTTAAAATGATAAAGGGGCTTATTGTAATTGAAAGTAAGGACAGAACAATTGGTGTGTCTCTTTTTCGTTTTTTTGCAAAGTTCAAAAAAAGTATTGCACTCTCAAGTTAGACATGTCAATTATTTATTCAGAAGCTGATTTGGCGGTCTTTGGACCCAATGGTTGTGGGTTCGAGCCCACCATGACCCATGTTACCTGCTCCCACTGATGACTGCTGTCGTTGTGTCCCTGGGCAAGACACTTAACCCCACATTGCCCGAAGCCCCTGCTGAAAGACTAAGGCCATCAAGTCGATGAGAGAGAAGCCATCTTCCCGTGGACCCACCACCTGCAGAGGATCAGCGAGGGACTGGTGCTATTAGACTTGGGTGGCAGCTCTGATCGCCACCCGACCCAGAAATGGATTAATAAAGGGTTAAAAAATGACAAGATACTCTATGATGACAATTTCACACAAACATTTCATGTGCTACATTGGGAAAATGGAACTCCTATTGGACGTTGGTCTCTCTCTATGGACCAAAACCATGTGCTCTCTGATCTGTGTTGGTGATTTCAATGGTTTTGTTAAGTCCTCTGAGACGACTTCTGTTGTGATTTAGGGCTATACAAGAATACATCTTATTGTAACTATAATGTATTGGAAGGAATGTGTCTTTTTACCTAATTTTATGACTGATATTTGTTGTTATTTTTGTCCGAAAACTATTATTTCAGGTGGTATCTGTCTCTCACTCGACTGAACGTAGCATTTTAACGATTATGTCTCAGATAATCTATCAAGCTGACTGAATATTGTCACCGAAGTGGGGACACAGACTGCACTGTTCTCACATGAAAACTCTAGCGTAGCCCTGGAGAAGTGCTGGTTGTGATTTTCTCATCTTCTTGTGGTCCCGGATCGTGATGTGGGATCGTTTTACTCAATGAATGGTTTCTCTTGGAACTGTCCAGGCCTGAACTCTTATAGAAGTATGAGAAAGAACGGCTAAACACATGGCACAGAATAACAGTGAGCAGGAAATCTTGGCCCCACTGTCCTCTTCTGCAAAACACATTTTTTACACTGGCCACTGATGCTCTTACATAATCTGGAACTATTGTGCATTGTAATAGGCTTCATCCAGGGTTACACTGATTGAATTAAACAACGACTCACAGATCTTGGCAGGATCGTCTTGACTTTAAGCAGAACCTCCAGTCGGCTGCCAAGCTCTGAATATCCACTCTGTAATTGGTCGTAAGTATTGATTTCCAATAATATATTTATGTTACAATAGAATATTACAGCATTGCAAAAGTTTACACAAGCATTCCCAAGATGTGCCTGGATCCATGGGTAACTATCCAGTCTCCAGTTATTATGCACAAATATAGTGTATTTTGCTAAAAGAAAGTTAAAGCACATTTACTTCAGTTAAAACCACATTTTAAAAAGGAATCAATACTGATAAGTGTGGAGAGCATTCAGGTGTCAGATTCAACAGGTATAATCCCGGCGCTGTTACTATGCCGACCACTGCTTCTGACAGAGGCCTTGTGGCATCAGGATGGGTCAAATGCAAAGGACAGATATCCCTAAGCGCATAATTAAGTGCACATTTACATTTACAGAGGCTGGATGCAAGGAGTTATATGCTTCTTTGTTGAAGAAACTTTGATAATCTGGATCCAAGATATCAAACATTCTCCTCAGCTGATGTCTGTCTGACAACACGGCGCCGCCAGAAGAGCTTGTTGTCTTTGGCGCACTCTGGATACGTTTGCACAAGTATTCTAATACGGTTTAAAACGGCAACTGAACCCACTTTTCCACTTCAGAAGAGGTTCTAAAGTAGCTATAACATTTCCAAAGACACAGGCAGGATTATTTTTTACCTGTGTGATGTCTCCACTGAGCTTTAGGAGTGTGATCCAAACTTTAAGAAGCTCTGAGAATATGTGACTTGTTTACATTGGCCATGTGCTTTTGGAAGGCCTCTTGTTACAGGCTTATAAAAAACAAATACAAGTATCATAAGGAAGCTGACTTTAATTAATATTCTACATATAATAAAAGGCTTGTTTTATTCTGGTGACAATTGGATTTGGTGATAATTCAATTGGATATAGCTTCGGCATGGCAATTGTACAAATATTTATTCAATGAAAACCTAAAAATGTGAAAGTGTTAAGATCGTATTGAACAAATATTGGTATCGGGAACTCAGATGATAACAGTTTAAGATTGGGAGCCATGAAAACAGTATCAGGACGTTCAATTCCATTTAATCTCAATGTTTTCTTGTATAGATATGGTTAGACCAGAATAGCTCTCCATGGCCTCGCACCAAAGTACATCTCTGACTCTGAGGAGCACCGGGACTGGCCCCCTGCTGGTGCCCGGGTCAGAACTAAACATGGGGAGGCAGCATTTCAGATTCATGCAGCTAAAATCCAGAACAGTCTTCCTTGAAAATCTGAGACAGGCTCCTTCTCTATCCAGGTTGAAGACAATTCAGTTTGCCTGTACGACTGAAGGATTTTATCTACTCTTTTTAATGCCTTTTTAATTACCTGTGTGATTTTAAATGAGTTTTTAATGGTGATTTTGGAGTTTATGTTGTACGTGATGATTTAAATATGATAAATAAAAACCCATTGATTGAATATCGTCAAATAAATGGTTAATATAAGTTCACAGTGTATGTTTTAAAGTATGTACACCCCTCCAGACCCTCACCATGATCCTCCTCCAAGCCTCCTGTCTTCACTTTCTCTCTGTTCCGAGCAGAGAAAGTAGAGATCCCTGGAGACGTGCTGTTTTATAACAAACACCAGCCCGTCACATGCACTGCTCCCATTGAGGAAGCCAGATGGAGGGATGTCTGTTATCCAGGCCAACACAGGGTACATTGTGTTTACATGCTGCAAGAGTTCCACTAACCACACCTGCAGACTCCAGGGTGTGTTCTTTCTCAACCCTATTTGGTTCTAACAATGTACTATTGAGGTATTACTGCAAGCAAATATAATTAATGGATAATACAAGTGATTATTATTGTGTTTTTCCCCTGATACCAAACTATCATGGCCAGATTGGGGCTAAAGTGGCGCAGTTGGTAGAGCATTGGTCTGGGAGCCTGAAGGTTGTGGGTTTGAGCCCACAGCGAGACCTTTTCCAACGACCCCCACTGATGTCTGCTGTCGTTGTGTCTTTCGGCAAGGCATATTACAAGGACATAAAATAATGGGAGGGGGTGGGGGGGGGGGGGGGGGGCGGGGGGGGGTCCAGATGTAATTGTCCTACTGCATTGCCCGATGTGTGGTGTGGATCAAAGCTTCTCCCTTCTTCTTTCTCCAATACATACGATTACCATGAAGATGGGGTCTCCCTATCTCGTCATGTTTGGAAGTTCTGATGGGATTAGGCGAGCACTTATCTGTTTGTCCACAAGGTATGTATCCTGAGTTTTGTTTTTTCTGAACGTCTCTTCACATTTTTTACACTATTTCATTTGTGCACCCTGAACCACAATCCTTACAGTACACAGAGTGCCTAAATAACGATATAGTTTCCAGACTCCAGAATAATTCAATGTAAAGAATCTAAAGAAGCTTGTTGATTCATGTTCTGCCATCTGAAATAATGTTGTTCCATACACATGAACACATTAAACACATATCCGTCAAATTATATGTTCACAATAAAATGTAATTCAAGTATCCATATCATATAAGGAAATTATGCTTTGTTATGTCATGACACACACACACAGCTTTGACATTAAGTAGAGCAAAATTTGAGCCTCCATAATTGGATGGAAGTACTTGTAATGCAATATCTTGAAAGCAAGAATTTTAAAGTAGTTAAACATTCAGCAATCTGCCGAAGCCAAGGCCACTGCGACTGATAGAGCTGTTTGTCTATGTTCACATCCAACATGCCAAGAGGCTTCTGTTTGCTTCATGATCCTCCACATAAGTCCTGCCAGCACCACGTATCAGTAGGGACAGGGGCAGCTCCAGAAGTGAGACCAGAGAGCGCTGGTCGTCACTGTTGGTGTCATTACAGAGGACTAGCCACTGCTACTGTCCCCTCAGAAGGAGGCTTTAGTGATTTGGGCAGTCAGCTGGGGCCTCTGGCCTTTTGAGAGAAAACACGATCTGGATTCACCCACAATGTTTTCTCCGCCAAAGCCCAGTCCAAACTAAAAAATCCAGACTCCAGAGATCAGGTTCAAAGGACAAAAACAGATGACAGAAAATGACACAGTTATGCAATTTACTGTAAAAGTTGTGCAATTTGCTTCATAGTTACATCAGAATCAGAATTATTTTTATTGCCATAAGTAAAGGGAAGTCAGACCTTCCTAGATTTTGTTTTGGTAAATAGTGCAGACAAGTAACACAATAGTAGCAAACAGATGCACAGAACAAAATGACATATAACTGTCATAAGCAACAAGTGTCGAGAGGTATGATATTATAAGGTGGAAGAAAAATAAAGTGACAAGTTTAATGGGATGGGATCTAGGGATGAATTATTAAGTGTCATGAGTCCAACCACAGAGGGTAAGATACTGATCATATGGTGGGAGGTTCTGCCACCCCTGCCTGAGAGTCCAAGCTCAGGCCTTCTCAGCAGAGACTGTTAAGGCAAACAGAATGGCAGACCCAAAGATGCAGCTAATTTTATACAAACAAATGTGGATGGAGAGCAAGTCTGCATGGCTTTTGAATGTTGAGATGGTGGTTGACTGATGCAGGTGTGTAGCTTCACAGGTGCAGGTAAAGAGGAGTTTCTCAGGAAGGGACTAAACAGGAGGAGCTGAGAGGTGAGCTGCCACAGAGCCCAGGACATCAGCTGGTCCATCTCCCTTCTGTGAGCCGACCCGAGATGATTCTGTTATAGAAATCTTAGAGTAAAGCAATCTGAATTAACATCAAATAGTTATAAGTGTAACTAATTCTCAACTCTGGATTCAAATGTATGATCTGTTGGCAGCAAGGTCAGGTGATAGATGGAGACGGGTTTCTACATGTCTTCAGCAATATCTGGACGGAAGAACGATGTGTCCACGGTCACACTGATTGTTTTTCATAATATCAGAGTTGTATCAGTGAAAGGAAGCGTAAAGAGAAGCCTTGAGCATTGTTTACTCTGTTTAATATCTGTAATTTCTTCATTCGTGGCAGACGGTTTCAGAGGGCTACCTGGTGGTACTGGAATTGATTTTGTTTTTCATTGTATATATGTGCGCAATTACTGATGAATAAAATGACACTTTGATTATATTACTTGGTTGTTTACATTATTTTTGCTCTCAGCCTGTGCAGAAATGCCAAACAATTCCAATGATTGTGGTGTCATCCAGCTTCGCAGAGTCATGACTGGAGGTGCAATAGTTAGAGGGAGAAGAGCATGGGAGAAAGAACGCAGCCCTGTGGGAGGCCGTCCGTCCTGTCCACCACCCGCCACACATACCAGACTCATGGTAACAAGGCAATGTGGGGTAAGTAACTGGCCTAAAGACACAATGACAGTTCGACAACCAGGTGTTCCCAGATGTCTTCCATCACAGTGCTAACCAGGCACTGCCCTGCTTAGCTGCTGAGGTCTCCCGAAACTATAATTTCACCTGCAGGGAGCGCCAAACTCATTATTGAGATTCAACATCTTACCATATTGAAAATCAAAGCACAATAGGGCTTTAAGAAAAATACATCCTGAATGGGAATCTAAAAAGGACATAACAGAGTGTGCTGAATCAGATATATGCAGCTGCTGAATCAGAGGTATACAGCTGCAGAATCAGAGGTATACAGCTGCTGAATCAGAGGTATGCAGCTGCAGAATCAGAGGTATACAGCTGCAGAATCAGAGGTATACAGCTGCAGAATCAGAGGTATACAGCTGCAGAATCAGATGTATACAGCTGCAGAATCAGACGTATACAGCTGCAGAATCAGAGGTATACAGCTGCAGAATCAGAGGTATACATTTGCAGAATCAGAGGTATACAGTTGCTGAATCAGAGATATACAGCTGCTGAATCAGAGGTATACAGCTGCAGAATCAGAGGTATACAGCTGCAGAATCAGATGTATGCAGCTGCAGAATCAGACGTATACAGCTGCAGAATCAGAGGTATACAGCTGCAGAATCAGAGGTATACATTTGCAGAATCAGAGGTATACAGTTGCTGAATCAGAGATATACAGCTGCTGAATCAGAGGTATACAGCTGCAGAATCAGAGGTATACAGCTGCATAATCAGAGGTATGCAGCTGCAGAATCAGAGGTATACAGCTGCAGAATCAGAGGTATACAGCTGCAGAATCAGAGGTATGCAGCTGCAGAATCAGAGGTATACAGCTGCAGAATCAGAGGTATGCAGCTGCAGAATCAGAGGTATACAGCTGCAGAATCAGAGGTATACAGCTGCTGAATCAGAGGTATACAGCTGCAGAATCAGAGGTATACAGCTGCAGAATCAGAGGTATGCAGCTGGAGAATGAGGTATACAGCTGCAGAATCAGGTATACAGCTGCTGAATCAGAGGTATGCAGCTGCAGAATGAGGTATACAGCTGCAGAATCAGGTATACAGCTGCTGAATCATAGGTATACAGCTGCTGAATCAGAGGTATACAGCTGCTGAATCAGAGGTATACAGCTGCTGAATCAGAGGTATACAGCTGCAGAATCAGAGGTATGCAGCTGCAGAATCAGAGGTATGCAGCTGCAGAATCAGAGGTATGCAGCTGCAGAATCAGAGGTATGCAGCTGCAGAATCAGAGGTATACAGCTGCAGAATCAGAGGTATACAGCTGCTGAATCAGAGGTATACAGGGCGGCACGGTGGCTGAGTGGATAGCACTCTCGCCTCTCAGCAAGAAGGTCCTTGGTTCGAATCCCGGCCGGACAAGGGCCTTTCTGAGTGGAGTTTGCATGTTCTCCCCGTGTCTGCGTAGGTTTCCTCCGGGTACTCCGGTTTCCCCTACCACTAAAAATATGTACAATAGGTCTGGCATGCGCCTCCTGTTCGGCGACCCCGCTCCCATCTCTGTGAGGAGTGAGAGGACAAGTGCCCAATAAATAACCATTGTAAACCGCTTTGTGACTCTGGTCTGTGAAAGGCGGTATATAAATAAAGATTACTTACTGAATCAGAGGTATACAGCTGCTGAATCAGAGGTATACAGCTGCAGATTGATGGTGCAGATAAGTGCTAAAGCTGCTCTCACCGTCACACACTGACCCTGACCCTGTGTCCTCTTTAATCACACTGATTTACCCGAGTGTTGGTCTCCAGGAAACAAGTCTCTCCAGTCACAATCCACAAAATGTAGTTTCAACTCAAGTCGGAGAACCTCTTGAGGGATAAACTTTAACTTTCCTTTGTTTTGGATAATGCCTGTGTAAGAAGATCCTGGGTTCGAATCCCGGTCAGAACAGGGTCTTTCTGAGTGGAGTTTCCATGTTCTCCCCGTGCCTACCCCGTTTACTCCAGGTACTCCGGTTCGCCCTACCACTAAAAACATGCTCACTAGGTTAAATCCTCCAGCTCCGGTAGTCCTGACCAAGCCGAGCATCAACATCTGGAAATGGGTTCCCGGGCGCTGTTTCTACGGCGACCACTGCTCCTGAGGTAAGCCTTAGCGGGTGGGTCAAATACAGAGGAGGAATTGCCCTACGGAGATCCATAAAGTGCACCTTTACCTTTACCTTACACAAACTTAGCTCGCAATGAAAAAAGCAACAGAACCATGGATCTATATTAATTTCAAACAGAACCCACCCTTACGAGCGATTCTGAATGAGTGAAGCATCCGTGTGCCCTATCTTCAAGCGGACCACGGAAATCAACTCTAGAGGAGAAGTTTGGTGCGAGATGGGACTGCTTTCCAAACAGATCAATGACTAGAAAATCTTTACAATTGTGTGTTGGATTCTTGATGAAAATATTGAATAAATATTGTTGATGATGAGGGATTGTGTCGGGAACTTAAAATAAGCTGCTAAACTAATGCACCTATACTATACCCTTAAACATTTCAGAAGCAGCTTAAGATATACTTTATTGATCTCACACTGGAGAAATGTATTAACTGCTCCATGGCCTAGAGATTCCAAGAATTTGGAAAATGGACAATATGCAAATTGGTTGTTTGATCAAAAGGTAATGACTGTTTTGCATTAATCAGGGATTTTCACTTGACCAATTATGTTTATTATCTTTAGAAATTCAGAAACAAGAAACACATTTTTATTATGGTATGTACTTCAAGTTAGTCCAATTTAAGCAAACACTTGGCAGAAAAACAGTAATTGCAAGAACTAGCGAAAGTGGCTGTTGTGAATGGCTCAAGTGTGTGGCTGAAGTAAAAAACTGAGCCGATATAACGGGATATGGGGAAGAGAAACAAAGGGAGGAGTAAGAAAAGAAACATTACTGGATCGAGTAAAACAAAAACAGACACCGGCCTGTACCTCTGTCTCCCGTGTTAGACGAGCCTGCGGGGGTCCCAGACTGACGGGGGTCCCACACTGATCCGTCCTGTGACTGCTCCAGTTCTCACACCGCACAGAGGAGCCCTGTGAGCGAGTGAGCGCCGTGTAATTCTGTAATCTGATCTGGAAATCATCCAGAAAACAAAGATAATTGCAGTTAGAGTCAAAAAAACAAGGTCATATCATACTTATGACACTTATGGATGATTATGATCGATGTTTTGATTTCCCATTTGGACAAAAATCATACATTGATGCTGCCGAATGGAGGGTGCACTATACATTAAAGCATTTCCAAGCTTGTGTTTTTTATACGCATTGTTTTGAAAAAATGTATGAAAAATATTGTGTCAGTCTCACAAGAAAGCGGTAGGCTTATTCAACTAAAGTCTTCGGGGGAAAAAGTACGTCACCAGGTATAATTTTGACTGACACTAAATTAAATGTCCAATTTCTAAATACATTTTAGTGGAGTCACTAATCACTTTGTATGACTGAAGATTTTCCACATCATTAATCTTATTTTATTCCTTCACACATTGGAAAAACTGCCTTAAAGTAGCGTGAGGATATTGCGTCTATCCCAGAAAATCTTGTAGAAATATTGTAGGAGTTTCTAAATGCAAATGGCTGCAATACTCTGCTATCATGCTGTGTTTATCAAACGAATAAAACAAAATGTACAGAACATGGCCATCTTCGAGCACACGCTGACACACACACTCTTGACCTTTTTTACGAGAGGACCATAAAGAGACCCGTATAGAACATGTGATTCAAAACAGTACGACTGTAAAAGGCTGCACCAGTGGCTTATAAACGCCGCCATATACGTAACAAAGTGGAGTTTGGGTTCCAGGGCCTAAGTGGTCCAATCTCCCTGCCAGCTGCTGCAATAATGAAGGGGTTTGTTAGGCAAGTGGGCACCGAGCAAAGAGCTGGCATCTGCCTCTGGAAATGTGACGGGGCAGGCCATGGGGTCGCAGCAGAGGTTAATGAGGGATGTGTATATGATGGAGAACACACACGCAATCATGCAGCCTCCAACAACAACAGCTGAGAGAGAGACTACTGCAGGGTCTGGTCGAGCTTTGTGTGGCACGGTGGCTGAGTGGGTAGCCCTCACGGCTCACATCAGGAAGGTTGTGGGTTTGAATCATCATGGGAGGGGTGGGTGTCCTCGGGGCTATAGCTGGTCCAAAGTATACAGATATGGCGGCGACAGTTACAATTTGGAACCTTCTCCATGGCCTCTGTCTCCCCCTCAGTAGGTAGAAGATTGGCCTTTGGGTCTGAAGGTTAAGGGTTCAATCCCCCCACGAGACCTACTCCAACTGCAATCATGTCTGCTGTTTTTGGGCGGCACATGGCTGAGTCGATAGCACTCTCGCTTCGAACCCAAGACCTTCTGGGTTCGAATCCTGGGCCTTTCGGAACAGGGCCTTTCTGAGTGGAGATTGCATGTTCTCCCCTTGTCTGCGTAGGTTTCCTTTGGGTGCTCCGGTTTCCCCTACCACTAATAACATGTACAATAGGTCTAGCATGTGCCTCCTGTACTGACCCCGCTCCCATCTCTGTGTGGAGAGAGAGACAAATGCCCACAATTCTAAACTGCTTTGTGACTCTGGTCTGTGAAAGGCGGTATATAAATAAAGATTACTTTCTTACTTACTCATTGTGTCCTTGGGCAAGACACTTAACCCCATGTTGCCCCAAGCTCCCTCTGAAATACCAAGGCTGTGTCACTGTTGATGGAGAAGCAGCTATCTTCCCACCCACCACCTGCAGGAGGATCAGAGGGACTGGTGCTATGAGCATTGGGTGTCAGAAATGGACATAGAAAGGGGTAGATAATGAATTAATCAATGAATGACCTTCTCCATAATCAATATACTCAAGTAATTTTAATTGACCAAATGGACACTCTAAAATGCTTCATTAATAGTTTTATGCAGCCAAACTGAGGATGCATTTAAACATTTCCAAGCTCATAAAAAAGGTTTGTGTGTGTGTGTGTTTTTTACATGAATGCACTGTTTTGAAATGAGCACATCTATTCACCGGTTTCAGCTTCATGTTTCATTCATGTTGAGGACCATTTTCCCGTTAAAATAAAACTGATATTTTGTTTTGAATCATCAATAACATTAGATACAGTCCCCATTGTCATCACTCTAAAACCCGTGGACAGAACATCTTTTACTGTGGATAAGCAAAGAAGGAAGGACCACCCTCAGACAGAATCTTTCATCCCAAAGATTTATATTTCCATTATCTGAATTCATCAACTTGGCAACACCATGACAGAACCATCATCTTTGACCAAACGTTATACGGTCAAACATGCTCTATTTTAAGACTGCTTTACAATTCTGTCTCCACAAAGTCCCATTCATTCACGGCTTATTGTTGTATTGGTTTTACAGTCGGGCAGCTATTATTACGGCTTTTGGGGAATCTGGGGCCCCAGGTTGGTACATTTCCAGGGCTGGCTTGGGTCTTGCGCTGCAGAGGGAGGAATGCAATGCTTGTTTTAACATTACAATGGCTTGGCAAGACTGAGATGCGGTCAAACCCAGGTCCCACGCGGCCTTAGACTTGCCCCGCAGTGCATCTCATGTAAGGCAAGGCAAGGCAAGGCAAGGCAAGTTTATTTGTATAGCACAATTCATACACAAGGCAACTCAAAGTGCTGAACAAGATAGCATTAAAATCATAAATAATTACAGAACATTAAAACGAAAGATAAAAATATAAAATCCCTCAGTTGTATGCACAGCTAAACAGCACCGTTTTTAACCTGGTTTTAAACATTGTCAGAGAGGAGGCCTGTCTCACATCTTCAGGAAGACTGTTCCAGATTTTAGCAGCATGAATCTGAAAAGCAGCCTCCCCATGTTTAGTTCTGACTCTGGGCACTAACAGGAGTCCAGTCCCTGTGCTCCTCAGAGTCCGGGCTGGTTCATATGGGACTAACATGTCACTAATATATTTTGGTGCGAGGCCATGGAGAGATTTGTACACAAGCAGAGCTGTTTTAAAGTCTATTCTCTGAGCCACAGGAAGCCAGTGCAGAGACCTGAGGACTGGACTAATGTGGTCGTACTTCCTGGTTCTAGTCAGGACTCTAGCTGCTGCATTTTGAATGTACTGCAGCTGTTTTACAGCCTGTTTGGACAGACCTGTAAGCAGGCCATTGCAGTAGTCTAACCTACTGGAGACAAATGCATGGATAAGAATCTCCAAGTCTGCTTTAGACACTATGTTTTTGATCCTGGCAATGTTTTTTAGATGTACAGTACAATAGGAGCAGCAGGACATACAGAGCTCTTTATCCTGTCACTGACACGTCTCAATATTGTATTACACACACAACTGTATCCATGTAGAATTTCATTTCTAATATCAAATGTTGTTGACGCCATAGAGTGATATTTATTTTCAATATAGTGCAAAAAGTATGACAGAAAACCAATGATTATTCCTTATATGGCAGGTAAATAGCTCATTTCATCCATTCTCAGTTTGGGAGCTCTTAAGAAATATTCCATTGCAATCTTACACCAGGAACACCTTCAGCTTGCACAATGCTGACATTTGGTTGTAGACAGCTACTCATGACCTGCTGGAAAAGATGTGAATGCACGCCGTATTACCGCTGTGTTCGCTGGTCACGGCGATTCAGCTCCATTACCGTATATCCCCGGCATTAGCGTCTCTCCTTACGGATCTGATGCTTCTTTAGATAGTTTCCTACACAAGAGAAACTGAAAATAGTCGGTTAGTGTGACTGATTCTCTAATTGATTCCCTGACTGACCATTGATTCATGAAGGAGGCCGAAATGACTTCACAACTACTAATACTAACCCATAAACTGTATCATCATGTTTACACCATAGCTTATCAAACCTATATTCATTACCAGTCCATATGCATACCTTTAGCTTCAATATTTTTTTGTTTTGCAAATCCAATGAGCAGAAATTTTACTTTAATGCTTGTGAATTGTGAGCTTGTCTCTTTGCTTGATTGTATTTTTTTCACCTGATCTCTTCCAGCCACAAGAAGAGGATGTTAAACAGATACCACCAAGACACATCTAAATCTTTCTCACTGAACATACATCTGTTTCATTCTGAATGAGCCATGTTGCCTTCATACATACCACGAGTGTCAAACTTACTGTGGTCGGGGGACACACTTAAAAGCATAAGAGCTGGTTGTGGCCAAAACTTATATTATCTTTTTTATTTATATATTTTACATATTTTTCTGAGATGGACCACAGTATTTTTTTTTAATACACAAATATATCCTGGGCCTTTTTTGGAACATTATAAATGTATTTATATGGTGTCTTTCCTGAGGGAATAATCTTTCAAATTAAGTATTGTATTCCTTTAGTTATCAATCCCACGTTACTGATCATTGCAAATCATTTCGGTGCCACTAAATATGGTCTTGCGGGCCAGATTTGGACCTCAGTTTGACATGTCTGATACATACAGTTACAGTTACAGACCACAGTGTTTATGAATGATTGATGAAAGCCCAACTAGTCAAACATAAAATCTCCTTCTTACAGACACAGTGAGGATAAACAAACACAGAGAAAGAAGCAGAGGTGAAGAGACAGTTAAGTTTTGCATTTGTTTTTAAGAAAATAATCCCAGAAAGCACAGAGTGGAGACATTGTCTAGACCCAGACAGATGTACAGTGAACGCAGTCACCGCAGTATATAAACATGTTGTGTGTTTGTGGGGGAGGTTTTAATTACAGACAACATAAATGAGTTTGTGACAGCTTCAGAAGGCTCCAGCGATACATAATACAATAGTTATACTGTAAGAAGTTATTGTTTTAATATACTGAGCAGGACATAGCATTTAATGACATGTTGCTGCACGCTAAATATAATCACTTTAATTTAAATACTGACTTAAAGGTACATAGGAGTGTTTTCAACTTCCGGGTGGATCATTAAAACTATGGGTCCTCCTAATCGTCATAGTTATACGTACAAGTCAAATAAGACCAGAGTTTTGTTCAAGCGGAGAGAGCGGTTTGTTCCTAAAATTTGGAAAAAATCATTTTATACACAATAAAAAATAGGCAAAAGGGCGGCACGGTGGCTGAGTGGATGGCACTCTCGCTTCTCAGCAAGAAGGTCCTGGGTTCGAATCCCGGTCGGAACAGGACCTTTCTGAGTGGAGTTTGCATGTTCTCCCGTGTCTGCGTAGGTTTTCTCTGGGTGCTCCGGTTTCCCCTACCACTAAAAACATGCAAAATGTACTGTAAATGAGAGAGTGAATGGATGGTGTTGATTGGAGCTGTGTCCAGTGTGTTCTGGACTCGCTTCTGTCATCACAATATCTGACTCTGAACATTGTAAAGCGCTTTGGGTCTGACCTTGGTCTGTAAAAATTGCTATATAAATAAACATTACAAACTGCTTACTTACTATTAATGTTCCAGATAGGCCAATGCCAATCCGGCTCTTCAGTTCTACACTGTGGTGTCTGTCATGGTTTGACATTTTCATCCCATTTATTATTCCATTTCTGGGTTGGGGGTTTACAATGAGAGCTGCCACCCAATACTCATAGCACCGGTCCCTCACTGATCCTCCTGCAGGTGATGGGTCCACGGGAAGAAGGCTGCTGCTCCATCAACAAAGACACACGGCTGTGGTCTTTCAGCTCGGGCTTCAGGTAAAGTGGGGTTAAGTGTCTTGCCTAGGGACACAAAGACAGCAGACATCAGTGGGAGCAGGTGACATAAGTCTGGACATGACACCTGCTGGGTTTTTGTTGGTTGGTGTCTGACAAGAAGGACTGTGTTGATGATCCAGGACACTCAACATTCAAGAGCATTAGTCTCTCCCTATGGACTATGTGTTCTGTAATGTTTTGTGTCTTAACTGTAGATTCTCTGATCTTTGTTGGTGAGTTAAATGGTTCTGTTAAGCCCTGTGAGATGACTACTGTTTTGATTTAGGGCGATACAAGAATATATTTCATTGAATGAGTTGTGGGGGAACCAATGCTCTACCAACTGAGCCATTGTGGTGTTTCATTAAGTACAAACTCTGGACCATATTACCAGGATAGACTTTCATAGTACAATGAAAATATGACACTAATGTGATCTGAGGGGCTATGATTTCTGTTTGCATAATGATATTGAGCCTCTTCTCCAGCCCATGACATGAGCTCAGATGGAAATAATGTGTATCGGTCTGTGTGGACATTACATGCAACAGCATCGGAACATCTCACATTGAAGTGCATGAACCAGATTATTACACACAAGAGTATCTCCACAAACAAGCTCCTTTTGGGGAAGCTTCACTGAACCTACTTCCACAGATGTATGCAGGTCTAGTGCTTACGGGCTGTGGACTATAACCCCTGTGTTAAAGTGTAACCGATACGGTGTATGTTAAAATCCCGCTGACCAGAGTGCTCCAGCTGACAGCGGGGAATTGGACAGGACACTGCTCGTCTTTCACAGCTCCTCTGTGAACAGAGTTGGTAAAAGAAACTCAAACGGATATTAATCGTGGTACATTTATGACCTAGTTACAATGATATTGTGTGTTGTGTATACATACAATGTGTGTGTAGGCAGGTGAGGACTATACTCATGATCATTTTCTAGGAAACAAATTGAGTCACCATATCCCCCTGTAGGTCCTATAGATTTTGGCAATGACTGTAAGGAGGTTTCCTTGGTCTTTCCATTTACAGTGTATATACTCTCAATGGCACAGTAGCAGAGCTAATCCACCATTACTGGTTATTAAATTAGAAAATAGAAGAAAGCAAAAATGATTTCTGAGACGACCACAGAAACTTCTCTGAGTAACATCCAATAGCCCTCACGGTGGAGGACATCCAAGAAAGTAGATATGACAACTGGACTAGCCGCTTGCTGAAGAAACTCGTTGCACTCCATAACCACATTTCCACCAGCCCATTGCGACAGATTGATATAACCTGAGAGTGTCTTGATGGTTCTAAGAGACCCACAGCAGCCCGACAAAGCAACACAGAAGAGATACTTGCAACAGTTGACATGTAATGGTGCATATACCATGCTCAGTCCACCTATAGTGCGTCCTCTAGGTGCAATAGATAGATAGATAGATAGATAGATAGATAGAGAGATAGATAGATAGATACTTTATTGATCCCCGTAGGATAAATTCAGGTGTCCAGCAGCAGAAGACTCATCCAGGTTTGTTGTACAGTCTGACAGCCGAAGAAACAAAGGATCTCTTGAAACGTTCCGTTCGGCAGCGTAGTGATAGGAGCCTGTTGCTTCGATTACTCTTCTGAGCGGCCATAGTGTCATGCAGAGGGTGTCTGGAGTTACCCAGGATGCCCTGCATTAGAGCCCTCATCCTTCACTCCAGCACAGCTCCCACAGAGTCCACACTTCTCCCCATCACAGAGACACATTTCCTGATCAGCCTGTGGAGCCGGTTACTGCCTCTTGAGGTCAGACTGCCCCCAACACGCGACCCCAAAGAACACAGCACTTGCTACAACAGACTGGTAAAATATGTGCAACATTTGACTGCTCACATCAAAGGACCTCAGCTTTCTCAGGAAGAAAAGTCTGCTCTGACCTTTCTGACCATTGGTCTGAGCTGACCAGTCCAGTCTGTGGTCCAGGTGGACCATCCATCCATCCATTTTCTTCCCCTTAATCCATTTCTGGGTCGGGGGGGTGGCCAGAGATGCCACCCAGTACACAGAGCACCAGCCCCTCACTGATCCTCCTGCAGGTGGTGAGTCCACAGGAGCTGAGATCTTTCAGTGGGGGCTTTAGGCAAAGTGGGGTTAAGTGTCTTGCCCAAGGACACAACGACAGCAGTCATCAGTGGGAGTCGTGAAGTAGGTCTTACGGTGGGCTCGAACCCCCAACCTTCAGGCTCAAAGGCCAATGCTCTACCAACTGAGCTACTGTCGCCCTGGTCCAGGTGGACTCCCAGGTATTTGTAGGACTGTACCACCGGTCGATGGGAAGGGTTCCTGTGAAAGTCAATGATCATCTCCATGGTCTTGGACAGATGCTTGAATGGTGAGAGTTTAGGTCGACTGAAAAGAGGTCCCACTCACAGATGGAGCAAAACTTTAAGGCCACACGAGAAACTGGCTGTCTTGCATTCTGAACTACAGTGACATTTATGCTCTGGGTGCCAACACAGGATTACAGCGTTAAACTGTCAGTCTTCATCAGAAACACACAGCCCTCATTATGGATACAACATTTCAGAGCTATGTTGAGTAACAAATAAAACTGAAGAAACAAAGGCGGAAAAACCCTGGCATACACAGCAGCCACAATCACCATTTGACTTACACACAGGCTGATGGGCTCCAGATGCTGCATGTATACACTGTAATGATACAGCCATTTCTATGAAAAGAGGGAAAGTTTATCCTGGAGTTATGGCAGCCTTTCTCTACGCAATTTAAGCAGTTATATGTGCCTTGATGTAATTGAGGCCAAATATTCTTTTAGCATATAGAGTTGAGGAGGTTGACTTATCCAGCCTTTCTCAGCATTTTCTCATCATTAGTATTGAATGCACAAGGTTTTTTTCATTGACAATGGTGTTTTGAATATAAATAGGTTACATTGACATCCAAACTAAACAATAGATACTAACTTATTGTTATTTTGCAGATATACACTAGCTATAATGTTTTTTGCACATTTTATACTTTACACCTTTGCATACATAAATAAACATGTAATATTCTGGACCAAATATCCTTGTAGTTCATTATCAAGTTTGAGATTTTTGAGAGATTTTTGAGAGTTTTGTTCAGTTCTGGAATCCAGTCTATGTTCATTTAATTTAACTTTTTAAAAATGTCAGTGTTTTGCATTATACATACTGCATTTCCTCTGCTCTTTCCCATAGTTCAAATTTCACAAAAAACAAACAACAGAGGTGGCCGCCAAAACCCAACCTCAAGGCAGCCTAAAGTAGACCGTAAGTCTACTTTCGGACTGTAAGTGGACTGCTTCGTCAGCATCTGCAACCTCTGCACATTTTACTATGAGTGAATATACAGTATGTCACCCCAATTATTATGAAACTTCACAAAGAAAACTGGACAAATCTGAAGACGACAATGGATCTACGGGATACTGTTGGTCAATAAACTTTCACAAGACTCCAGAACCTGCATGTGAAGTAATAGTTATTGATTATTGATTTCAAACAAAATACATTTCATACAATATATAACCATAAACAATATAAAAAATAAATAAAAAAAGGGGTTGGGCGAAGCAAATACTTATCTGGCTCTGACCCCTCTCACTCACAGCACAAAACACTCTCTGACCATAGAGCTCCCTCCCATGACTCACGCTGTGCTAATGGCATCACTCGACTTCTTCCTTCTTCAGTTCTTTTTTGTATACGTTATAGAATTGAATCATGTTTCCATTGTATCTGCTGAGTTACAGTATGATCCATGACGGATGCAAGTTGATTTCAAAGTGGCTTGAAATGTATAGGCTTGTATATCGGTTTGCTTCTTCTTAAACTGTAGAGAGGATCATTCCAGAGGACCACCAAAATGTTTTCATCAACTGTGTTTAACTCAGAATCAGAATCATTTTTATCTGCCATGTAAGTAACAGGAAGCCACAGACGAGGAAATGGCATTGGCTCGGTGCAACAGACAAAGAAGAGGGGGACAGAATAGAGTAAGGCATAATAAAAATAAGCAACTCTTACAAGTTATAAAAATGAATTAAGATTATTACAATTCCTATGTACAATATACAACCGTGTATAACTTTGTAAATGTATAAAGTGTTGTTTTTGAGATAAGCACTATCAACCCTTTGACATTAACTCCTTGAAGAAAGCAATGCCATGTCGTTTTTGTTTGGATTCTCTACACCAGGCATATCCAAACCCAGGCCCAGGGGCCAATTGCGGCCCTCAGTGTCATATTATGTGGCCCTCTGCCTTTGCAACCCAAAGTCGTCTTTGAGATTATAAACACAAGTTTATGTTGTCATCCATCTAACTTCAGCTCATAACAATAATAATAGTGATTCAAAAAGAGATGTACCAAATGTTAATCATTAAAGGGTTAAGACGAACCACTTACAGCTGCAACAAATGAACGTTTTGACTGTGACGGTGAAGCCTCATGTGTGGTGCGGCACTTCTCACACATTCTAATGCCGGGCGGAGCGCCTTGGCCAAATGTCAAAACATGCTTGTTAAAGTCAACCTGGGAGGGCCTCCACTGTAAAGCCCAGAATGTCAACACAAAACCAACATCCAGAAAAGAGTCCAAATCCTGAGGAATTTATGGGTCACCACGGGACACTGGTGACTACGGGAAATTATACTGCGTAGCCATAGCACATAAGCATGAAATTTGAGTTTTATACTGTAATCCAGATAGCCACAAATCCACAATCCTAAGCCATACACAAAACAAGATATGTTTTAATGTATTTTATTGGTTTTAACATGTGACCCGACCTCTGCAAACAGTTGAAGCAGTCTGGCATGTACCGGTATATTGGATTTTCCACTCTTTCCAGACTCCACAGGTCTGTTTACATTGCAGTGTGTAAGTGCAGAAAGATTTTCTTAGAGCCTGCAGGTAAGAGGCCTATAGTTTCTCCTGCAAAAGTGATTCTGAATCTCAATGGGATCAACTCTAAATGGGTAAATAGAGTAAAGATGCATACATCACTAACAACTCCCATATGCACATTAGAGTAAGAATCCCTGTTTCATGCAAGTGTCCAAACTGGTTTTATGTTGGGGCCACATAGATAGACCATGTGTTGTGAATGCTGTGAATTAGGGCTGCATGATTTTGGAAATTAGAGCGATATTTGATATGGGTGTTTCGTATTTTAAAACGATTATATTGCAATATTTTTGACTTTCACCAAAATTGAACGACAAGAGAAAAGTCTCCAATAGAAATCAAGCACAACATTAATTACTTTAAAAATCACATATTTACCTAAGATCTTGCCTGAAGTTGCCAATTCCACACATACAGTATTAACGGAGAGAGTGCACGTTTATAGTGTAATGGCTGCAGCTAAAGCTTTGTGTCGACTCAAAGTTTTCTCATGAGGAGCAACAGAAACGAAACTGTCATTAATGCTGTTTGCACATTTGCCTTTGGCTTGACCGGAGCAGGCTGTGGAGTTTGAGATTGTAAGTACACAGCATAAAGTACCCTGTAGTTGTGCTGGAGGTACGGCTGTGGAAATTGTCCTGTTTCTCTTAGACGTAGCAAAAAAAATTCGGCATGAATTGCAAATAAATGGTTTTCTGAGATTGTTCCTGTTTTGTAAATCCAAAGTAGACCCAAGTTCCGCTTGTTCTGTTTCTTCGCATACTTGACTCTAGCGTGTGGCGGCAGTAGGTTACAGCCGTCGCAGCAGATTCGTCAAAGTGCGCGTACAAGAAATGTATACAAAAATATTGAAAAATGTTTGTGCATTTTTTTTATATAGATATTGCACGTACCAATATCAAAAGGACATTATTTCTGTTATACATCATGCAGCCCTATACTGTGAATCTTTCCAAAAATGTAGAACCTGTTTCCTGCAGTTTTTTTCCAAATTTTGACATTCTTCATTCTTATACCACTGACATTGGGGATGGCTTATACCAAAAACTTTTAGTATTCATGGTATAATGACATAAGATTTTAAATGCTTGGCTTAAATATTAGTGTAAATATAATGTGGCCAAATCTAACAAGACAAATGGCTCAGTTGTATGTTTGGGCAAGACTCATCCAGTTGAGTGATGGTGATTGAGATTTGGAACAATGAGTTTCAGAAAAAGAAATAACATCTGCATTAATAAATGTAATCACAACTAAACTCCGCTCTGACTGGCACCATGAGAAAATGGATGATTGGACAACTACACTGTAGACAAGGTTAAGATATTATATCATGTTACCTATGGTTTGAAATACATCTGTTCATTCAATTTCAATTTCTATTTTTAGCTTTTAATCTATTAGCCTATTGTGTCACTAAAGTGCTATTTATTATGTCCTCCATCCATATTCTTCCCCTTAATCCATTTCTGGGTCAGGGGGTGGCAGTCAGAGATGTACCCAGTATTCAGAGCACCAGCCCCTCGCTGATCCTCCTGCAGCTGGGGCTTCAGGCAAAGTGGGGTTAAGGACACAACAACAGCAGACATCAGTGGGAGTCTGTGGAGAGGAAGGTCTCGTGTTGGGCTCGAATTTATAATCTCCAGGCTCAAAGATCAATGCTCTACCAACTGTGCCACTGTCGCCCCTTGCCCATTACTACATCATGAAGTCAAATGCAGTAGGACGTGGTAAATAGTTTCCTTTTGAATGCGCTGGAAAACGGCAGAAAGTCCTAAGTAGCCCAAAAACAGCTGTTGTTTTGAGTTTTACAATTGTTATTTTTCTTGCTTTTTTCTGCCTGAGATGTTGCTGCAGTACAGTGTTCATGGTGGCTGAGTGGATAGCACTCTCAGCAAGAAGGTCCTGGGTTCGATTCCCGGGCGGACCAGGACCTTTCTGAGTGGCGTTTGCATGTTCTCCCTGTGTCTGTGTAGGTTTCCACTGGGTACTCTGGTTTCCCCTACCACTAAAAATATGTACAATAGGTCTGGCATGCGCCTCCTGTACTGGCCCCATCTCTGTGTGGAGTGAGAGGACAATTGCCCAAAAAATAACAATTGTAAACCGCTTTGTGACTCTGGTCTGTGAAATGCGCTATATAAATAAAGAACAATTACTTACTGGTTTTACACTGGTCCAGACCAGAGCAGAGAGGATTCATGGTTTACACTGGTCCAGACCAGAGCAGAGAGGATTCATGGTTTTACACTGGTCCAGACCAGAGCAGAGAGGATTCATGGTCCAAACCAAGTGGATCAGATGAAAACCCACCGGAGGAATGTAAACGTTTTGAAAAGTTCTAATGAAGCATTTTACTTAGCAATGGTCCGAACTAAGCGGCTGCTCCACCTCTGCTGCTGTGACCAGAAGGACTATTGCTTATTATTACTATTGTTAGCTTTTTAGAATGATCAATTTGATTTAGGATTTTTTTCTGCTGCTGAACACCTCCTACCTAAGTATCAATCTATATTTCAGCAAATATAAGTTCTGACAGAGTCCAATCGATTGATCCAAACACAACAATAAACAGTCTGTAGTAAGCGACAGTGTATTTTGGCATCACTAAATGGATTACACAAGAGAGCACATGGGAACAGAAAGCATCATGGTTAAAAGCACATAAAAAACCTTAAAATAATGACATAAAATGGATGGAAGCTGCACAGGTCTTGGTCACAGAATTTCTAATGAAACTGGCTCACGACCACCACATGAGCAACAATCAGTCAATAGTCCACTCTGGTCCCGACAAAGTGTTTCCACAAGAAGGAGCCGTAGAACTCTTTCCAGATCTGAGTGTAATTTAGCAGCTGACCTTTAGCGAGCTGGCTGCTGTAAAAGTGGCAGTCCACCTCAGCACAGAAGCATGTTCCATTGTAAGAGTGATCAGCCAAAAGCAATATCAGAACCCAAACAACTGCTTCTGTTGTGTTTTCTGTTGTTATGGAGCTGGTTGTGGGTTCACTATGGATCCACAGCTGCTTGTTTTTGCGATTCCTTCTTAATGATACAAGGTAAATCCAGGGATAAAACCTGGAGCGACAAGTTACAACTGTGGAAGGAGTAATGATAACAAGTAAAACAATAGATTATAAATTGCTAGTGTATCATACATACAGGGAACGGTGGCTGAGTGGATAGGTCTCTCGCCTCTCAGCAAGAAGGTCCTGGGTTCGAATCCCAGTCGGACCAGGGCCTTTCTGAGTGGAGTTTGCATGTTCTCCCCGTGTCTGCGTAGGTTTCCTCCGGGTACTCCGGTTTCCCCTACCGCTAAAAATATGTACAATAGTTCTGGCATGCGCCTCCTGTACTGGCGACCCCGCTCCCATCTCTGTGTGGAGTGAGAGACAAATGCCCAAAAAAATAACAATTGTAAAACCGCTTTGAGACTCAGATCTGCAGTGAAAAGGCGGTATATAAATGATTACTTACTTACTTACTACTTACTTACAATAAAAGAAAATGATCTTTGCATCAATAACATGGATATCAAGGCCATGGTAGTTTTACTTTTGATGAGAAAATGCCAAAAAGGATTTAGGCGTGAACCATAACAATTGGGAGTACTTCTGCTTTTTTGTAAGGACTTATTTTAAGAGACAGTTTGAAAAATATATAAAAAATATATAAAAAATCAGATGTCTGTCTGTCGCTCTATCTCTCTCTCTCGTCCATCATCATGTAATACTGTATCAGTCTGTAATCAATTGGATAAGATAACTGCACCATTCACAAAGTATTAAACTGTCCTGTATTTATCTCATTGTTTGTGTTATAACAGTGAATTTGGACTAGACAGATCTGCAATGTCATCGAGAAGATTAATTATGTAAACATTTTACACATATCATTTTGAATGTTATTGTCTGTCTAATGGTCTGTCCTCTGTGTTTCTCTTTAAAATATCATTATAGGCCGCAAAAAAACCCAGTCGCTCTGCACTCTCACGATGAGTCGAAGCTATCCTGGCTTGCTCGCCACTTTTGTATTGGGGCCAGATTGACTCTCCTGATCATAATAAATAACTGCATCGATAGTAGCAGAAGTAGCAGTATGGATACACCAAAATAGCAGTTATGTCAGGCTCGGACAAGAAGATTAGATATGAAAGGTAGTTCTGTTAGTTCTGTTTGGTTGATTTGGTTCTCACGACTTGTCTCTTGTGTTTTTAATAGGGCTGTCAAACTATTAAAATTTTTTAGTTGATTAATCGCACAGAAATGGTGAGTTAACTCACAATTAATCGCATTTTTAACATTCTATTTCAAATCCACTTCAATTGAAGTTAAATGAGATTATCAAATATAATGACACATTGTCATTCATACCAAATGTACTTAAAGCTGTTTGCTTTTGGGCAAAACCAACATGAGCTGTTAATGAAAGGGGGAAATTTACATACCCCAGCTTTAATTCAGCGTTTCAGTTTAGTTTAGTTTCAGGAGGAGACAGGGACACTCCTACACTGTATTTGCGCGCACAGGTTACGCACAGGTTGCAAAGACACGAACACAACATGCAGACAATAGTTTTGTGGCGTGTTTGGTCTTATGACCATCTTACCGCGGCGCCATTCGCTCACAGCCGTGTTGTTGTGAGCGGCTCACAGCCAGAGCGGCCACGGAGGAGGCGGACTTCAGTTCACAGCAAACAACAGCCCCGCGGTGGCGCGCGTATTCTTTTAAAACATGAATCCCCAGAGGGCCTACCTGCTCTGATGCATCTCACACGCAGCATTCTGAGTGATATTATGGATAAATGGGCGGGTCATTCAGACGTGCGTTAATGCGTTAATTTTTTTTTAACGCGTTAATAAAAAATGTAATTAACGTGAGTTAACGCGATAATTTTGACAGCCCTAGTTTTTAATGTGTATTCTTTTTTTCCTTCAGCCCTTTCACTGCTTTAGCCTCCTCGCTTTCACACTTCGTTTTACATTTTTTAAGGACAAGTGTATTCTGTGCTTTATCCAAGTCATGTGATGAAATATGACACATTACAACCAAACAGACAAGACCAAAACAAATGATTGGACATTCTTTACTGAACATGAAGCCCCAGAACCGGTTAGAACTGCTTTTACAGTGTTTTATGGATATTTTACTGCTTCCCACTGCAGAACATTAAATTACATCATTACAGACCCACTTGACTTTTCCCCATTTCTTCAAAATTGATGTTTATTGACAGAACTTGTGAAACCCACCGGTGGCATTTAAATATTCGAGAAGTGCCACCGAAACTGAGAAAGTGGTCAGTTGCATCATAATGTTTAATATATATAATTATATTTCCAGTTTGGTGGCAGCACATCATTGGAACACACGGAGAGTCATTGCCATATAAAATATGGATAACGCACTCCGCGGTGGAGAGAGCCAACAGCCTTTGGGCAGGATGTCCAAAAGCTTTGCACTTCTGTCCAGAGGGTTTGAGGAAACTATCGTGATGTTTTCAGTCGAGCACATTTAACTGAACTGTAATTACTTCACTGTCGTTAGTGTTTGATATGGCCTCTTTATTAGTCCCATCATGGACTAGCTGAGCAGTAAACGTGGACATTAAGCTGGCTCACTCTTGATTGATGCCTAAATCTTCGTCTATGATACATGCTTGTTCTGTTCAGGCATTTTGACGTGAACAATTAAATAAAACTTCTGCCGTTTTCGGCCACGATCTGCTGCTATGTCTGCACTTTGTTCTGATGATGTGTTGGAGATGTAGTGCAACACAGTAGTGCGACAGTGGCTCAGTTGGTAGAGCAATGGCATTTGAAGGTCATGGGTTCGAGCCCACCGCAAGACCTTCTTCACCAACTCCACTGATGTCTACTGTTGTTGTGTCCTTGGGCAAGACACTTACCCCACTTTTGCAATAAGGAGCACGGAAGTGATGTGCGCCACATTCCTTGATATGTTCATGTGTATTCATCAAACTGAATTTACCCCATTGTGGGACAAATAGAAAATTCAATATCCACATTGAAGTGTTGTTTTTAGTGGTAGGGGAAACTGAAGTACCTCCACAGAGGAAGACGCCGTCTGCTCCGGCTATCAAATATGTAAAGCAGGAGCGTAATCCTAAACGAAAGAGATTCATGTGAACATGTATCCGAGAGGTCGGAGAGGTTGGGCTGAGTTGTAGATTTTTCAGATTCTGTGCTCAGTGGGAGCTTATGTCTATGGGGTCATGAACAGCCTGTCGAGCAGATGAGATTTATTGGGTAAATCTGTGCTCTTCTGACCCCCCACAGTTGTCTGTATATGTGTCTTTGCCCTGAGCTCAAACACGTCCACATTCGCAGGAAAAGATGACTTCCCAAAGGTGCAGTGTGAAAGGGCCCACTGTTACGGCTGCATTTTCCCGTGAGTGAAGCCATGCCAGCATCGATGGAAACAAGCAGGCAGGAGCGACATGTTTTCCACCCAATACATAGATTTAGCAACACCGTATTGAGCCCTGAGGGATAATTTACCCAGTGTTACTCGTTTGAAAGAGGTCAGAGTGTCATAGACGAGCGGGAAGTTCTTGGAAGTAAATAGGTATTAAATCATCACCACTCACATTTTCATAGTCGTTTTTCTTGTGCTATTCTGCTATGCTTCCTATAATTAACAAAATGTCTCAGAGAAGAGGATGTCTGCTGTGGATATGAGAGTGCTAATATGTGTCTCGTTTACATATGTAGGTTTTTTCCATGTAAACCAGTATAATGCAACTTAATAGGGTTTTTTCCATGTAAACCAGTACAATGCAACTTAATAGGGATTTTTCCATGTAAACCAGTATAATGCAACTTAATAGGGTTTTTTCATGTAAACCAGTATAATGCAACTTAATGGGGATTTTTCCATGTAAACCAGTATTATGCAACTTAATAGGGATTTTTCCATGTAAACCAGTATAATGCAACTTAATAGGGATTTTTTCCTTGTAAACCAGTATAATGCAACTTAATAGGGTTTTTTCATGTAAACCAGTATAATGCAACTTAATGGGGATTTTTCCATGTAAACCAGTATTATGCAACTTAATAGGGATTTTTCCATGTAAACCAGTATAATGCAACTTAATAGGGTTTTTACATGTAAACCAGTATAATGGAACTTAATAGGGGTTTTTACATGTAAACCAGTATAATGGAACTAATAGGGGTTTTTTCATGTAAACCAGTATAATGCAACTTAATAAGGATTTTTACATGTAAACCACTATAATGTAACCTAATAGGGGTTTTTACATGTAAACCAGTATAAAGCAACTTAATAGGGATTTGTACATGTAAACCAGTATAATGCAACCTAATAGGGATTTTTCCATGTAAACCAGTATAATGCAACTTAATAGAGATTTTTTCCATGTAAACCAGTATAATGCAACTTAATAGGGATTTTTCCATGTAAACCAGTATAATGCAACCTAATAGGGATTTTTCCATGTAAACCAGTATAATGCAACCTAATAGGGATTTTTTCCATGTAAACCAGTATAATGCAACCTAATAGGTTGCATTATACCACCAGACCAAGACCCCAAACGAAGACTCAGACCACCACCAGATAATGACCACAGACCAGGTTTCCTTAGTTACAGGAACCAAATTGTTTCAGCGGTGAGGGGATTTTTCAGTTTCAAGGACACTTTCAATACATTCAGTAGTTTCAAGGATTTCAACTGTTTAAGAATTTAACCAGTTTCAAGGATATCAGGAGGTTCAAGGATTTCAGGAGTTTCCACACTTTCAACAGTTTCCAGGTTTAAAAAAGTTTCAAGGATTTCAGGAGTTTCAATGTTTCAACAGTTTCAAGGATTTCAGGAGTTTAAAGGTTTCAACAATTTCAAGGACTTCAGGAGTTTCAAATATCTATCAAGTATTTTAACAGTTTCAGGCCTTTTAAAGGATTTCAAGGATTTTTTTTAGCAGATTTCCACATTAGATCTGTTCCGCAGTCAATCGCAATGGCTTCAGCCATTGCAGTTTCTAGTTATTATTGCCTATTGCAACAGTGAACTACAGCTGTAACATGTACAGATGCTAACATTCCTAGCATATTATTACTTGGCAGAAGTTTTTCTTCTTATTAGGTTCATACTTATTGATTGACTGCGGAACCTTCCGCAGTCAACCATTGGTTTTGTATTTCTTTATTCCGTCATTTTTTTGACACGTTTCACAGCTTTCACATTTTCAACAATTTCCACAAGTTATACATCAAAACGTTCCACATGTTTGGGAGATTATTGCTATTACTTTTGGGACTTCAGCGATTTCCGGTTTTTCCGCAATCGGACAAAAATCTGCATTGAGAATTCTGCAATGCATTTTAATAGGCCCATGCATTTTAATAGGACTTCAGCTCTTTCAGACATTTCTACAGTTTCAATGATTCAACAGTTTCAAGGATTCAACAGTTTCAAGGATTTCAGCAGTTTCAAGATTTCAAGAGTTTCAAGGACTTCAACAGTTTCAAGGACTTCAGCAGTTTCAAGGACTTCAGCAGTTTCAAGGACTTCAGCAGTTTCAAGGACTTCAGTGTAATCATGCAACCTAATAGGGATTTTTCCATGTAAACCAGTATAATGCAACTTAATAGGGATTTTTCCATGTAAACCAGTATAATGCAACTTAATAGGGTTTTTTCATGTAAACCAGTATAATGCAACTTAATAGGGTTTTTTTTCATGTAAACCAGTATAATGCAACTTAATGGGGATTTTTCCATGTAAACCAGTATAATGCAACTTAATAGGGGTTTTTACATGTAAACCAGTATAATGCAACTTAATAGGGTTTTTTCCATGTAAACCAGTATAATGCAACTTAATAGGGTTTTTTCCATGTAAACCAGTACAATGCAACTTAATAGGGATTTTTCCATGTAAACCAGTATAATGCAACTTAATGGGGATTTTTCCATGTAAACCAGTATAATGCAACTTAATGGGGATTTTTCCATGTAAACCAGTATTATGCAACTTAATAGGGATTTTTCCATGTAAACCAGTATAATGCAACTTAATAGGGATTTTTCCATGTAAACCAGTATAATGCAACTTAATAGGGATTTTTCCATGTAAACCAGTATAATGCAACTTAATAGGGATTTTTCCATGTAAACCAGTATAATGCAACTTAATAGGGTTTTTTTCATGTAAACCAGTATAATGCCACTTAATAGGGTTTTTTTCATGTAAACCAGTATAATGCAACTTAATGGGGATTTTTCCATGTAAACCAGTATAATGCAACTTAATATGGGTTTTTACATGTAAACCAGTATAATGCAACTTAATAGGTTTTTTTTTTTACATGTAAACCAGTATAATGGAACTTAATAGGGTTTTTTACATGTAAACCAGTATAATGGAACTTAATAGGGGTTTTTACATGTAAACCAGTATAATGGAACTTAATAGGGGTTTTTACATGTAAACCAGTATAATGCAACTTAATAGGGATTTTTACATGTAAACCAGTATAATGCAACTTAATAGGGATTTTTCCATGTAAACCAGTATAATGCAACTTAATAGGGTTTTTTACATGTAAACCAGTATAATGCAACTTAATGGGGATTTTTCCATGTAAACCAGTATAATGCAACTTAATAGGGGTTTTTACATGTAAACCAGTATAAAGGATAACAGTTTAAAGGATATCAAGAGCTTCAAATACTTCAGGAGTTTCAAAGATGTTTAAAGTATTTTAACAGTTTCAAGGATTTCAAGGATTTTTCAGCTAAATTCCACATTAGATCTGTTCCGCAGTCAATCGCAATGGCTTCAGCCATTGCAAGTTTCTAGTTATAATTATTATTGATTGACTGCGGAACCTTCCGCAGTCAACCATTGGTTTTGTATTTCTTTATTCCGTCATTTTTTTTGACACGTTTCACAGCTTTCACATTTTCAACAATTTCCACAAGTTATACATCAAAACGTTCCACATGTTTGGGAGATTATTGCTATTACTTTTGGGACTTCAGCGATTTCCGGTTTTTCCGCAATCGGACAAAAATCTGCATTGAGAATTCTGCAATGCATTTTAATAGGCCCATGCATTTTAATAGGACTTCAGCTCTTTCAGACATTTCTACAGTTTCAATGATTCAACAGTTTCAAGGATTCAACAGTTTCAAGGATTTCAGCAGTTTCAAGATTTCAAGAGTTTCAAGGACTTCAACAGTTTCAAGGACTTCAGCAGTTTCAAGGACTTCAGCAGTTTCAAGGACTTCAGCAGTTTCAAGGACTTCAGTGTAATCATGCAACCTAATAGGGATTTTTCCATGTAAACCAGTATAATGCAACTTAATAGGGATTTTTCCATGTAAACCAGTATAATGCAACTTAATAGGGTTTTTTCATGTAAACCAGTATAATGCAACTTAATAGGGGTTTTTTCCATGTAAACCAGTATAATGCAACTTAATAGGGGTTTTTACATGTAAACCAGTATAATGCAACTTAATAGGGTTTTTTCCATGTAAACCAGTATAATGCAACTTAATAGGGTTTTTTCCATGTAAACCAGTACAATGCAACTTAATAGGGATTTTTCCATGTAAACCAGTATAATGCAACTTAATGGGGATTTTTCCATGTAAACCAGTATAATGCAACTTAATGGGGATTTTTCCATGTAAACCAGTATTATGCAACTTAATAGGGATTTTTCCATGTAAACCAGTATAATGCAACTTAATAGGGATTTTTCCATGTAAACCAGTATAATGCAACTTAATGGGGATTTTTCCATGTAAACCAGTATTATGCAACTTAATAGGGGTTTTTACATGTAAACCAGTATAATGGAACTTAATAGGGGTTTTTACATGTAAACCAGTATAATGCAACTTAATAGGGATTTTTACATGTAAACCAGTATAATGCAACTTAATAGGGATTTTTCCATGTAAACCAGTATAATGCAACTTAATAGGGTTTTTTACATGTAAACCAGTATAATGCAACTTAATAGGGATTTTTCCATGTAAACCAGTATAATGCAACTTAATAGGGTTTTTTACATGTAAACCAGTATAATGCAACTTAATAGGGGTTTTTACATGTAAACCAGTATAATGGAACTTAATAGGGGTTTTTACATGAAAACCAGTATAAAGGATAACAGTTTAAAGGATATCAGGAGCTTCAAATACTTCAGGAGTTTCAAAGATGTTTAAAGTATTTTAACAGTTTCAAGGATTTCAAGGATTTTTCAGCTAAATTCCACATTAGATCTGTTCCGCAGTCAATCGCAATGGCTTCAGCCATTGCAACGGTTTCTAGTTTAGTATAGTTATTTATTTGTCTTATGCTGTGTGTTTTTGTCATCACTACTGTTCTGTAACTGTGGGATGAATAAAGCATCTGTTAATCTTTAAAACAATTGTAGGCTGTATATCTTGATAAAAACCTATTACTCACATTTATATGACAACAAAATCATGTTTACCTGGATAGAGGATTTAATTCACTAGTTCTAGACAAGTATTGACACATCCTTGGTTGGCATGGGATACTTTAAGTAACTGCAGCATGTAGGATAAATGTAGTAGTTACACATATTTGAGTTGAGTAAACGTTGCATAAATACTTTCATTTATTTTCTTTGACCGCCTTTGGACATGTTCACAGACCTACGCAAAAACCAGTCCAAGAGCTCCATTACCCGACATGCCGCACATTTTTCTCATTGCGTCTAAAGTTTAATTATGCTCATAATCAAACGCCCTGGGCCGGTTCACTTTACCACAGAGGTCTGCTCTGACAGGAGATTTACTCCAGCTGACGCACTTTTTTAATTAGGCAAGTCATTAAAATCCACTATAATGTGAAAATGGTATGGTAATTGTTTTGCTGTGATGGGCTTCTGGAAAACATTGAAAAACAGATATTGTGGAGCACTTTCAAAGAACAGATCTGGTGTTCCCTACTGCCACCACAATATTCACTTTGTCATATTGGCTTTATGTTTTGAAATGTTATATTGGTGGCTATACTTATCTTTATGATGTATTGTTCGAGTGGTGTATTTTTTTGCAGTTTTTTTGCATTCATTAAATTAAATTCTACAGTAGCTATCTTGTCGGACTTCACAAAACCGCATAATTCGCCAACACAGATCAGAGAATCAAACAGTTCAAACCAGATCCAAAAGGTCCATGAGCATGTGCGCTGACATGCTGCAATCCCACTCCTTGGCTGTGGGGGTGCACCCGGAAAGAGAATTACCCAATGCTTTTGTACGGTGTCTTCTTTCCTCTTGAAAACGTCTTTACAGGATGGTCCAAAAGTCGCTCTTGGCTCAATACTTCCAGATGCTGCTGGAATTTTTTGGAACTGTCTAGTTCAGTCGCTGTGGACTTTTGAATGCACTTGTTAAATGAATGGGGCTCATGCAGCTATCGCATGTGCAAATGTGTTTTTTCTCATTTTGAAAAACCCATAGCAGCCAAAAGTGGGAACACATTAGTTTCAATGGCCGAGATAGCCGTCACTACGTCCATTAGTATTTACAGTCTATTAGTAGTATCTATATAGTAGTAACCATAGTTACCATGGCGGTGCATGAACATGCTGCGGCTTCTCCCTCTCTTGACAAGGTGACGTTTCTACCCTTTTCTGCAAACTGCATTTGCAGTTTTTGTGATCCGCATTGTTTTGCAAGATGTTGTTGTACATCTTTGCCATTTTTTTGTGGAGTTCAGTGGATTTTTTACTGCCAAAGCTCTTTGCTAGCAATGAACAGAGGATGTGTTTTTAAAAGTAAACACACAGTTAGCATCTGAGCTAAAGGCTTTTTGAGCAGTATTTAAGACCTACAAATCCAGAGATATCATCTTCTGAAGCGCTGACAGGTCACCGAGGGCCCCACGCATCTGCAGCACAGTGGAGGCGTCACAAGAGGCGCTACAGGAGTCCCGGCCTCCGTTGTGTGCAACTTCTACAGAGGGACTGTAGAGAGCATCCTGACCAGCTCCATCACTGTGTAGCACGGCACCAGCACTGCCTCCTGCTGAAGGAGCCTCCAACGCATCGTGAGAGCAGCAGAGAAGATCTGTGGAGCCCCTCTCCCCACCATTAAGGACATGTACTCCACCCGTCTCACCCGCAAAGCCGTCAGAATCACCAGGGACCCTACGCACCCATCACACAGGCTCTTCAGTGTAATGCCTTCAGGGAGGAGACTGCAGAATTTACGGAACAGTTCCAGTCGACTTAAAAACAGTTTAATTCACAAGGCCATCAGGAAGCTGAACTCCCAACCCTCCTTCCCACCCCTCTTCCCCCACCCCCCGCTCCACAATCAAGGATGAGAGAAATATAATTTCAAACCATTCACTTGGTTTGACAAATAAAAATCTTGAAATCTTATTCAAACACAAGAAATAGAAAACACTTTGGTATTGGTCCATAAATGGTGTTGAATGTTGAGTGTCTTTTTAGTTAGACCCTCGGCATCGGCAATTCAACTCTAGACGCAGTGGGAAAAGTGAGAAACCTTGAGGAGGTTCATATCGAGAGAGTTTAATAATAATACAATATATTTACATATTTTACATATTTACCTATAGATCTTGATCATTGTCAATCATAGTAGATGTTTATTAGGTTAAAGGAACAGTATGTACGCAGCACTTACTGGTTTGATAAAGTAATTAAATGACTATCCAAACCTTTGCTGCCAGCGTCCCTGCGCATTAAGCACACGGACACGTTATGTCCTCTGCAATTCCAATCCTGATCATAGACCGTGACTGATGCAGTGTTAGCGTTAGTGCTCCGGTTCAGGCACAGAACCAGCAGGAAATGTGATGTTTCTCCAGCTGTCTGTTTGGACGACCAAACTTTAGAACCATAATATAACACGTCATCATTAATCACCTGACCATTGTGTCTTTTTGGTTAATTAAGTTTGAATCCAGATGTTGATCAGAAAAGGAAGAATATGATTTGTACAACACACACTACACTGAGAGAAACATATGACTGGTGCAAAATGTGAAGTATGGCTTTCCCTTCTTCTTCTTTCGCTGAGCAGTTTTGATCTTCTCTTTGTCTGTTCCATTCATCCATCTTCTTCCCCTTTATCCATTTCTGGGTCGTGGGGTTAAGTGTCTTGCCCAAGGACACAACGACACCAGACATCAATGGGAGTCGGTAGGGATATGGAGAAGCTCTTGTGATGAGCTTGAACCCACAACCTTCAGGCTCAAAGGCCAATGCTCTACCAAAATAATGCTTATCTCAAACTTGACTACTTTTTGTTTTTATTTTTTACTTGAATACATATAATAATAATATCATTATTATTATTATTATTATTGATAATAATAATTATTATTATAATAAAAAATAAACATAAAATAATAATAATAATATTAATAATAATAATAATAATAATAATAATAATAATAATAATAAAAAATGTAGTTCAGACAATAAAATCATTTAAAATTCAAATGTAAATTACCCTTAACTATAAGATGTATTCTGATACTTGTGAAGGGTATGGCTCTTTATTTTCAGACAGGACGACCGAAAAACGTGCGGATTAGTTCATATACTTTTGAAAAATAGGAGAGTTAAAATGTGCCAAGATAAGGACCACATTTTCCCGGGCACAGAACAAAACATACTCTATATCCTCTACTCCATTTTTGACTATAAACTTTTCACTTTTTAGCGTCTGGAAAAACACCGTGATAAAGATGATTTGGTCTCACCCAAAAGCAGACATTGTCAACATAGATTAATGGATTGCTTTTGGCCGGGCAGTGTGTTTCTGCATATGTGCTTACTTATACTTGTACACTCTATCCATCATTGACTGTGATATCTCCAAATATTTAGTGTGGAAAAAATAGAACCCTCCATGGGCCATTACTTGGTTCTCCACCGAAGACTTAAAGATAGATCATTAATGGCCCCAGGCAACGTAAAGAGGCTCGAATCAGATTTTCAAAACCTGTGCTGACAGACTCTCATTATACCACTGGACTTTCTTTGGTTATTTATTTCCGTTCCGACCGCTTCATGTTTTGAGCTTGCGGTTTTTGTAGAAGACTGGATGCATTTAGAATGTTTTGTAGAAAAGAGGATTCAGTCTCTTAACAGATTTCACATGCGTTCCATTGGTTATTCAGAAACAACAAATCATATTTAGGCTTTAAGACAGAGTACAGATAAGTATGGTAAAGCGGGGCTCAGCAAAAACGTCTTTCGGTCTGGAGTTTGCATGTTCTCCCCATGTCTGCGTTGGTTTGATCCGGTTTGCTACCACAAACAAAACGTGTGCAACAGGTGAGGGTTACGGTTAAGTTACTTTGAGACGACAGGAAATCAGCTACATACTGGTGTATTTACAGCTCCTACTGTTTCATACGAATTAACACGTCAATTAAATTATTCAAATGAACGGAAAAGAAAAACAGAAAAGCGCAGGGATACGAGTCGTGTTTATGGAGCTTGTGTGGCTACGTTAGGGATACATGGTTTTATTCTGTTTCAGCATAAACAATCAAAGCAAAAATGAGCTCCTATACATGACAATTACAATTTAATACTCAATAATAATAATAAAGCATTAGTTTTGCTTCATTGGACACTCAAAGATCCTTCATGTTATTGAAGGATCTCGCAGATCTACAATCACCTCTTTCAAAACATACTCATCCATCAGGGCATTTCTCCTTCCATGTCCTGATACACGGATGTCAAAGTTACTATCCTTCAAGAGAGGCGTCGTTGCATTAAGAAAAAAACAATAAAATGAGTAATAAGCAATTCCCTGAGACCCTAAAACATTCCCTCTGTCTGCCAGCCGGGCTTGAAATACACTGAAAAAGTCAAATCTCAAAGAATCAATATAATGCTTTTTAAAATATTTTTTTAACAAAGTTATTTTGCTTGAATGTAGTTTGTCATAAGATTATTTTACGAGTTTTAAGATAGATTTTTTTTATGCTGGCAAACCTATATAAATAAATGTGTCACTTTTATCTCTGTGCAGCACTTTGGAAACTTATTTTATAAAATGTGAAATAAATTGGATTGGAGTGTTATTTTATTATTACTGACAATAAGTTAAAAAAAAAAATTCTATTGACAGATCCTTTTTATTATATTAAGCAGTATTTCACTTATTTTCATATATGTTTTTCAAGGTATTTTTCCAGTATATCCGCAGTACCAGCAGTTATATTTAGACTTCTTGCTGACTCATACCGTAGTCCTGTTTATTAGGCTCTTCCTCCGTGTAAAAGCGATACCCAAACACCACATTTGGGTAATATTTTGAATCACTGCGTTTTACACATGTCAAAATCCCTCCCTCTATGTTTTCATTTGTGGTCGTTTGGCATTCCCAAATATACCAGTTAGAGACTATAGGAACATTTGAACCATGAGTGCGTCCGTCACGGTCCAATACCAACCTCATGAGTACACAGCCCCTCTGGCCCTCTGTCCACAGGATCCACGAGCCAGAGAGAGGACTTTAATGAAGCAGAACAAACGGGCATCAAGAGAAAGAGAAAAGAAGGAGAGTCAGACTTGTGATTGATTTCTCCTTTCTCCTGGTTGTAAGTCGCTGGTGCAGGCCTCAAATGTAAACCATATGTTTATGCGGACAGATAGAAAGAGGACATTGGAATACAAAATGAAAGCATGAATAGATAATGATGACAGATGGTGCTATTGAAAAATGATTCAGTCCAGAATGTGCAGACATGCATGCAGGCGGACCTTTCACTGCTGCAGGGAGAAGAACCAGGACATGACGTCACATAGTCCCATGGTCCTCCGTATTGGCAGCTGGATCTGCAACAATAGACAGATGTCAGAAACGTATGCACTGAAACTGGTCCTATAGATAGATAGATAGATACTTTATTGATCCCCTGTAGGAGAAATGCAGGTGTCCAGTAGTAACAAAACTAAAAAATAAAATGTATCATTCTATAAAGTTAAAAATAGGTTAAAATTCAACAGCTCTTCAGGTCACAGCAGCAGAGGTGGAGCAGTCGCTTGGTTCGGACCATCTTCTCTGCTCTGGTCCAAAGTAAAATGCTGAAACCTTAGCATTTTTCAAGAAGTTAGCATTCCTCCAGTGGATCAAGGCCAGATCCACTTGGTTCAGACCATGAATCCTCTCTGCTCTGGTCTGGACCAGTGTAAAACCATGAATCTTCTCTGCTCTGGTCTGGACCAGTGTAAAACCATGAACAACAAAAACAAAAAGAATGTGGGTATAAAAGTTGTACATTTACACTGGAAAATAATACCTAAAAAAATAAGAAAAACAGATACGAAAATAAGTAAAATAATGTTTGAAATTTTAGAAATGCTCTGCCAAAAGAACATGAAAATATGACTTGAGATGTCTGAAAATAAGATAACAATCCTAACGCCAAATGAGTTGATTCTAGTTTAAAAACATACATTTCAATTATTATTTACTTATTTCTTTAAAAAATTTGAGAAATGTTTTCTTAAAATATAGCATCATGAACTTATTTTATCTAAACAAGAAGAAAAGTTCTCTGGAAGTGAGTAAAAATACTTAAAACCAGCTTAAAAACTCACTGCTCAGACTTTTTTCTCTAATAAGATAGTGCTGTATCTAGTTAGAGATTAAAACTAGTAAAATAATCGTATGTCAAACTACTTTCAAGCAACACAAACTTGCCTTAAAAAAGAATGATTTATGTAATTTTTTTGTAAATGAATCTCAGCAAGATTGTACTTTTTTCAGTGAATGGAATCTTCAGTGTCGCAGTTTGGCGTTTACAGGTGAAGGTGGAAATCCTTCAAAAACACATGTTACTGAAGTTAACATTTAACCACAACAGAGCACGGACTGGATGCAAAAGATTAAACAATATTTATTATTTACCAATTCGTGGCCATACCTGTGTGCAAAAGCCAGATCCTGTCAGACCTCTGAAGCTGTGCAGGGCAGGGCCTGGTTAGTACTGTGATGGGAGACCTCCGGGAACACCTGATGCCACAGTGGGGCGGCTGCGGCTGTAAAGTACCAAACTGTGGTTGTGTCCTTAGGCAAGACACTTAACTCACATTGCTTAAAATGATTCTGGTGTGTGTGTGAATGGTTGAAGATGGTGAGAGGGGCTGATGGCACAGACTGGTTGCGTCGCTTCTGTCAGTGTGCCCCAGGGCAGCTGTGGCTACAGTAGTAGTTTATCACCACCGTGTATGGAGTGAATGAAATGTGAAATGTTTTTGATTCTCCACAAATGCACTGTACAAAACCAATGCATTATTATTATCAGGCAAGTTTATTTTTAGAGCACAATTCCTACACAAGGCCACAAAGTTCTGAACAACACAAGATATAAACAGTCACACAAGGTATTCAAATTACTGAATAATAAATAAATAAATAATCAGAGTAGATTAAAGAGAGTTACCAATATAAAATCCCTCAGTTGTATTTATTTTATTACTATTATTATTTTGTATTGAATATTTGAACGTAAACTATACACACATTATTGATTTTTTGCACACATTTTAAACAAGTAATTACCACATAATCCAGTTTATATGGCCCTCCTCTAGTCGGAACATTCAAAACAGTTTTATTGGTGATTAGACCCTGATATTATTTGCTTATGTTCTTGTCTCCATCCTGCAAAGGTCAATGCGAAACAGACTTCTGACTGTTTGTTTTCCACTGATTACGGTTCAACGTTTCTATTCCCGCTGGAGTCAACACGGTAAACAAACTAACTGTTTCAAATTAGAATACAGAGGTTCGTGTTTATGACATGGTGTGTTGTGTGTCCAGAGACATTTGGAGCTTCCTGGAACAAAGTGCTGCGGTTAATCCCGAGAACTCTCCAACGCGACCTTTCTCATTGGGTTTTGTGAAGCAGTGCAGTTTGGGTAAATCTCAGCGAACAGATTGTGTGCAAAAAGAAGCGGTAAGACTTTTAAAACTCTCTGACCTCGGGCAACGTTCCATGGCTCAAAAATGTGTCGGGTTATTTCCTTGTTTTTAACCCGCTGAGTCTGAAAGTCTGCCTGATATCAGAGAGGAATGAAGAGGGTCGGAAGAATGGGGACTTTTTCAAATGCACCAATGAAGATATTTGACCGGTTACATTTTATTTGCCGTTTGCAGTAAAACCACATTGGAATACATTTGCCAGTGTGCACAAGACAATTACATAAATAAAACAAGGTTAGAAGTACAGAAGTAAAACGAAAAAAAAAAACTGTGAAAGATTGACTGTGAAATCGATCGACAATAACAGTTTCAATTCAAAGGCAAGATCATTAAAGGAGCTATACCCGTTTCTGCAAGGTTTGAACTTTTAGCCCCGCCCCCAACTCGCTCACAGGCTACTCATTTCCCCTGCGCTCTCCTCCCACGGAGCATCTAGTTTTATTTGTGATCTATATGCAAACATTAGCATGAGTGCAACTTGTGAGCTGTACAACAATCACTGATGAAATGGTTCGAAAGCAACGCACTGCTAACAAAATATATACAATACAATACAATACACTTGATTGAACATAGCTAGCTTACATCGTAAGCTAGCTATGTTCACCAGGGCTTGATTTCTTCTTTGATCATGTTTTGGCTTTAGTTCCCTCTTCTCTTCCTCACTGTTGTGTGGTTTGGGCTGTTTTGCTGTGTCTGCAGTTACAGCCAGAGGAGTTATAGCCACTTATGCTAACATGCTACAGTGTTTAGCAGCGCTGTAGAGGCTAGAGGACGCAGCCTCGTTCTGTGATTGGAGGAGAGCGGACGTCACGCTAAGTCTCTACTCAGCACTTTTTTCGGCCTGAATTCAAGCACAGCTGAATCAATGAGCTCAAGTTTTCAATTAAATTACAGATTATAATACAACTTGTATGTAGTAATACGCATTTTTATGAACTCATAAAAAAAAAATAATTGGGTATAGCATCTTTAAAGTGATCTGTTTGAACTGAAAGCAGCTTGTGTGTATTTTGTGTGTGTGTGTTGCTGACTGTGAATGGCTTTTATCTGTGCAGCCGTCATCGGTGGGGAGAATGTGTTTAATGTTAGATCACTGTTGTAAATATGTGTCTTAGGGCTAGCTCTATTTTTATTATTCTGTATATTGTGTTGCATTGTGGGGAAAGGCTCAACCAGGGACAGGAGTTGAAAATTAGCATTAGCTGCATCTTTCCTTATGTATCTATGTATAACTGCATTGTCCCTGTCAAATAAATACAATAAAGAAATTCAAAATGTGGAAAGAAGCTGTTAGCGTATCGTAAGTAAGTAAAAACATAGTGGAGATAAAAGCTAAAAGCCTATTATACAAGAATGTGGTCCAGGGAAGCCAAACTTAGACCTCAAAGAAAATAAATATTGTACTTCCTCTACTTTTCAGAGTCCATTTGTATTATATGTAGAATAGAAAAGTTTCCCTGGACTGAAAAACTTTGCCAACTCTTATACTTAATGTTCTTTTTGCTTCTTTTTCCATCAATTATATGTTTTGCATGTTCTCCCCGTGTCTGTGTTTGCATGTTCTCCCCGTGTCTGTGTTTGCATGTTCTCCCCGTGTCTGTGTTTGCATGTTCTCCCCGTGTCTGTGTTTGCATGTTCTCCCCGTGTCTGTGTTTGTGTTCTCCCCGTGTCTGTGTTTGCATGTTCTCCCCGTGTCTGTGTTTGCATGTTCTCCCCGTGTCTGTGTTTGCATGGTCTCCCCCGGGTCTGTGTTTGCATGTTCTCCCCGTGTCTGTGTTTGCATGTTCTCCCCGTGTCTGTGTTTGCATGTTCTCCCTGTGTCTGTGTTTGCATGTTCTCCCCGTGTCTGTGTTTGCATGTTCTCCCTGTGTCTGTGTTTGCATGTTCTCCCGTGTCTGTGTTGTGTTCTTCTCCCCGTGTCTGTGTTTGCATGTTCTCCCCGTGTCTGTGTTTGCATGTTCTCCCCGTGTCTGTGTTTGCATGTTCTCCCCGTGTCTGTGTTTGCATGTTCTCCCCGTGTCTGTGTTCTGCTGTTTCATGTTCTCCCCGTGTCTGTGTTTGCATGTTCTCCCCGTGTCTGTGTTTGCATGTTCCCCGTCTGTGTTTGCATGTTCTCCCGTCTGTGTTTGCATGTTCTCCCGTGTCTGTGTTTGCATGTTCTCCCTGTGTCTGTGTTTGCATGTTCTCCCCGTGTCTGTGTTTGCATGTTCTCCCTGTGTCTGTGTTTGCATGTTCTCCCCGTGTCTGTGTTTGCATGTTCTCCCCGTGTCTGTGTTTGCATGTTCTCCCCGTGTCTGTGTTTGCATGTTCTCCCCCGGGTCTGTGTTTGCATGTTCTCCCCGTGTCTGTGTTTGCATGTTCTCCCCGTGTCTGTGTTTGCATGTTCTCCCTGTGTCTGTGTTTGCATGTTCTCCCCGTGTCTGTGTTTGCATGTTCTCCCTGTGTCTGTGTTTGCATGTTCTCCCCGTGTCTGTGTTTGCATGTTCTCCCCGTGTCTGTGTTTGCATGTTCTCCCCCGGGTGCTCCGGTTTCCCTTACAACTAAAAACATGTACATCAGGTCTGAATGTAATAAATGGGGCTTTGATTTTTGACCAGTGTGTTTGGTTTCGCTTCCGTCATCAAATATCTAGTTTCTGAACATTAGAAAGCGCTTTGGGTGACCTTGGTCTGTAAAATGCGCTATATGAATAAACATTACTTACTTACTTTAACAATCATTAAGAAAAAAACAGACAATGTGTTTGTTTGAACTATTCCGCACGGTAGAAAGCAGGTCTTTCTGAGGCCTGCCTAAGATTCCTCCAGGTGCTACGGTTTCCCTCACTGTAAAAACATGTACAGTAGCTCCCCTCTCTCTGGGACCAGGACTCCCCTGAAACTGGACTTTCCAGGTTAAAAAAGGTCATTCATTTTTCATTGGGTCCATGTTTACTATCCCAGAGTTGTTGCTGCTGTAGAAGAAAACACATGTTGTTATAAACATTTGAATGCTCTGCTTGTTTTAATGTTGCAGAAATGTACAGTCTGTGTCTGTGTTCTGCCTTTAATTATCCGTGAAGTTGTTATAACATGAAAAACCACTGAACCCGATCAGACTACACTCCGCAGTGTTTAGGCAGGTGTTGTAATGTTGACCCTGAGACCACAGACTCCTCAGACTCCTCAGACTCCTCAGACTCCTCTGACTCCTCAGACTCCTCAGACTCCTCTGACTCCTCAGACTCCTCTGATCCCTCAGACTCCTCAGACTCCTCTGACTCCTCAGACTCCTCTGATCCCTCAGACTCCTCAGACTCCTCTGACTCCTCTGACCCCTCAGACCCCTCAGACTCCTCTGACTCCTCAAACTCCTCTGATCCCTCAGACTCCTCAGACTCCTCTGACTCCTCTGACCCCTCAGACCCCTCAGACTCCTCTGACTCCTCAAACTCCTCTGATCCCTCAGACTCCTCAGACTCCTCTGACTCCTCTGACCCCTCAGACCCCTCAGACTCCTCTGACTCCTCAAACTCCTCAGACTCCTCAGACTCCTCAGACTCCTCTGACTCCTCTGACCCCTCAGACCCCTCAGACTCCTCTGACTCCTCAAACTCCTCTGATCCCTCAGACTCCTCAGACTCCTCTGACTCCTCTGACCCCTCAGACCCCTCAGACTCCTCTGACTCCTCAAACTCCTCTGATCCCTCAGACTCCTCAGACTCCTCAGACTCCTCAGACTCCTCTGACTCCTCAGACTCCTCAGACTCCTCTGACTCCTCTGACCCCTCAGACCCCTCAGACTCCTCTGACTCCTCAAACTCCTCAGACTCCTCAGACTCCTCAGACTCCTCAGACTCCTCTGACTCCTCTGACCCCTCAGACCCCTCAGACTCCTCTGACTCCTCAAACTCCTCTGATCCCTCAGACTCCTCAGACTCCTCTGACTCCTCTGACCCCTCAGACCCCTCAGACTCCTCTGACTCCTCAAACTCCTCTGATCCCTCAGACTCCTCAGACTCCTCTGACTCCTCTGACCCCTCAGACCCCTCAGACTCCTCTGACTCCTCAAACTCCTCAGACTCCTCAGACTCCTCAGACTCCTCAGACTCCTCTGACTCCTCTGACGCCTCAGACCCCTCAGACTCCTCTGACTCCTCAAACTCCTCTGATCCCTCAGACTCCTCAGACTCCTCAGACTCCTCTGACACCCCAGCTCTGCTGCATTAATGTTTAATGTTTTATGTTTTTGCAGCATTAATGTTTTATGTTTTTGCTCATGTATTTTTGCTGCATTTTCCAAATTGCAGTGGGTGAATTAAGTGGCCCTTTTATGGTTTCATGAACGGAGCTCCTGACGCAGCAGTTTTTCTGGACACTCATGTTACTTCTTATTAAAATGTTCTAATGAAACATTACGTACAGCACAGAACGTCTGTGTTTGAGGTTTGTGTTGTTCTGTTGATTTTTGGATTGTTTACAAAGCACATGTTTATTCTTCTGCAGTTAGGGTTAGGGTATGTCTGTACAACAGTCCATCATGTATGAATGACTGATCATTGTTAGATGTTCTTTAAAATATAATTTGGTGAGTTTGGAACATGGGTGTGAAAGTCAAGGCCCAGGGGCCAGATCCAGCCCAGAAATGAATGATCTTGGCTCCCAGGTTAAAACTGTTCCCACAGAGCCAGAAGAAAATATGGGATTATTCATTTAATGTTCAGGACATGTGTTTGAAGGAAGTTTGTTTTTGTCTGTGAGCCAGTTAAAAACTGTTTTCACTTGAAATGACTGACAGAGCTGTACAAAAATATTGGATTACTCATTTAATCATTAAATAAAATACGGTACACTGTGTTAGGTCTTGGTTCCATCGTTTATATGCATCATTTTAATATGTTTTGATAAACATTGAACCAGTGTGGGCCTCGGCTTGTAGCAAATTTGTTTGTTTGGCCTCAGATGTATTTGACTTTGACATTTCTGTTTAAGAAAATATGGCTTAAAACAGAAAAAAGATCTGTTTAAAAACTATTTATTTCTTTCACAACATGTGTTTTGCACTCATGAAGAATTCTGAGAAACTTCCCAGACAGTTCCAGACTTCTATGTATTCACCTCAGACCATTCGGATGGATTTAGATTACTTGACAAACTTCCAGCTGAAAACCTTTGGGCAATTAGAAATGCCAAGTATGTTTACGCAATAGTTTGAGGCCCCAACTTTCTGAAACCAGGGCCCTGTTTGCCACTGTTGATTTAAACTAACTAGAATCAGCAAAAATAATGGGATGAAAAAGGCAATAGGTGGTCTCTCAACAACATCGAGAACTGTTGCTGCGGCATATCTGCACTGGGCAAAGCTTTTTTTGTAAACATGGGCATTTGGACAACATAAAAACCACATGTAAACAAATAAGATGGAAAAAACTGTTGAAGATTGACGTGTATAAAAAATGTGCTTTCCTTTTTTTTAGAGAATCAGAATTATTTTATTGCCATGTGAGTCACAAGAAGTCACAAAATAGAAAATTGCTTTGGGTCTCGATGCAAGAGAAACGAATAAGGCAGGCATGTCCAAACTCAGGCCTGCGGGCAATTTGCGGCCCCCTGAACCATTGCATGTGGCCCTATGCTGCTAACACAAAGTCGCCATCGAGTGTCATCCAACCAACTTCAGCTCCACCAATACAGTCACTCTCCCCTGCTGTAAATCTCAGACCCTCTAGAATCCAGTCAATAACTTTATTAACACAACATTCAAAACAAAAGTAGTAGTAGTAGTAGGTGTGAATCAGACAGGACGTATCATAACATTTAAACTCCAGAATCCAGTCAATCCAGTTTTTTAAATCAAGGTTGTCGGATCCAGGTCAAGTCTGGTGATCTAAAGTGGCCCTCTTGCTAAACAATTTGGACCCCCCTGGACTAAGGCATGCATAAATTAAAATCTACATACATTATTGATATTTCTGTTTCTTGCTCTCCAACTTTTCTCGGACTCTCCTCATTATGAAGCACTTTAAATGTCTCTGAGCTGGCTTCTCTGTTTTCTTTTGATAGCGTTTGGGCTTAATGATTACCCGTCTGTGCCTGCCCCATGTCACTCTCAGTGGGCTGCTGTGGTCCTCCTTATGTAAGAGTCTGATCTGCATGTGCTCCTGACCTTGGTCCTGTGTCCACTCCGTCTGTTTCTGCTGCTCCTTTAAAACACATTTCTGCTCAGTGTGAAAGGAACTCACAGCTGTTTCACGTTCGCACACTTTTCAGGAAACCTCACAAACTCTTCTTCTTCTTTCTGCAGAACTCTCACCGTGGGCTGGCCTGCAAATAATCTGCGAGTTTGCCAAGAGCTGTTTACTTTTGCAGCACAAAGATGACAAAAGTTTTAAATGTGCTTGAATGTCTCTGTTTTGCAACGGAAACAATCAGGTATATGTGTAATTAGTGTCACCTTAAAAAACTATAATCATAATAGTTTTATGTGAAAGGTGCAGTTAAGGATTCAAGTTAGCTTAGCAGTAGCATCCATGTAGCATCGAGTCAAAACCACTCCCCCTCCTAGCCCTGTCCTCCGGCAAACCCAACCCCCAGCCCATGAACGCTGTTTCTGCAATAACGCAGTCCGTGACAAAACTTCCAGCTTGAACAATAAAAGCATTATACTAAATTAAGATCAAGTCTGTGAGCGATTAGCCTGCTATACTTGACACATGCTAGCTTCACCTAACAAACTAGCAATTAGCAAAACTGGACTGCCGTAGCGTCACATAGCCCTGGCTACGTCCCAAGTTTTCTTACACAACGCCTTTTCCTCATCGGATTTTCTCACCAGGCGAGTGGCAAACGTGAAATTGGAACTTTGGAGGTTTTCTGTTCTGCCATTGTTGGTGTTTTAGAAAATTATGAAAAGTAGGACGGGGTTGCATCCCATTGGTTCGTTCTATCGGCTCCAAAATACGAATTATTATTTATTGAGGCTACATCTGGGCGTGTCCATTGCTATTTTAAAAACACATGATAATTTGATAACTTTTGGGGTTTAGGGGCGTTTCCACACACTAGTTTAAAAATTGCGTCTGGATAAATCATTGACTGCATCTTTAAATAACTCAAACAAAGGTCTTTTACCACATGCACTTCTTGTTATTTCCATTTGCATAACACATAATCCGATTTCTTGAAACGTGAAATCAGTCAATCAACTAGAACGGTTCATTGTCTTCTGTTGAAACCGATTACAAATACATGGGCAGCACAGTGGCAGATAGAGAAAGAATAGAGTTAAAAGATAAACACATATTTAAAAATTATAATAAAATACATTAAAAAACATTTAAAAAAGTAGCACAGTATTTAGCGCTTATGATTGACAGCATGAAGCCTTTCTTTGTGGACTTTGCATGTTCTCCCTGTGTTGTATCATTGCATTTCTTGTGTTTGAACTGTTTGATTCTCTGATCTGTGTTGGCAAATTCAAAGCCAATGCCATATTATTATTATTATTATTATTATTATGAACAAGCGTACATGTTATCTGTACATATTTCAGATGACGGACTCTATAAAATATCGCACCATCTCAGTTTTTTGTGGTGCCAATGACTCAGGAAGGACAAGACTCATTATCTGTTTCTGTGGTAGAGATTCTTGAAGATTAATTTCATAAACCTATAAACATTGACTTTGATTCTTCTAATGGCACCAAGTATTTGTGTGTACAGTTTCCTACAGTGTGTCCGGGTATTTTCGCTGTTAATGTACATAATATACTTGTTCATTCCTTTTCCAGAGCTCGGAACATCAACCATCTGAAGGACTGAACCTGAGAGGAGTCCTTTAAATCCAGATGTGTTGAATCAAATCCGGCTGCCGCATCCCAGAATGCCTCAGAGACCAGCCGCTGCATAAATCAGTGTGTTTTTATTCACACACTTTTCAGTTTAGCGTGGACTGCAACAGCAACATGACTCAGCACGCAGCTAACAACATTTGCTTTTTGGAATAACACAATATGAAAGGATGGTCCATTCAAAAGCGGTTCAGGCACATGGGATAAGTTGAACACATGGATCCATTATAATATCTGGATAGGGTATCGTTAGCCTAAAGCCGAAGGGGGCTTCCTGTGGGACTGCAGACGAAATAAGTTCAGTCCCAGAAATTATCCCATTTAACTCAATGTAAACTAAAACAGCTCGACCTCAGCTGACAGAGAACCTACAGCTTTCATAAAGGTTGGATTTTGTGTGGGTTTTAGTGTCCCTTGTCATCCTGAACTTTTTTTTTTCTTGAATCCATTTCACACTTTAGTGCAACAAAAGTGTGTTTTCTTCCCGCTCTGATCAGCTGCTCTGATTGGTCAGAAGGCCCCTTTGTGAATGCGCGTTAGTATTTGGCGCAAAGCATCATGGGATGTCGTCCACAAGGCGTTGATTTGAATAGGCCGGGCCTCGTTGTACCATTCCTCAGATTTCAAGCACATAACAAAACTCATTATGCAATGTTTTGAAGAGCATTTGGCCTGGGTTTGCTGTGGATTTGGTAAAATAAATATCTTGAAATTTAAATTTGTACAAGACAGAAAAGGAATCAAATCTGTTAGTACTTTTCAACGTCTCAGGAGAATATTGCGTAACCTTCAGTGGCTGCTGTGAAAGCATGATGTCATGAGAGCTGTCATTCATATTGTTTTACGGCCTCGCAGTAATAACGGAACGCCTCCACTGAGTGTCCAGGTGTTGGAGGCTTGATAGATCACCTTCTTATGCGCCTCTTGGTGTGACATACCTTCAGCTCACACTAGCAGTACTGATGGCATGTTCTATTTTTGTGCCTTGGATGAACACATAGACAATTTCCGTTCCAAATAATTGTTTTTACTGAGGATGTAGTCTACGATGTAAGTGACTTACAGAGCTTGTAAATTCACACTTGTCTGTCGGGTTTGAATTTATGAGAACAACTGTATTCAGTGGCACAGTGTCCGGTGATCCGACAAGTGTGTTACACAACACTTTCTCACGAATGTTCTTCAGAGTCTGAGCCCTGGCACCAGCAGCTCCAGACATGTGGACGGTGCTTTCTTTTCAATTGTAAGATGCTTCTTGATGGCTGAATGTGTTTAGTGGTTCCTCAGAACAGCGTAGATGAAGCGAAACAAACATTTCCCATGGATTGATCTGGCCTGGTCTTACCATACAATCGTACTAATTTAATTTCATATTAAAGTCTGGATTTGCTCCAGTGAGCTCCGTTAACAGGTGGGAGGGGTTAACTCCTTTTGCAGATTGTAATGTTTGGATGTGAGTTTTTTGTGATGTATGTAATGCGTTAGAGTGATGCATTTAGCATTCAGCCTAGCTTTAGCCATCTCCTTTGCCACTAACGGAGCCCGTGGGAAGTAGAGCCAAAATATTTTTGCTGCAATGACATTTACTAAACATTCCTCTTGCTCCGGTTTCAATTTCTTGATATTTGGAGCCCAATCAGAACTCAACACTTTACTATCACATTCTCCGCCAAACTACAACCAGCAAACTCTTGACGTCACCAACACCTCCCTACAACTCCCGCCTCCACCGCTCTCTGATTGGTCGGAGGAGAGTCAACCGAGGAAACTGCAGCCACTTTAGGATCAGACCATGGATCTATAATATTAACTGGATAGGGTATTACTAGCTTGTAGCTGAATAACTCACGTGCTCGGGGGATTCTCGCGGTACTGCAGACTGAACCAGACTAAATTCACGCGGGCTACCCAGAAATTTTCCCCATAGAACTCAATGCATATTAAAACAGCACGACCTCAGCTGACAGAGAACCTGACAGAGAACCTACAGCTTTCATAAAGGTCGGATTTTGTGGGGATTTTAGTGTCCCTTGTCATCCTAAACTTTTTTTCTTCTTAAATCCTTCGGTTTTGTTTAAATCTACACTTTAGTGCCACAAACTCTGCTCGTCTGGCTCTCGCTCTAACTCCCGCTCTGATGAACTGCTCTGATTGGTCAGAGCGCGGCCGAGCCCCTCTGTGCATGTGCGTGAGACCCGGTGTGAGACCCACACACGCGTGTTTGCCGCAATGCATTATGGGAGATCATACAATGCGCAGAACCGGGAGGACCAGACGAGGCCCAAATACAGGCATAGATCCCATAGATCTTTGCAAGTTTCCCATAGATCTTTGCGAGTTTCAGGCAACTTCCGCTAATCTTTCAGCCCCCATGCCGTCACAAAGCGCCACTGAGCACAACCATTCATTTGAATAGGGCGCCATCTTGGATCGCCGGGGCTTGGATCAGACCAAGACGCACATGTAGGAAATGATCATGGACCAGAGTTTACGGATGGCTAAGACCAGGCTAGGATTAATCTAATATTTCCAAGGAAGTGAGCATTACCTAATTCACCATTCTGAACGTTTTCTTTTCATAGTTTAGAAAATGAAGAGAAGACTTTGGTCTCTGTGACAGGGAGTTAACAGGTTAAATAAAAGTTTGCCCACCTTACTGCTATATAGTGACACTTCTTCCTCATGCTTGGATATAAGACATGGACTCAGAAAACCAAATATGAAACCAGCGACATGCATAGACTCCAATGACTTTATTTTTATTTTGATGTAACCAAACCCCTCACACTTGACATATGTTACTCCTCTCCTACACTATGTCATGTGCGTTTGCAGATAGAAAAGCTCCCAGTTTTCTACGCCTGGTCTGGCTGGTGTGTGCAAAGTGTTCTCTCTGCGATAAAAACATGTCAAACACTGTACGGCCACTATAATTAGTTTTATTTACTACTTGTAATGGGTCCCCCTCTAACCCGCTTAACACTGTCAAATATGTGCTTGTCTGACAAACAGGAAGTCTCTGGTTAGAAAACGACTCATTTCTTTCTGTGTTGGTGGACTTTTTCGTTTTCATTCATGACGCCCAGACAATTGAAATGAACATTGGAAGCAGCATGTATATTTTATTTAAAACGTTTATTTGTAAATGGATTCTTTTAATATATAACATTTTGGAACATTTTTTTCCTATAAGTGTTTTACAAAGCACGATTAAAAAAGGCACATTTGATGGCTCATTTGGACGAAAAAAAGAGCAAACAAATCAATTTGGATGAGACGTTCCTAAGCCCTTTAACCATGTGTAAACACTTAAGCTCATTTAAAACCCTCTATATATGAATTATCATGTTATTTACAGCCACTTATAAATCTTTGCAATCACAGAAATCACTAAAAAGAATAGTTCATGTCTCTTCTTTGATGCATATACAATATTTACATACATTCACAGGCCCACGCGTCTTGGGGTGTGTCACATCGCTGGGACAATACTGAACAAGGAACATATCCAATCCCCTATTTGGTTCAAGTGAGTTTTTCATATCATACGTCATTTCATATACATTTTCCAAAATCTTGTCTTTCATCGGTAAACAAGGACCGTCTGTATAGTTTGAGATTTTGCTGAAGGATTGTGCGGCAGGATTTTTATGGAGGCAGGTTAATGTGGGCCAATGGCTTCTCTGTCGTCATTCTAGAAAACATATTAGAAAGTGCTGCCAGGAGAAGATGCTAACGCTAACCTCGCCACGGTCTGAAATGTCTCTGTACAGACCGAGCAAGCGAGGTTAATAAATGTTTTATTATATGACTATTTTTAATTTGTGCAAATGTCGATCGGTCGTGACATGGAGAACTTGCTTATCAGATGATTGAGGCGCCCGCTGTAAGTTCTCAGTCTGTGTCTTTAACAGTGCTTTTTAGATATTTGTGAAGTATGTTCATGTCCGACTTGGTTTTCCTAATCCTGTTTTTACCTTTCTGATCTGTAACAAAGTTGTCAATCTCTTCTTGACTGTTAGGGGTTGTGTTTTTGTCGATTTTTGCTGTTATTACTTCCTCTTGCTCTTCGAACTCTTCCAGAAAATAGAATTCAAATCTGATATGCGCTGGACCAATTGTCATGGTAACGGTCCGAGATGGGAAAATATCAGGCCGCAAATCAGCCAATCAGAGCGTGCGAACGATCCAAGTCATATAATAACGTTTTTTATTCCAAATTGTGCTGCGGAAAAGGAGAAAACATTTGGTAAGGCTAAGTCTGAGCGAATCACCCGACAGTGCTGCTTTAAAACTGTTCCATAAGAAGAACAATATGGACAGAAGGCAGAGGACAGGCTGATATGAGATGGTTCTTGATGATGTGGTAATAGTTTCCAGTTAAACTCCCAAATAAATGATTAGGTGAGTACATCCAGTGAGCTCGGCTGCTCTTCAAAGGTAGTAAACCTATAAGTGACGTAAGCTCCCATGGTTCTCGGGGGCAGCACATACGTCTGAGGGGAGATTGATTTTCATTGTTATGATTTTTTCTGTGATTTAAAACATTTGTGAAGCAGATGAAGAAGTCAGGACATGATGCACTTCAGACTTGGATAAAACACATTCCAAATACTCCGGTTGGCTAAAAGATCAAGACAGTTGTACGGTTACGAAGGCATCACTGGTGGTTCTCATTCAGCTCTTTGACACACTGACAGACACAGGCTTTATCAAGCTCCAGGAATGTTCTCAACTAAGTGAAGGTGAGGAGATATGTCACACCCTATGGCCTTGATTGGATTCTTTCTAATCACTAAAGATAAAGATAAATGATCCACGCCTAAGACTGACCCAAAGTCTGGACCAATTCTGCTCATGTTTGTAATGAAGGATGTATGGCCATGTTAATACTGCTACAATCTGCTGCAAATGGTGATATGCTTTATCTGATTCCAGTGAGACAGATTTTTATGAAGAGTATGTTTGCTACGCCCTGTCGACATTAAACACACTGATTTCCCTTTTGTTAGCATCCATTACATAGCAAATATATATATCTACATTGACATTGTGTCACAGAGGTGTTCAGAACACATCCCTAAGAGATGCTATACTGAAATAAGGCTTTTAGCACACAATTAAAAAGTGTAAAAATACACTCAATAGCTCATTTGTCTTCAAATTAGATTAGCAAAATGATTTGAAAGAGACAAATACAGTTGTAATATACAAGAAGCTTATTTCACCTATGAAGGTGCTATGTCAAGTAACAGTTTTCTGTTTTAAATCAGGCTTATTTTTACAGTCCATTCCTCGTCACCCAATAAATTATCACAGTACCAGAATGTACGTCACGCGCACATATTTCAACATAAACACGGCGAACACAAGAGTCCAGTCCCGCGCCATTGTTTTAAAAAGGTGTCGCACTGAGCCGCCCTTCTGTTCGCACACACTGGCTCACATGCATAGTCCCCCGGCCCCAGTCCCAGCTCCCCCGGCCCCAGTCCCAGCTCCTCCGGCCACAGTCCCAGCTCCTCCGGCCACAGTCCCAGCTCCTCCGGCCACAGTCCCAGCTCCTCCGGCCACAGTCCCAGCTCCTCCGGCCCCAGTCCCAGCTCCTCCGGCCCCAGTCCCAGCTCCTCCGGCCCCAGTCCCAGCTCCTCCGGCCCCAGTCCCAGCTCCTCCGGCCCCAGTCCCAGCTCCTCCGGCCCCTAGTCCCTTGGCTCCGGGCCCTCTGCTTGTCTGTGCATCCCGAGCTGGCAGGAGGGGCCTGAGCTACAGACTGCATAATAGAAAAGTGGACTAGCTCATGTGACACAAGCAACAGTCTTTCTCTTTTCTCATTAAAAGTCCATCTGCGATAGCTCTGCCAACCACCATTTTTTCATACATATTGTCAAAATAAAGAAAATGGTGATTTACAAAGACGACGTCAAAATAAAAAGAACTGATGCAAAACTCGGCTCGCTCTGTCCAGCCGTGGTACACAGTATGAGCCTGAGTGGGCCGGTGGGCTCTGGCGTCTCAGTTGGTGGAGCGGCCCGTCCGGCTGCTTCGTGGAAAGCGGTGCACTTTGAGGTGTTTGGAAAGGTGATCGCTGCGGGCAAACTTCTTCTCGCACACGATGCACTGGTACGGTTTCACTCCGGAGTGCGATCGCCGGTGCCGCGACAGCTCGTCCGACCGGGAGAACCTGCCAACGACAAATACGCATCAGCAAAGACGTCAGGACATCACAGTTTGTTATGAGTGGAGCTGAAATATAAAAGCGGATTCAGAGAGATGTGAAGAAGATCCATATTCAGGACTGGGTTGGATTGGATTTTATTGCCGTCTTACTTTTCTGTTATTATATATTACACTTAAAAGTCGTTGTTGGTTTTCATACAGTAATATCCAAAAAAAATGTCTGTGTGGGAAGTGAAATGTTGTATACAGAACTTCTTATTGTATTTTTCCATGTGGTTGGTTTCATGTCCAGTAACGATGTGTTTGCGCAAGTCTTGAAAGTCTTCAGTATGGCATTTTGAAACACTGTTTTTTCAGACCTTGAAAAGTCTTGAATTTTTTGTGAAAATCTTAAGAAAGTATGGGAAAAAAATTAATGGTAGAATTTTACAGTGTGCTCAGAGGCATAAATGAGAAATAGGACGGTAGGCTATAGAACTATAATTTTACTGGTCACACACTGTATTAGCCTGAATGATATCCAATAAACCCTTGCCTTTTGGATTTTTGTGATTTCACTGCTAAGGTCTTGGGGAAAATAATATCTACGGCTTTTTAAGTTCTTCTAATAAGACAATTAAAGCAAAAAAAGCTATTACTGCTTAAATACACGTCAGGTATTTAAGCAGTACTAGCTTTTTTTGCTTTAATTGTCTTATTAGAAGAACTTAAAAAGCCGTAAACATAAGAAGACAGAATGAATTTTCCACATTTAAAAATAATATCTGTTTTAAATAAAAGTCTGGAATTTTAATTTGGATAAAGAGCAAGCACCCTGTTCACAGTATTCAATGCTAACAAGTTTCAGCAGGAGACACATGCAGAAAAATATAAACATACAATACAATACAATACAATTTATTCTTGTATAGCCCTAGGTCACAACAGAAGTCATCTCAGAGGACTTAACAAAACCATTGAAATCACCAACACAGGTCAGAGAATCAACAGTTAAAACACATGAAGAATACAGTATAAAGCACACACAGAAGAAAATGTCCATACATGTTGTAGAATGCTAAAGTGTCCTGATCATCACCAATCCTTTCTGTTGGACACTAACTGTCCAACAAGACCCTCCTGCATCGACAAGGAAAAACTCTTAAAAAACCCAGTGGGAAAAAGTGAGAAACCTTGGAGGAGAACTAGGGAAACCCACAGGGAGGGAGACCCATATGAGAAAGGGATCCGCTCCTCCGGACGGACAGACTAATGATCTAGGACCTAAGCTAGCTACAGAACGTGGACCAGTGGACGCTGAACGTGGACAGGTCCGGTGCAGGACCGAAGCACTCCCAGGCGGGTCGGGCGGGGCAGTCCGCAGGTGTAGATGGAAGAGGCCAGGCTCAGAGATCCCGTCATCGTACCATGAAACAGACAATGGGACAACGGGTGAATAGCAATGAACAAACTACAGTCAGAATCCTAAAAATGCTAAACAGATAAAGTAGGAAGGAGGAGAGGATAGTGCTCAAGTTACCATACTTCTCCCAGCAAACTGACTCCCTATGCAGCTTGACTGACACTCTGAGGAGTTTAACCTTCTCCGAGTCTTACCTTCCTAGCCATATGCTAAACTAAAGAGGACTGTTTTAAACCTAGCCTTGAATAAAGAATAACATACAGCATAATATATAACATAATATACAACATAACACAATACATTATTGAATAATATATAACATAATATATAACATAATACAGCATATATATATAGTATATACACTTACATATTATATATTACCTAATTATATGCTAAATTAAAGTAAAGTGCTTTAAGCCTGGCCTTGAATGTGGAGACCGTATCTGCTTCCTTAACATAAATGGGAAGCTGATTCCACAGTAAAGGAGCTTGGTAGCTAAATGCTCTGCCACCAACAGTGACCTTTGAGACCTTAGGGACCACCAGACGTCTGGCGTTTTGTGAGCGCAACGCTCGACTTGGTTGATACGACACTAACGTGTCTTGGAGATAAGAAGGAGCCAAGCCATTTATGGCTTTATATGTTAAGAGTAGGATTTTAAACTTTATTCTGTACTCCACAGGGAGCCAGGGAGTGATTTTAACACCGGAGTTATGTGCTCCCTCCTTTTGGTACCTGTTAAGATCCTAGCTGCTGTATTCTGAACGAGCTGGAAGCTCTTCAAAGAGGCTTTAGGGCACGCTGCCAGTAAAGCGTTACAGTAGTCGAGCCTTGAGGTGACAAACGCGTGAATGAGTTTTTCCGCGTCACTTTTAGGAAGGAAATTCCTAATTTTAGCGATGTTCCGTAAGTGGAAGTACGCCGTTTTAGTTGCTTGGCTTATATAAGCCTTGAAGGAGAGTTCTTGGTCAAAAATGACTCCAAGATTCCTCACAGTGTTACTGGGTATTATACTGACATTATCGAGAGTAACCATCTGGTTAGTGAGGGAGTCACGCAGGCGCTTCGGACCGAGTAGGATCACTTCTGTCTTCTCCGGGTTGAGAAGTAGGAAGTTAAGAGTCATCCACATTTTAAGGTCCTTTATGCAGGCACTGAGCTTTTCTAGCTGATCTGTCTGATTAGGCTTCATCGACAGATAAAGCTGTGTGTCATCTGCATAGCAGTGGAAATTAATTCCATGCTTTTTAACAATGTTTCCTAATGGCAGCATGTAGAGAGTAAAAAGAATCGGTCCGAGTACCGAACCCTGCGGCACACCGAATTCCACTCCAGAATAAGGCGACGAGTCCTGATTCACATTGACGAAGTGATATCGATCTGATAAATAGGATTTAAACCAGCCAAGGGCTGTTCCTCTAAGACCTATATCACATTCTAGCCTCTGCAGTAGAATGCTGTGGTCTATTGTGTCAAATGCAGCACTAAGGTCCAGTAGGACCAGCACTGACACTTGTCCATTATCGGCATAAACATAACATTGTGATTTTGCCCCCAGTATTTATGAGCTGAAAATGTTGTTTTTGTAATGATTTTTTATAATATTTATAACAAGGTCATGTATTTGATAATAATACACACATCCATCCATCCATCCATTTTCTTCCCCTTAATCCATTTCTGGGTCGGGGGGGTGGCAGTCAGAGCTGCACCCAGTACAGCAGAGCACCAGCCCCTCACTGATCCTCCTGCAGGTGGTGAGTCCACAGGAGCTGAGATCTTTCAGCGGGGGCTTCAGGCAAAGTGGGGTTAAGTGTCTTGCCCAAGGACACAACGACAGCAGTCATCAGTGGGAGTCGTGAAGTAGGTCTTATGGTGGGCTCAAACCCACGACCTTCAGGCCCAAAGGCCAATGCTCTACCGACTGAGCTACTCTCGCCCCCCCAATGCTCTAATAATAATACACACAATCAAAAACAAATTATTGTTCACATATATCTGTCTGAATCTGTGTTGGTGAGACCTTCTCCTTCGCACAGGTGTGGGGCTGAACACAACACAACATTTATGATATGACCACTATTTTCCTCATGAAAATACAATTACAAAAATGACATATTTATTTTGCTTTTATTGCAAAATTGTCGTTTTATGTAGCTCTGTTTGTATTCATATGGAGACATGGGAAAAGTAAAATCTTGGTGAGATTTATTTACTAAAAATAATTATTTTTTATGGCAAGGATTTTTTATTGCTTGAATACAGCTTATATTGAATATTTCTTGATTAATTTAATAGTTTTAAGATACTTCATAGTAATAAATAATAAATGCGACAGAGTTTTCACTGCCTGTTTTAAGCATTTTTTATTATTCCCAGACAACTTTTTTTTATTTTACTTTTTCCATATATTTTTCACTTATTTTTTCATGGGATTTTTGTCCAGTCGGGATTCTGATTCTTGAAAGCCTCTGTAAGTCACGATGGCTCCACACTGCACACTTCCCTTCATCTCGCCATCTCTTCCTGCGTTCGGTTTAATCGTTCACACGTCCGGACACATGAGCCTCATTGACATTGGCTCCTGAAAGCACATGTACTTGCGTGTAATGAAGTCATGTGTGGAAGTGGCAAATAAAAGTGCTCAGTTTGAGAGTAATTGGAGAGGTGTGAAGTGACGCGAGTCTTCCCCTCTGAGCTCCTGTGAAGTTTAAGAGGGCCCCAAATTTAGCCCAACACATGCGCACACAGCTATTCCTATCCCCCGCTTGGGTGTCACCCCTGCAGGCCCATACACTACACAAACAGCTCATCCTATCAGGCCCAAGCCACTATTCAAGTGTCCACAATAATAATAAAACTGTAAATCCTGAATGTGAAATCCAACCCTCAAAACTCATCTGTTTCGACAAGACTACTCTCTAATAACAAAAACACACTCTGCTCTGTACATGATGCTCTTAACTTTGTATTTTAAAGGAACAGTATGTAAAAAACAATCTGGCCAAAAGTGGTACTGCAGCCTCTGCCACTCTCCCTGACTCAGGTTGCCAGATATGCAGACGAATCCAGCTGGGACCATAACAGCTGAATAGACAAGAGTTTTGTCAACAACAAATCTATAACCAACACCTTTTTCACAAAGATAGAAATCCTGGTTTTATTCCTTGTTTTGTCGTTAATGATTTGAGAATCATAACGAGATCTTTTTTAGTTCTGCGCCACATGGTACTTTACCAGTGAGAGTAGCTCCACGCGGTAAGTTCTGGCAACCCGGCTCACAGACTTTCTGATTGGTAAAACGGTGGAGGGCGGGACATTGAAATGAAAACAATTACAAGATTTAGGGGCTGGAAAAGTAATTTTGAAATTCTACTATTTTGAAAACTACTGTTATCAGGTAAAGTATCGGAAAAGAGCATTGTTTATTAAAGCCTTTTGACAGATTAGGGCCCTTTAATGATGACTTAACAGAGGGGATTGATGACACGCACTGGTTGCCTCACTTCTGTCAGTCGTCTCCAGGGCAGCTGTGGCTACTAAACTACTAAGTTTAGTGGCTGTATAAAGTTATTATCAATAGTAAATTTCTCTCTGATAATGTACCATACATTATCAGACAGAAATTGACGATTGATAATGGATCCATCTACTTTTATTTTACTGTTTTATAACAACCTGCTCAGGGACTACAGCTGTAAATTAGCACTGCTGCTACAACCTGCTACAATGCATCTCTCCTTTTACCTAATGTTTATTGTACTAACAACCAAAAACCAAAGGTGACTCTTTTTTAATGCTTTTTAACTGTTTTATTGTTTTAATTCAGAAATGTTAGAATTTTATGTGATTTTAATGTAAAGCACTTTGGTCGCCTTGAGTGTTGTAAAGGGCTTTATAAAGAGATTTAATGATAGAAAAAAAAACCATTATATACTAACCTATATTCTGTTTGTACTTTAGGAAATGATAACACACACATGAAATAGGGCTGCCAAATATACATAATCCACTAATATTGAGAAAGTATACGGCTGCTGTATATGGCTTTAACATGTGTTTTGTCCGTCAATAATTACACTGTTTAAATTGCAAATGATCTAATTCCATTGTATTCAGAACATTTACTAAAAGTTTGTCGTTAAACTCAAATGTTAAACTCAAAACTGTTTGAATCTTGAATCTTACATCAGTGAAATTCATCCTTGTCCCCTGAAAGAAGCCTCCACTGTACATTTGCGTAAATCAAACGGCTTAAGTCTTCAGCGTCACATCCTTGTCGTATCCGCGCCGCCGTAAGTCAGACGTGTAAAACCGTGAGTCCGACTATTTTTTATTTTTTTCAAAGCCTTTCCACTCGAGACACAGATTACACAACTGGCCTATTCATCATTTTAATGGCATAGCAATAAAACAACGATAACCAGTGGAGCACATAGAGACAAGCTGTGAACCAGAGACGCCAAGAAAATCAAAACAAACACTGTCCCGATAAGCACGACGAGTGTTACTTTTGGGCCAATGTCAAATAAACTTGTGGAGCAGAACAGGAGGCTACAGTATGCAACAACTGTTACCGAGTCTGAGATGTATTTCCGATGCACTCTTGTTTGCCTTTTCCAAATTTTTAGATTAGATCGAGCCACGGTAGCTTTGCTGGCTCCACCATGAGTCAACAGCAAGTCAATTACAAGAGCAATTTGTATCAATCAAAGAAACAGGCTATTTCTACGCCGCCATATCTTGGTTTGTCAATGCAAGCGCGAGAAGTGAAAGTTAGGGTTTTGTGCTTCGGATGAGGGAATTGTAAAACATAGGGGGCCAAGTAAATATGATGAAAAAAACAACTGGTTCTGGCAATGTGTCAGGTTTGGAGCTTGGGGAGCGTTTGGAAAGTTTAGCAGGGCAACTCTATTTCCTGAAAGGGTAGTTGCCCGATTGATTAGATAAGATAAGATGAGAAAAACTCTGTTGATCTCACACTGGAGAAATGCATAGGTCACATTTGGCGCAGATAGAATCACTCTGATTGTTCAAAAAGACAGAGGTATATGCAAACATGATTTAGTCTGTGCAGGATATAATTATGTAAAATATGTTTTGTTTTTATAGCCACCGATTGTGAGTGGATCACTGCTCAATCACATAACGGCTCAGTATAAGGAACATAATCTAGCATTGTTACTATTGGGTGTTAGAAAATATAAATACGGAATAAAATCAAAAAAACAAGTCAGCCTCCCATAGTGTAATTTTTAATGCACCACTTTAGACACACAAGTGCAAACTGGTACACAAAAAAGAAGGTACAATGGGGCAAAGAGGGTCACATTGCTAAGATTGTACCACCACTGTACACACACACACACACCACTGTACACACACACACACGTAAATATCCGCACTGTTGTCTGCCGTTTTTGTCTTGTTGGATTGGTCTGTATGTCTTGTATTGTATGTCTATAGTTTCACAATGAAAAAAAGAACATTTAAAAATAATTTATCTTATGCCAGCTTCATCAGGTGATTGTGCGATTGTGTGAACCTTTTCATTTGCGTATTGTCTGTGTTCTAGGCCCCCGGCTGCAAGACACATTTCTCCTCTGAGCGATGAGATAATAAGCAAATCTGAATCTGAATCAATATCGAGCAGATACCTTTCGAAACAACCGTACAAGTCACTGAACCTATTATGTTAAAGGCAAATAATGAGTTCAATTAAAGTTGCAATAGGTTTAAAGCCAGAAATAGCTCCAGACTTCATTTGTGACTATTATGTACCAGGCATAGTCACCGAAGGAATGAATATCTCTTTGTGTAACTCTTCACACTACATGTCGGCTTGTCTTTATTCTCAATGACACATGAGCGGAGCCTTAGCACTCCCTAATACTAAAGCCAGGGCATGACCGAACGCATCGCATGGGACTCAACCCAACTATAACACGTTAGCACTCTCAGGCCTTGCTGTGCGTCTTTATCCCACGAAATCTGTGACAAAACTCTCAGAGCATTGTTCGGACTGACTTGGTTTAGTAGTTTATAGGAGGGTTGAAAGGGCGTAGAGACAGGCACGTCCAAATCTATAGGGATGGCGTCCTACAGGGATCAATACTAGGAACTATTTTATTTTGAACCGATAGGAAGGGGGCGACAGTAGCTCAGTGGGTAGAGCATTGGTCTGTGGAACCTAATGGTCATGGGTTTGATCCCCAACGACTCATCTCACCCTCTGCCACTGATGTCTGCTGTTGTTGTGTCCCTGGGCAAGACACTTATCCCCACTTTGTCTGAAGTCCCCGCTGAAACACCAAGGCCGGATCTTTGAGGACCCACCACCTGCAGGAGGATCAGCGAGCGACTTTGAGCATTGGGTGCAGCTCTGATTGACATCCTACTGACCCAGAAATGGACTAATTAAGGGGATGAAAATGACATGACATTGGACAAAAACACTAAGCAGGTGGTTAAGAAAGCTCGTCTGGGTCTCTACTACCAACTCCAAGATAAGTAAGTAAGTAAGTAAGTAAGTAAGCTTTATTTATATACCGCCTTTCACAGACCAGAGTCACAAAGCGGTTTACAAATGTTATTTTTTGGGCACTTGTCCTCTCACTCCACACAGAGATGGGAGCGGGGTCCTGTTTAACTTTTATTGCTGCACCATTGAAAGTTTGCTTGTTGGTTCTGTGTTGGTTTGGTGACATCACGGACAAAGAAAGGAGACCAGAGAGAGACCAGAGTGAGGGCCAAGAGAGAGAGACCGCAGAGAGAGACTAGAGAGAGACCAGAGAGAGACCAGACAGAGACCAGAGAGACACCAGACAGAGACCAGAGAGAGAGGCCGGAGAGAGAGACCAGAGAGAGACACCAGACAGAGACCAGAGAGAGAGGCCGGAGAGAGGCCGGAGAGAGACCAGAGAGATGACTGTATAGCTGTCTGTTCTGGAAGTTCTGTATGAATCCAGACTCTTAAACCAAGCTCTTAGAATAACCAATGACTCTTCTGGTTCCTGGGAAAGCCATGTTCAGGCTTCTTCCCTCAGGACATCTCATTTTGCTAACTGCTTCCTTTAACAAGCTGTTATTAGTTCAAACAGAGCACTTTAAATGATCTTGTCTTTGTATTTCTGTACATTTTGTTTAATTTATGTACTTGTCTTGTGCACACTGGGGACCTTTGCAATTGTATTCCAACGTGGTTTTAATGCAAATGGCAAATAAATGAGTCTGAATCAACTCTGATTCAGTGATAAATGCTTATATAACGTGGCTATTAGCAGAGCTGAAGTTGGCTGGATGTAACACAGCAGATATAAATAATGACATGTGGATTACAATTCTGCAAATTCAGAACAGGTGACACATGTCTATATTCGTTATGCTCTGATAAAGATTGAGGAAGTGGAGGCAGTGAATTCTAATGATAAAAAAACAACAAAAATCTGTCTGGCTCCAACTTACTGATGACGTACAAGACTTCAAACTCTGCAAACGTACAGATCAATCAACCGGTCCCTACGTTTATACTCGAAAAGCCAAAACAACCATACCACACTACTATATTTTTCCCATATTTTCCCTTCCATCAAGAGCGTTATGTAAATCAGAGGTCACAGAGTTTGTAATGACGTGCGTGGCGGCTCTGGAAATTACAGAGTATTTTAATGGTGTTTTTTGCACTTCTCTACAGCGACCGCACCACACATAATGGTGAGGCCGCAGTGGGAAATGCAGGCCAGACTGAGTTCCAGCTTGTCCCCTCTGAGGCAAGGCAAGGCAGGTTTAATTGTATAGCACAATCCATACACGGGCCAACTACAAGTGGTGAACAAAACAAGATGGAAACGGCCACACAAGGCATTCAAGTCGTAAATAATCTCAGTAAAATAAAAATCATAATCATACCATGGTGTGTGAGGATTCCAATGCTAACTGCCGTGCATTATTTCTGTGTATACGCACACGTAGTTCCGGTAAGTTAAAAATCACGCTCTATATCACTCCGCCACAGTTGTTGCCATAGTAATTGTACCAGCCGGATCAAGAAAACAAGCCGTAGCAATAATAATAATAATAGCACCGGATAACATGGATTTCGAGGGGAACTTTTACATTTTTGGACAAAACAAAACCTTCGAGGAATGGGAAGGAATGTTCATAAAAGTCGTTCCCATTTCTCTTAACAACGGTTGCCAAGGAAAAAAGTTATGTTTTCAAACTTGTTAGATAATCCCTTTACTTAACCCTATTTGGCCAGTTTGGAAAATCCAATAAACATATGTTACACACTTAAATTCACGGGACCAAGGTATAAGCGGAATAAACAACTTCGAGTAACCCGGATTTAAATGTCCAAGAAAGAGACCTGAGCGGAGAAAACAGTGACTCAGGCCCAGTTTCCCTAAAATTTGTTTACGTTATCACTCGTGAATTCTAAAAGGAAAACACATTACTACCTCAACGCAATCATTACAGACAAGTGGGACGAAAAACAGAGATTGTCTTTGTTGAAGCAAGGAAAATCAGAATGGGAACTTGTGAGGGAAATTACAGGCTGCTGAAACACAAAGCAATTGTGTACTTTTGATAAATGAAAAGAATCCTTTGTGAAACAGACGAACAATACTCATTCCAAGTTCCAGCATTGATTCTACTTTTGGAATATCATGGAATTACAAATCTTATCCAGGTATGTCCAAAGCTGCAATGCTACACCTGCAATGTTCTTACCTTACCTCAGACTAGTTGATATGTACCTGTCTGGTCTTTGTCCGTGCGCTCTGTCATGCAAACGGAGCACAGCAGCCTCTTCCACAGTCTGTATAGTACCAAATCAGCTCCCGTTAGAAGCTACCAAACTCTTCCACGTGTTCCCTATTTAAATACAGTTACGTGACGTGTTACACTACAAAGTATAGTAACACAGAAATGTAACATGTCGATTTTCTCAGCGGATAAAAAGGGGGACTATATTGTGAGGCGAAATAATACGAGGAGCACTTCGTCCGCGCACTAACTTCTAAAGACTTCTCTCCCGTTCACGCTGCTTCTATTGACGAAAGTGAGCGGGAAAGAAGTCTATAGGAGTTAGTGCGCGCTGTTTGCATTTTTATTTTTATTTTTGTATCCCCCGTGTCCTCTTTAGTAGTACTTCCTGTTTGACCTGCCCACATGTGTCTCCCCTGTGTCTTGTTAGTCTTGTATTTACTGTAAATCCTGAGTATTCCCTCACTCCCTGTTCCATAATTGTCATTCCTTGTCTGTTAAAGTTCCTTTAGTCAGTCCCTGTTTGTTTACTCTGGATTTAGTTGTGTTTTTACATTTTCTTCAAGCCATTATTGCTGCTGTTCTGCACTTTTGGGTTCATTTTCTTTTTCCACTGTGACACAAGCACTGGTAAAACTTTCCTTTAACTGTACTGTGATTATTAATGATTTTTACGCTATCTGGATTTGTTCAGCACTTTGAGTTGCCTTGTGTATGATTTGTGCTATACAATAAAACTTGCCTTGCTTTGCCTAAACCCACCCATGCCAATGCTTGCTCCAGTCCAGTCCAGTCCAAATCCTTGAAGAAGCCCATAGTCATTAATTTACATATTCTTCTGCAGCAAATCCTACTGGTTGTGGTTATGCCAAGGGGTCGGACTGTTTTGAATATGTTGTAATTGGGCAATATTTACAATGACAACCTTTTAAAAAAGTGAAAAAGTCACTGGCCTTTCCTTGCACCATCATCACAAACAATCAAGCAACACAAATATTAACAAGCAATCGCCAGTGAAAACACAAGGAGATAGCATTTCCGGTTTATGAAGCTAAAATCTGGTAACCTGACTCTCGCCCGATCCTTGTAGTTCCGCCATGCTCCACCAGAGGCGCTTCACTGAGCTACACAAAAGTATCCGGGATCAAGGGCAATGCAAACTTCTTCAAGATAGCAAAAAATAATGAACCAACCAGGATTGCCGGGCGAGATTTCATATCATATCATTCAAGATAACGGACAAGTAGTTAATCTTATCACATACACTGTTTTTTCTGAGGATCCCGGTCTGGTGAGAAAACCCAGGTCCTAGTGTGATGCTCAGCAAACTACAAGGATCTGGTTAAAAATCTTGTACAGTTTACCCAAAAATGTGAGCAGTCCTTTCACATCTGGATTTGGAATAGGTTCAAGAATTACTGTATCGATAACAAACTAACAGAAACAGAAAGTATTGACCCAAGCCTTAATATACCACACACACATCAAGATCCATGATAATGTTGTGGTCCCAGAAAAGGCGTGAACATATGTCTGGCATGTAGTTATGTGAAAACAGGGACATTTCTACCTCCAGCGTGTGACCAGACTCAGGACAGTATGTGATCTCGGCCATGACAAGCACACCGTTAGATCTATTTCCACGCGGCACAGGTCATAACGAGGCTCTCGACAGGCCCCTTCAGCGTCACTCGGCACTAACACTGTTTTGTTGTTGGGTCACATGTATCAGCTGACAAGGACAACACTCCAGTCCTGATGACAGACGTCCAGCACACTCACGTCACAGTGTTTTTACAGCAAACTGTTTTCGCCAGTGTATGGACTAACTGCGGGAGCGCGGTGAGAAGGGTGGGGGGATATGAAAAACATACACGGCAAAAAAACATTAAGCGATATCTTTGGTGAGTTTACGACCAACATGAGCTGACCGGCTGTGGTCGACTCTAGAGGATTCAACATGTGGCTTTAGTCGGGGAAATATAAATGATAACTTGGAGCACGGAACATTCAAAGGTTAAGGTGGAATAACCTCTCACAGCTGGAAGGTCCCATGTTTGTTTCCATGGTAACATTGCACCCAACCCTGCCCCCCCAAACACAATAGGTTTTCTTTGAAGACCGCCCAGTAGCATGGAAGTATGGGTGTGAATGTACCTTATATCTGTGGTTGCTGACTTTGACATGAAGTATTTGCAATCATTTAAAACTCACAAAGCCCAACTTTAGCAGGTTGGCACTCTCAGGCCTTATGTGTGTTGCCGTGCGTCTTTATCTCACAAAATCTGTGACAAAACTCTCAGAGCACTGTTAGGACTGACTTGGGTTAGTAGTTTATACGAGGGTTAAAAGAGCGTATGGAGACAGACACATCCAAATCTCTAGGGATGGCGTCCAACAGGGATTGATACTAGAAACAATTTTATTTTGAGCCAATAGGAAGGGGGCGACAGTGGTTCAGTGGGTAAAGGGCATTAGTCTGTGGACCTATTCGTCATGGGTTTGATCCCCCACGATTCATATCATCTGCTCCCACTGATGTCTGCTGTTGTTGTGTCCCTGGGCAATACACTTAATCCCACATGGCAATGAAAGACCAAAATTGTATCTTTGAGGACCCACCGCCTGCAGGAGGATCAGCGAGGGACTTTAAGCATTGGGTGCAGCTCTGATTGACATCTTACCGACCCAGAAATGGACTAATTATGGGGAAGAAAATGACATGACATGACAGGAATAACATGGTTTTTGGGAATCTGCTCTTTGGGGTAATCGGCTGAATCCCAATTCTGCTCAATTCTAAGGATTCTAAGCTTTAAAATGCTTATATAACGTGGCAATTAGCCCCCACCCCACACAATAGGTTTCCTTTGAAGAGCGCCCAGTAGCATTGAAGTATGGATATAAATTGACCTTATATCTGTGAGTGCTGACTTTGAAATTAAGTATTTACAACCATTCAAAACTCACAAAGCCTTCGGCACATCTTTTTGCTTCAACACGCATGAATGTTTAGCCAATTTTTTTCAGACTGTGAAAAGGGAAGCAGAGTTATCACTACACTGGCCAGCTCTCACCCCAAAGTTTCTCACATACAGCTTCCTAACAAGTGCGCACTCGTTAAATAATTTGCCGAACATGATTACTGGTTCAACTTTTAATCACATCGTTCTGCATGAGCAATACACTTAATGAGGAGAAAACCTGGGTGTGCCAACCAAGGTCTATGACGACGTATACAGTATGTTCATGTGGCCATACTTGCATGTGAAAGCCAGAGCCAGTCAGGTCTCTAAAGTTCTGCAGGGCCTGGTTAGTACTGTGATGGGAGACCTCTGGGAACACCAATTGCCACAGCTGTCATTGTGTCTTTTGGTAAGGCACTTCACCCACATTGCCTAGAATGAGTCTGGTTTGTGTGTGAAGGGTGGTGGGACTGGCTGATGTCACTGGTTGCCTCGCTTCTGTCAGTGTGCCCCAGGGCAGCTGTGGCTACAATTGTAGTTTATCACCACCATGTATGGAGTGAATGAATAATGACAGGTGAAGCATTTTTGAGCATCCAAAAAAGCACTGTATAAAGCAATGTGTTTTTATTATTAATAATTTTAAACATACAATTTTCTAGAGTATAACAATGTATAGTAATTAGTCCAATCATTGTCATAATTGATTAAAAGAATACTGTTATTGAAAATATAATAAATAAACTATTCATGAATGTGACAAACATGTTTTTCTTTGACTGTTTAAAATAAATGGTTTTGTGATGGTTTTTTCTTTAACATGCACACAAGAAAAAAACAAAAAATGTACGGAAACCTTTGTGAGCTTCTGTCCAAATCTGTTTCACCTGGCCATGCTCGGACATTACGACAGTCTAAAGGCGTATTTCTTCACTGGACTTGAAGGACAGGGGGGCTGGGGGGTCAGTGGGGGAGCAGGCTGAAAGGGACCGACTGTATGAGTGTATATACTGCTGCTGTCACACTGAGACCTTGGGAATGTCGTTCTGTGAGAATTACACGTATGCGTTTTGTGACTCGGAGCGTACTGCCAATAACTCAACGCACCAGGGCATGCCTTCAGAACACATCAAACGCACAAAGTCATTCAGAGATGCTTCCTTGGTCTTCTCTTGACTGCTGCCAGCTGGTTTTACACTCTATAATGGAAAGAATATCACTGAAAAAAGTCAAAGCTTGGTAGGATCTTTTGCTTGAATGTAGTTTGTCATGTAAGATTATTCTACTAGTTTTAAGGTAATAATACTTGGGGTTAAGTGTCTTGCCCGAGGACACAGCGGCAGCAGACATCAGTGGAAGTCGTGAAGTAGGTCTCATGGTGGGCTAGAAACCCAATACCTTCAGGCTGAAAGGCCAATGCTCCACCAACCGAGCCACTGTAGATACAGTAATAATACTTCATAATCGTATTAGAGGAAAATGTATTTCCAGTATTTCCAGACAATTTTTCTTGATAAAATAAGTTTGTTATGTTATATTTTAAGAAAACCTTTTTAAACTAGTATCAAGTCGTTTGGGGCTATTGGGGCTGATACAGTATTTTTTCTCATTTTAAGCAGTAGTTTAGTTTTATTTTATTTATTTTTTTGAGGGGTTTTTTCCAGTGAAATGTCATGAAGACTGACGATGGAACAAAAACAAACCAACTGGAAATTAGAACCCAACCAGGCTGAATTTGTTGTGCAAAGTGTGTGACAAGTCAGAGACATATAATTGTATCTATTGCATCCGTGAAAAGCCAAAAGACCACTAGAAAGATGGACATTTCAATTAACAAATAACATTTTGCCTGAACTTGTAATGCATGTTCATAGATCCAAGAAGTGAACCGGTTTCCTGGTAAAAGTACAAATAGAGCCGAGGTTACTTTGAGCCTCTTAAGAATAGCAGTGCAAACGATTTGACTTTCCAGTTTGAAAAGCACACACAGGTAAACAAGGTCAACAAACGATGGCTAAAATTGGAAACAGTGTCTTCCACATGACACAGCAAACACCGCACATGCATGAGAGGGGCTTTGCTTTGATGCTGAAATACTCCGAGCCTCAAACACGTTTAGACAGTCAGTAAATTACTATTAATGATGACATGGATTTATATAGCGTTCACAGGCAAAGCTCACAGCACACCCGGGACAAGAGAAGTCTGTTCAACAAGTCTGGTCTTATCCATGTGTAAACTCTGGTCCATGATCATTTCCTACATGTACGTCTGGGTCTGATCCTAGTGGCTGCAGATACATCGGTTTTATCCCATCCGACCAATCAGAGAGCGAGGGAGGCCGGTGTTGTAGGTCTGTGAATTTGCTGGTTCTAATTTGGCAACTGGTCTCTACACTGGCTTCCTGTGGCTCAGAGAATAGACTTTAAAACAGCTCTGCTTGTGTACAAGTCTCTCCATGGCCTCGCACCAAAATATATTAGTGACATGTTAGTCCCATATGAACCAGCCCGGACTCTGAGGAGCACAGGGACTGGACTCCTGTTAGTGCCCAGAGTCAGAACTAAACATGGGGAGGCTGCTTTTCAGATTCATGCTGCTAAAATCTGGAACAGTCTTCCTGAAGATGTGAGACAGGCCTCCTCTCTGACAATGTTTAAAACCAGGTTAAAGACAGTTCTGTTTAGCTGTGCATACAACTGAGGGATTTTATGTTTTTATCATTCTTTTTAATGTTCTGTGATTATTTATGATTTTAATGCTATCTTATTTTGTTCAGCACTTTGAGTTGCCTTGTGTATGAATTGTGCTACACAAATAAACTTGCCTTGCCTTGCCTTGCCTTGCAACGGCGAAGAATGCGACAGTAAAATAATCTGTTCTGGTTCAATCCAAATATCAAGAAACTGAAGCCGGAGCAAGAGGAATGTTTAGTAAATGTCATTGCTGCAAAGATGTTGTGGCTCTACTCCCCACAGGCTCCGTTAGTGGCAAAGGAGATGGCTAAAGCTAAGCTAAATGCTAAATGCCTCACTCACTTGGGCTCATTACATACGTCACGATAAACTCAGATCCAATCGTTTCAATCTGCAAAAGGAGTTAACCCCTCCTACCTCTGAATGGAGCTCAAAGGAGCAAATCCAGACCTTAGTACGGAATGAAATTATCAATCAATCAACGTTTATTTATAGAGCGCCTTTCCTACACAAGGCAACGCAAAGCGCCTCACAACCCATATAACATCATGCATAAATCATCAAACATTAGAATTTAAGTAAACATAAAAAGACAGATTAAGAGACAAGATATATAAAATCACACAAGTAGTTAAAAACCGTAAAACATTAAAATCACACAAGGGATTACAATCATAAATAATCATAAATAATCATAGCGCATTAAAAAGATTAAAGATAAAAACAAATATAAAATCATTCACTTGTATGCACAGCTAAAAAGAACTGTTTTCAGTTCAGTTTTAAAAACTGCTAGAGTAGACGCCTGTCTCACACTCTCGGGAAGACGGTTCCAGACTCTAGCTGCATGAATCTGAAACGCAGCCTCCCCATGTCTAGTTCCGACTCTTGGCACTAACAGAAGTCCAGTCCCTGTGCTCCTCAGAGCCCGAGTTGGTTCATATGGCACCAACATGTCGCGGATGTACCCTGGTGCGAGGCCATGGAGAGACTTGTACACAAGTAAAGCTACTTTAAAATCTATTCTCTGAGCCACAGGAAGCCAGTGCAGAGACCTGAGGACCGGACTAATGTGGTCGTACTTCCTGGTTCTAGTCAGGACTCGAGCTGCAGCATTTTGGATGTACTGCAGCTGTTTTACAGCTTGTTTGGACAGACCTGTGAACAAGCCATTGCAGTAGTCCAATCGACTGGAGACAAATGCGTGGATAAGAATCTCCAAGTCTGCTTTAGACACAATGTTTTTAATTTTAGCAATGTTTCTTAGGTGGAAGTAAGCTGATGATGTCACAGATGATATGTGGCTATTGAAATTTAAGTCTGAGTCCATTATTACTCCTAGATTTCTGACCTATTAGTACGATGGTGTGGTAAGACCAGGCTACTGTTGAACACTTCTTCAACTCTACCCTCTTCTTCAACTATCCACAATCATTAGAGCCAGTTGTTCAATGTCCTTGAAATTGCAGCAAATGTGCCATTATTACGGGTGATGTCTGCGACTTTCAATTGGATTTGTTTTTGACCATATGATCCTGTAGAATCATTGAAATTAAGTTTTTCTCATAACACTTGTTTTCATATTCTTCCCTTGCCGTGTCATAACCATCACCAGTTAGATTTGCAGGAGGAGATTAGTTAGACCAATAGCAGCTGTCCATCAAGAATTTCAATAAATGGCATCCAATCAGGAACCTGTGGGGGCGGGTCTAACTGATGCTTGGATTCGTAAAAAACATCTCTCCATCTTCACAGTTTGAAAAGTCACTGACCTTCACTTTAACACAAAAATCAACACTTTTTAGATATGAAGCATGCCCAGAAGAATCGCACAACAAACTCTCTTGCTGTATTATAAAAGTACTATAGCAAAATAAATCAACCCATTCACCAATGCAGATAAGCCACCACTGTTAAAGGGCTATTTTTTGTTGTTGTTTGTTGGAGATTTCATGAAACTTTGAAGCAGCTGTGGTTAAATATAAACTCATCATTTAAACAATATGCAAAAGGCAGTACTTTTCCACTTCTTGATTTAATTTTCTGAAGTTCTGAAGTTTCTTCAGTTGCATTGTATAAGAACTGTGCTATACACTCTAATAACATCCACACAGAATCGATAAAGTCCGGCCAGCAGTCTGTTCTTCATTATCACAGATATTCAAATCTTCGTGCAAAGTCAGTTTGTTGTTGATAAATACTCAAAAATTATGCCTTTTTTTTTGCAAACTGTTACGCAACCATAACCGACTTTAATCATATCCGTGAACCATGTATGCTCGTCCCAGCCGCAGCTCTTTCCTCTTGTTTACTATATATATTTACTGTCATCTCTCCAACTCTGTCCAACTTTTACATATCCCGCACAACCAAACATATGCCATAAATATGACGCTTATCAAAGCCAGCAGCCACAATAACAACATAAGGAAGTCATAAAAGCTATAAAATCCAGCCTGGAGAACTTCAGAGGAGCCCATTCTTTCACTTCTATGTATTAGCAACTTTGGAGAGAGTAGGAGTGAAGTTACAAAGAGTCCACATTCCACCAGCTAGTTTTGAAACAATTATCCCACCTTCCAAAAGGGTGGAACGCACACACATGTTCGAGAAATATGAAGAAAACACATTGTTGCATAACTGAAATGACTTGAGCGAAAACCCAGATACTGTGTCATAGCAGATATAGCATGTTTTTGACTTGATCGTAGTCAAAAACAAACAAAAAGTGCTTTATTGCCTACGCGTCAGGGCATAATAATTTCAATCAGGTCCCTTTTTAAAAACAAGACATATCACATAACAAGAAATCATGTGACAAGAAAAAAACATACAGACTTTTAACATTAAACATTAAAAAAACTGGAGAAATTACACAAAAAATACGCAGTGTGACTCGAGTCAAATATAAGGTTACAATGTTTTTCAAAAAATATACACATATCATTATTTATTTGTACAGAGCACCACAGGTAACCTCTCGATCACCACACTACGATCAAGTCAAAAACATCCCATACGTGATTAGATTGCCCTGTCTCTGAAGAGCACCTTTGAGTGGAGTTGTTTATGAGTTGTGCCTGTTCATCTGTAAATAAGTAAACACTAAAATCAAATTCAGAATGTCACAATGTCACTTTCTTCTTATAATCCTGCCCTGTACAGTATACAGTCTAACTCTGCACTACTACATATATATTTTATTTTGAAAAACTGGTATTGAAGCGTTAACAGCTAGTTAAGAAACATAGCCACTACTTATTTTGTACATTCTGTGTGGTCCCTGTGTCTCTTACTACTGTCCTGTATGTGCGCTGCAACACTGAAATGTCCCCACCGTGGGACAAGAAAGTATCTCTTATCTTATCTTATCTATACAAACAAACTTGCCATGCCTTGCCACCAGTTTTTCAAGCCTTCTACCCCTCGAACCCTCCGCAGCACCCACCTTCCTTGCTTTGAACTATATGCCATAATAATTGTTTTGAAAAAGGTGTCCGACGGGAAAGAGGTGTAAATGCATGCATGTGTGCGGAGGCCGTGCTCAGTCTGCAACTCTCCTCAGGCACAACAACACTTCTTTAATCTATCCATCTACGTCTAATCCAGCTCATGAGCGTAATTTGCATCGTAAAGTCAGACCTCCGCAAAAACACGGCCCTGGTGTTTGTTGTAAACGAGCCCAACCTGAATGTGTGTGTGTGTGTGTAAAGGACACGGTGTGCAATAACAGCAGCAGGGTCCAAAGGAAGATTCCACAGACCGCGGGGGGGTGAAAGTCGGGTTGAACTTTGGATGGCAGAGTTGAAATGAGGTTTTGTGGTAAGTTACTGTTGTGGATGTTCTTTTGAAAATATGCAACAACTAAAAAAACAAGAACTGGCGCAAAAACACTTGGACCGTGAACGTACAGTAGAGACGGTTATGAAGTAATGTTATGGCATTTGAGGAAATAGGTCACATTTGGACACATCGACCGAAAGATTTTGTCGTTTTTTGGATGTATCGAACAAAATAATATGAGTTGCATCTGAAAGAAAGTTGAATCTCCTCAAATATGTTTCCATTATTTATAGTTGTTGAAGAATAGAAAACCGTCAACACTTAAGACATGAAAATTGAGGCCTCTGTTTTGTAAATTATTTATCGTCTGATTATAATCTTTGTATTCTATTTCCTCGCCAAATCAGTTTTTCACAAGCCCGGAATGTGTCTAGAATGAATCACATGAGACCCTTTAAAAAGTGTTGAATCATGGACCCCCAGACACAAAAGAACAATGTAAAAAGCAAAATAGAGACATTCATGATTAAGCCAAATAGAAAATTATCTTTGCACCCTTGTTTTTGGCATAGACTGTAGATATTCACAGACGTAGTGACGCTTATCTCCGCTGTTTAAATGTGCCACCACTTTTGCCTTCTGTGAGGCTTTTTCAAAATGGCCGCGGGGCAGAGACACGTGAAAAAAACGGGATTTGCGCATGTGTTAGCTGCATGAGCCTCGTTCCTTTAACAAGTGCATTCAAAAGTCCACAGCGGCTAAAATAGACTGGTCCAAAAAAAAATAAAACATCTGGAACGTGACAGCATGTTGGTCCGAGAGCGACTTTTGGACCATACTGAAAAGCTGTTTTTGAAGGGAAAGAACACTCCATACAAAAGCATTGGGTAATTCTCTTTCCAGGTACACCCCCACAGGCCCGGAGTGAGATTGCGAACATCTCAGCGCACATGCTCATAAACCTTTTGGAGGCATTATACCGTCGTCAAAATGCATACACTGTACAAAACTCAATTCCCCATTAACAAAACTTTAACTGTTTCAGCAGCTGCTCAGGCTGCTTTTGCGAGACTTATAATCTTGACAACTTTCTTCTGTCACTACTGTTGTTGAAATGTATGATCCCGCCACTACTTGTAAAGAGATCCTTTGTTCCTTCGGCTGTCAGACTGTACAACAGACCTGGATGACTTATAAAATATGCACTATTGTTGGGCAGTTAGTAAGAAATGTTAGTTAGATAGAAATGTTAATAATTGATAGACAAATGTGTTTATATGGATGTGTTTTTCTGCCGCTGGACACCTGAATTTCTCCTTCGGAAGATCAATAAACTATATCTATCTGTCTATCTATCTATTTTACGTAAACATTAGATCAGCCTATGTTACCTAGAAATAGCCATCCAATGCAAACCAGTCCATTGTGGAAACTTTGAACTTGATTTTGCCATTAGCCCTTTTTCCTGGCCTCGTAGGTGTCTGTGTGAGGTAGCAGCAGACACAGAACAAACACACAGAATAACAAACTGGGAGCAAAGTCTGCCTGAAAGCAACTTCAAACGCGGCTCTATCTAATCTTCAACTTTACCCGGGTACAGCAACATGCAGATAGTAGCAGCAACAGTCTTAGTGAGATTAGATCTGACGTAAATAGACCGTAGTGAAGATTGGCAATTTCCTAACTTTATCACCTCTTTTTTTATTGCATCAACAAGACATTGCAACAGGAGTGTGGTATCGTTTTTAAAAATAGGTCTGAATAAGTCAATGACGCCAAGAGTGAAATCCCTGGAAAGCAAAGTGGATATTGTTCATGCTTATCCTTTGCCATTGCAGCTGGTATATTCATATCATTAGCTATAAATAGGGTGAATAAACAGGACACTTCCAAAGACCACAGGAATGGGAAATCAATCATGAAAAAGTAAACAACTGCACATTAAAACACTTCTAGATTAGGAGCTGAGGGTTTCTGCACATGACTTTGACCATGAGTTATTTGTTCAGAGAATGCCTGTCGTCGTACCTTTTTGAACAGACGTCATACTGTATTTAAAACTAAAATTATGAATCCTTTGCGCAAGATTCTTATGGCTTAAAGTGCAAACAACCAACGCACATTTTTTTTAATTTTCACATTGGTTTCTTGGGTTATTGGTAGTATTAGTCGTAATAGTATTTTTTTCACAGGCTTCACTGAAGAAAGTAAAATCTTGGTATATTTACTAAAAAATAACGTACATAATGCCTTAATTTTTTAATGAAAACTTTTCTTTTTTGCTTGAATGCAGTTTATCATGAAAGAGTATTTTACTAGTTATAAAATACTTCATAATTGTATTAGAGAAAAATATCCAAGCAGTGAGTTGTAATGCTAGTTTTAAGTATTTTTTCTTATTTTCTTGGCTTGTTTTTTCCAGACAACTCTTATTGTTTAGATAAAATAACTTTGTTTTGCTAAATTTTATGAAAGCATTTCTCAAAAAACTTTTAAGAAATAAGACAATACTTAATATATGTTTTTTAATGCTAGAATCAAGTCATTTGGGGCTAGTATTATGTTCTTATTTTCAGAAACAAGACAGTCTGGTCAATATTTGTATTATTTCAAGCAGTATTGTACTCATTTTCATTTATATTTTTTTCAAGGGATATTTTCCAGTGTTGGTTGAAACTAAAATTGGTTAAAAAAATGAACTGATTCTGTACAACACATTTGAACTATTGAAACTAAAGTTATTACAGAGCGTTTGGATGAATGAACACAAACTAATGACAGATGTAATTTCACTGAGCTCTTCACACACCCAAAGAGGCGTTCCCTGTCACTCCCAAGGTATGATTACAGCTTTAAGAATTAACTTAACTGTAGTTCCGGGTGACATTTGAGTACATGAACACATTTCTATTTTGATGACACCAATTGGGAACAGGTGACAGACCATGTGGTTTCTAACGTGTATATTTAGATGCAGGTATTTATGTTGTTGCCTGCCTATTTTTACCCTAAGCCTCTACTTGAATTACTGCCTGCAGCATCAAAGCACACAGAGGTATAAAAAACTATAATCAATCATTTTTGCTATTCAATTCAATATCAAAGGTGGTTGATTACTCTTACCGTACTCGTGTGAGGACTATCTAGCTTATGTCTTCTTGATTCATGTACTGTCTTTACGGGCACGGACGACCTTGTGATCTGGCTCTAAATCATTGTGGGTTTTTTTTCATGTGCATAGATCACTTTGTCGTGTAAGATTGTGTGTGGTTGCTCACCTCCATCCGCATCCAGGCCAGGTGCAGGCGAATGGCTTTTCCCCCGTGTGTCTCCTTAGATGGGCTTTCAAATGGCTGCTTTTGGTGTACATCTTATTGCATCCTGGGAAAGAGCACTTGTGCATTTTTATCAGGTCCGCTACGGCACTTTTCTGGAACCTCTGGGCCCCGCCGAGGACCCCCGTGGCCGCTCCGCCGCCCAGCCCTCCTTCACCGAGCCCCATCGGCTTTGCAGCGATAGGTACGGGTGCGATCCTTACAAATTTTGAAGGGACGTTGCTTCCAGTTTTACAAGCATTGGCCAGGCTTGTGGCCGGGAGTAACTGAGGCACCAAGGCAAATGTCTGGCCCTGGATGTTGACCAGAAGCTGAGCAATTTTGATGTCTGATGCGGCATTCGATGTCTGAGGTTGCGGATGTTGCTGATTGCTGGAATCAGTAATTGCACTTGAGGTGGGTTCTTGTTTGATCTGAATGGGCTGGATCTGCAGGATCACAGGCACACTGGATTGATTATTGGAGCCATCATTTACCATAGGATAGTCTTCTTCCTTGATGCCATTGCTGTCTATTGGTAAATGTGCGTTGTCCTTGTTCGAAACGGCTGGTGTAGGTTTGGTCTCTCTGTAGGAAGACAATGGGTTTGTCGCAAAGGCCACAGGTACGGTCTGATCTGCTGCCTTTTCTCCCGATAACGTCTCTGCAGAACATGTTCTTGAAATGTCCATCTCTGCATCCTGGGACATGAGCGACATCTCCTCGTCACTTGCCTCCTCGTCTCTATCCATGGCCACCACCATGTTCTCCTCGAGGAACTCCTCAATCTCCTCTAAGGTGGGCTGGAAGAGGAGTGCAGCTGGATCTTGAAGTTCATCCAAAAAGACCGGAAACTCGTAGCAGTCCTCTTTCGTTTGTTGCTGGAGGGTAACTCTTTGCTCCTTTTTGAAATCCCAGGACAGACCCATTGGTAAGTGGGGTGCAGTGGGTGAAGAGGACAGCGAAGAAGTAGGAGATGAGACATCTGAGCATAGGGATGTAGTGCTGCCGTGATACGGGGCAGAACTGCTGAGGCTGGACTGGGATAGAAGCAGGTCCAGGAGGCTGTCCTGGCTTTCTCCTGAAGAGCTGCCACTACTGTGGTTGCTCCTGCTCTCATAACTGGACCCAAACGTGTGGTGCGAGGACAGGGACTCTGGACTGGAGCACAGAGACGACCGGGGACTGGACGAATCACTGAGGTCATCTTCGGACATAGTCATCCCGGGAGAGGAGGACAGGGTCACCCCTGGGTAGGGCTGCTGGCTGTGACCGATGCAGGCGTCCGTTACCATAGCACCGGTGGTGTGATTGCGAGAATAGTCCGCCCCCGGGGACTGGGAGTAGTACAGGAAGGTCTCCTCACCAAGGGGCAGGTGATCCACCATTCCTGTGTGGGCTCTGCTCAGCTCAGAGACTGGCAAAGATAAAAGGCCTCAATGTAGATGAAAACCGCTCTTCCTCCTGTAAAAACAAAAACATGTCATTATAATCACACAGAAGTTGGAATGGGATAAACAACTAAGACATATCAAGCATGAAGTTTTGTTTTTTTTCCTCTGTGTTCTGTGAAAAGTGTAACCATAACTGCCCTGAACCTGATCCCGCTGCTACAGAGTAGTTCTTGGAGTTATGGCAGTTACATAATGTTGTATAAAGTGACACAACATGCTTTCGGCGTGTGACTATTTTGCTCTAGGCTTTTTTCAATGTGGTAACAACATCATCCAACTGTACAAAGATATTTTATCTGACATTACATCTCATATATTCATGATTCATGTACAAACTTGTATCCATTCAAACTCATGAATAAACTGTTACATTCCAACAAACGGGTATGAAAATGCAGAACTCAGTATGTTCAACGCCTGCCAAAGTTTGTGCCTGTGATACATTTATTTCATGGGTCCTTTTAAACTGTAGACATATACAGATATTAGATAAAACAACACACTTCTTAACGAACGACTTAAACAAACAGCAAACAAAGTGGTCATAAGAAATACTAATTAACAGTCTTGTCTCTTTTGCAGTAGCTTACTTTTTCTGTCTCTGCAATGATGACACTCAAGAAAAGAAAGTGAACCACGTGGAACCAAGAGGAATGCGAGGACTGTGCGCTGCAGCTGCTGGAGCACGCTTGAAACTGACATGTGGAGTAAGGAGTTCCCGATTCTCACTTATCTTTCCACTTCAAAGGCCTCGTTTTTAACTGCTTGTTGGTAGGTCACATCTCCACCACGCTCATTAGTAAGACTCGGATTGACTTTTCACGGTAAAAGACACATGATATGCCGAAACATTTGCGATCGTATCTTGAATCATGCATTAGAAAAACATTGTGCTATTGAAGGAGGAATGGTCATCATGTGCTAGGTTTTATAAGGTAAGATTTAAAGGATTCTGGTTACAATACAATCCTTAAATAATAATAATTGTGAGTATCTACAGCCACTTAAAATAACTTGGGAAAAAATCATATACATGCCTATACAGTGGGGATGCAAGAAACATATATATCCCCGGTTTTTACCTATAAAAATATATACTATCATTTGCCATACCCTGTGCTTTGAGGTGAGTTTTTAGACTACTGTGCTTTTTTTCAGTCTCATTTCAGTTACAGTTTAAAGAGAGCACTTTAATAATCCAGCACTTGGAAAGAAACTGTTTTAGTTAATCAGTCAGAGTCAATTGTGTGTGTTTTATTCCTGCACTTTTAAACTTGTTTATTTAGGCTCTTGTCTTGTGCACACTGGGGACTTGTGCAAATATATCCCAAAGTGGTTTTACTGCAAATGGCAAATTAAAATGAATCTGAATCTCACAGCGGTGCGCCCTCTTGCGTCCATCTTGTTCCCAGCACTTATCTTTTTTTTTCAAACACAAATCCCAATTTTGAAAACAAAAGTTTGAGGAGAATGAGAAATGCAGCTATATCACCACCGCGTTGTATAACCATGACATCTGAACCATCTGATGCCTCTCGCTGGACATAAATCACATGACACAGGAGCCGTGGAAAAAAAAAAAAAAAAAAGTTTGGGCCAGTCTGCGAACCAGTCTGACCTGGCCCAGGGCTGCAGCTCTCTGTCCGATAGTAACCCACGCACATCAGAGCGGACTGACAGCATGACGCACGCTACTCTCCACAAAAAAACACATATGGATCTTTTACGAGCGCGGCGAGATTTTACGTGCGCGCAGCCAAAGACATTTACTATCGACACAAAGCAATAACACAACCGCAGATGGCTTTGATCTGTCGTTTGAGATTCGTCACAACAACCTGACTTCACAGCATATGCTTCTGTAGAACGCCACGCACGTTTTGGAAAGGCTGTCAAAACCCACTATAATTAGGAATCGTAAACAAAATAAAAAAAATAAACTTGTCTTAAGAATAACGAGACAATCAATCATGTGCACTGTTATTGCATGGTTTTGTTGGTGTTGAGGTATGGCCAATGCATGTCCAAGCACTACACCAAAGCAACAATACTATCACAATAAGCAGATAGGTGCAAGGTTTACTAAATGACGCACTCACCTATATGCGCAAGAAGAAACCTGCCCCTTCACAAAGAGGGCACTCCTGGAGAAAGTTTCATGCGGATGCGTAATCGTGCGTGAGGATAGTTCCACGGGACGATCTTTGAATGGCTTGACTGCTCACTCACTCCCTCTATCTGCGTCTCTCTCTCACACACACACAAACACACACACACACTCTCTCTCTCTCTTTCTCCCCGCTCGTCCCACAGTCACGTTCACGTAAGCGCGCACTCCAGCCTGCGTCTCTCTGCAAGTTGGTTTGTCCTGGTTATCACATGACCAGAGCCGAGGAGAATTGTGTGTGGAGTAAAAAGTGAGGTTGGTTCATGAAGGCTCGACTGCTGCGTGCGCACGGACTGGCTCAGAGGAGCAGAGGCGGAACGCTGGGCTGGACCGGGAGTGGAATTATGCAAATGTAATCATTGAGAGAACACACAGCCTAATTTATTGTTTTTTATGTGGATGGATACTGGTCACAACTAATGAGTGGGGAAAACCGTAAAATACACATCCACGTGTGTATTCAAGGGTGTTTTTTAACTTAATCAATGAGTTTTAAAGCACGTGGCTGTTATAAACAATATGCATAAGGAATTGGCTGTCATCTATTGAATCACAATGCAGAAATCACAAGGCTCACTCCAAACTGAACTGTACAATGTGTCTATCTGACTTCAATAAAATAAATGTATGAACCAAAAATGTTTGCACCTCCTAATCCTTTAATACTCTGTAGTTTATAAACATACACAGGATGATCTCAGACGAGCTCAAAACGAATTCAAGAAAAATGGATGCCTTTTAAAAAAAAAAGATTATGAACTTTGGGGACAGAGTTGCATGTCGTGCTGCAGGCTTTGTGAATGGAACGAGCAGGACAGAAGACTTTTTAATGTTAATGGTTGTTTTTAGGTTGTACTGAAGGTTTTGTTCTTAGCAGATAGTTTCCAGGTGCCCTGAACATTATTTGTCTTTTTTTTTTATGGTAAAGTAGTTTAAGTTCTCCTTAATCTATTAACAGTGGATTAGAAGGATACTTTTAGGCCTGTCTATATAAACTGTAAATAACAAATAACATCATTGCAGTCAATAATCCGTTCTAAATGTGCACCACAAACCTCAAAGTCAGTGGATGTCAGCTGCCACACTTGGTCCTACTGAAAACTCTGGTAAAAACTTCATGTATTCGCTTCTGAAATGAACCTGGCGGCGGGTCGATTAATGCTACGTTTACTTCGAGCGCTACACGGAGGAGACTTCTACTCCTTCGTCCAATCCAAACCACGCAGAGCTGTAGTTTCAGTTTAACGCAGAATAATGTTGGTGCATTCTTTCAAGTCTTTGCTGCGTACTGAGGAGGATGTTGTAAAGTTCCGCTGCCCCCTACTGGCCCGGCGCTAGAACTGCACCGTTTTCCGTCGTCGTGTGCAAACGCTTAGCACTTCAAATACAGACCATGGTCGTTTTTTGCTTTTTCTGATTATGGAAAATATAGACATACAAGACAGGTGCAGACATGCAAACCCGTAAAATAAACAAATGGGTTTGGCATGAGTTTCGCTTATGCGGCAATCAAAACTCATGACGTCGCCGAGTGGTCCTACTCTGCAGTGGAGACACGGACACTCAGATGACCGAGGGAGAGGACAGTGGAAGGTAGGCAGAATTATATTGTCCTATGTACAGAGAGGGAAAAGGAAAGACAAAGTGTATGTATTTTCATGGCATCTCAGTCTAAAGTTGGCCTTGGAAAGTTGAGTTCTGGTGACTATTGAATTACAGTGACCACTTATTCAACAAAGTCCTGCCTCCACATTAGTCCACGGTAATTGACATTCCAAATTAGCTTAAACACTCTCTAAGTTATTCATTGGCCCTCTCTGCTTCGCTCATTTCTTCGCAAGCTCTCCACTCCAATTTTAATCCTCCATTAGCTCTCACAGAGTTTTTAGTCCATAAGCAGCCCAGTTACAGCTGACGTCCCTGGGATAAGTGGTGGACTGATGGGGTGACTGAGGCTGCCATTGAGGACCTAACCCAGTGTGTTTACATGCCGCCTAATAGCATCAGTAATAGAACTTTCTGTTTTTCACTTTCACCCAGCAGGCTGCCTAAAAACACCTAAAAAACTCACTTTGCTGGCACCAACTTAATTTGATTTGCCTGCACGGGTCTGATTAGCTTTCGGCGTGTTTGGATAAATGATGCGATCTGAAGGTCCTTGTCGTGGAGTGTAGAATGGAGTGTAGAGGCAGAAAGCTTCACTGAGGAGGTCTGTTTTACACTGGGAACATTACCAGAACATACGCACAAGAGCGGACCTTTAAAAACACGTCACTTGAACTGACTTTGACCTATGGAAACTGGCCAGAAGGGTTTGATGTATCGCTATTTTTCTGCATTGGGATCAGAGGTAGCCATCAAAAATATAGTCTCCAGCGCATTACAGCTTTCAATGAATCTACAGTAGTGTTTTCATTTACCAGTCTGACTTTATGAAATGACTGCGATCTGAAAGTAATCTCAAACTGTACTCTCTAAACCACAAGTTACACAACTACAACCACAGTATGTATGCAAGGTTGAAACGTGAATAATATTGCAAGTCTCACTTTGAGATCCTTTTCTAGTCATTCGCTACCCCTATTCTAGTAAATTGGACTTTGAAATTACAGACATAGATTATCGGATGTGGTCGCGGTTGTCTCTGCTGTTGGTAGAGCATTGGCCTTTGAGCCTGAAGGTTATGGGTTTGAGCTCACCACGAGACTTTCTTCACTGACTCCCACTGATGTCTGCTGTCGTTGTATCCTTGGGCAAGACACTAAACCTCTGGGAACACCAGGTGCCACAGTGGAGCGCTGCATCCATCCATATCTATCTACCTATCCATCTATAACTATCGATCCATAACTATCTAGCTACCTATAACTATCCTAGTTATCTAGCTATCTATTATTACTGTCTATCTCACAATTTTTGATTTTCCATATCCCAGTCAAGCCGCTGGTGGTCCTTCTGTGAGAAAGGTTACATGTTATACTGTACCTTTTCGTGGCCTGTTCAATCTAACACCCCATCATTACTGCTGCCCCATGTCGCCATCTTCATTTATATTCATGGCTGACCTAAAGTAGGTGTATGTTGACAGATTATTCCAAATGCCGTTCTCCTGCCCCGTCCTGTCAGTGGTGTTCTTGGAGCGGCGGTGGACCATGGCCCCGTCTGAGAGCCACTCTGTCAATGTTGAACCAGCGTCAGGCAGTTTGTGCACGGAAGCGGGGTCAGTGCAGTTTACAGGGCCCTCTCAACACCCCTCTGTGCTCCTGCTCTGCGTATTAAGCTTCAGGGGCCCCTCGTCCGTCCCCACACGTGTTTTAGAAGTGACTCACAAACACGCCACGAGGATGGGCTGAATGCACATAACTGCGACTTTCTGAGTGGGCTGTGCTGAGAAATGTAAATGTGCACTTTATTGACCCATCCTGATGCCACTACTTACGTCAAGAGCAGTGGTCGCCATAGTAACAGCCATCTCCAGATATTGATGCCCGGCTTGGTCAGGACGACCGGAGCTGGAGGATTTTACCTATTGTGCATGTTTTTAGTGGTAGGGTAAACCAGAGCACCCGGAGGAAACCTACGCAGAGACAGGGAGAAGATGCAAACTCCACTCAGAAAGTGCCTGTTCCGACCGGGAATGATCCAAGGACCTTCTTGGCTCCTCACAGCAGCAGTAGAACGCTCCATTGATTTGAATGTAATTTCAAAACGTTTTACCGGTCATTATATCTTGATAACGGACCTCTCAAAACAATAATGACCGCTGCCCTTTGGCAACGCACCCTCTGCTTGTAATTCAAATGTGTAGATTACTCTGCAAGTAGTTCCGGCCATGTTGTCGCTATCGGAGCTAGCCACACTCAATAAACGCTAATACCAATCAATCAACACATTTAAATGTTAATGGAAGAATACATTAAACATATACATTTTTCACACACGTGCACCAAGGTTTTGAGAATTATCTGTTTTGTCTGCTTTCATGAAAAAAATACTGTTTTAATGCGAGAAAAAGCAATCACAAAAAACCCTGAAGTAGATTCCGGGACATTTTAGGAACATTTGCAGAGGATCGGATTATTGATTTAGGTTGAGTTTATGTTTGGGTCACTCACCGCTTCACAATTCTTTGCTCAGTTTTCACGCAGTTCCAGAGAGTTCTAGTTTGGAAGTTGCTAGCCTAACTGTTACTAGCCTAACTGTTGATAGTTTGGTTATTACAGGTGATTTTAATATTCATGTGGATAATGTTGATGACAGAAATGCAAATGAGCTGAGTTCTGTACTTGAATCCTTTGATCTCACTCAGCACGTAAGTGGCCCCACCCACAGCAGAGGGCACACTCTAGATCTGTTAGTTACAAAGGGGGTGAATATTTCAAATGTAAACGTGGTCGATGTTGCTCTTTCGGATCATTTCTGTGTTTTTTTTGACATGTGTTTCACTAACAAACCACCAGTGGACTCTGCAACTCGTCGAAGAAGGCGCATAAATTAAAATACGAGTGAACAATTTATGGGAATGATAAACTTTGAGAATGCATCGTATTCTACTGTAGATGAACTGTTTAACTCTGTCACCTCTAGGGTTTTGAATGTTCTGGATACCGTTGCCCCTGTGAAGGTTAAAATAGTGAAAAATAAGCAGAAGGCGCCGTGGGCTAAAGCAGACTCGGTCAGGGCACAAAAGAGAGAGTGCCGGAGGGCCGAGCAGAAGTGGCGCAAGTCCAACCTCCAGGTTGATTACGAGATCTTCAAAGATAAGTTGTGCGAGTTTAACCGGGTGCTACGTAGTAAGAGAGAAAGGTATTTTTCTGAAATGATTGAAGGCTGCAGCAACAATCTGCGTGTTCTGTTCTCAACAGTTAATAGATTAACAAACCCCCCTGTTCAGCTGCCATTAGAGCATACTTCCAAACGTAAATGTAATGAGTTTGCACATTTTTTCAATGACAAGGTTCAAGGCATCAAAAACGCCATCGTCTCCAATCCACAGATAACCATCCAACAACCAGAAAGGCTCTTTGAGCTAACTCACTTTGCACCTGTAAATGATAAAACTGTCCAAGAGATAATCTCCAGTTTGAGCTCCTCCACATGCAGCTTGGATGTACTACCCACTAGATTTCTGAAGTCTGTTCTGAGCAGTCTGTTACCTTCACTCACACAGATAGTAAACATGTCCCTTCATTCTGGAATATTCCCAAAAGCCCAGACTGCAGTCATCAGGCCCCTGCTAAAAAAGAGCAGCCTGGATGCTACGGTACTTAACAACTATCGTCCCATCTCAAATCTGCCATTTATGGGGAAAGTCCTTGAAAAAGTTGTCTACCAACAGCTTACTAGATTTCTTATAATCAACAACTCATTTGATATGTTTCAGTCCGGCTTTAGACCCCACCACAGCACTGAGACTGCTCTCGTCAAGGTTACAAACGATATCCGGCTGAACACTGACGCAGGCAAAGTCTCAATCTTAATCCTGTTAGATCTAAGTGCTGCCTTTGACACTGTCGACCATGAGATCCTCTTACAGAGACTAGAGGACTGGGTTGGCGTCGCTGGCACCGCCCTAAGTTGGTTTAGGTCTTACCTTGAGGACAGGAAGTACTTTGTGGAGATTGGAAACTGTGTCTCAGATCATATAGCCCTGACCTGTGGAGTACCACAGGGGTCGATCCTGGGACCTCTTCTGTTCAATCTCTACATGCTGCCGTTAGGTCAGTTAATACGCAGAAACAAAGTGTCCTATCACAACTATGCAGACGACACTCACATCTATGTCTCACTGACTGCAGGAGAACATGGACCAGTGGACTCACTCCTTCACTGTATCCAACAGATCAGTGAGTGGATGCAAAACAACTTCCTTCAGCTAAACGCAGACAAAACTGAAATGATTGTCTTTGGTCCGCAGAAACAAAGAGAGAGCGTCATCTGTCACCTACAGTCTCTCTCCCTAAAACCTTCAAACAAGGTCATAAATCTAGGGGTAATACTGGACTCAGACTTAAATTTTAATAGCCACATCAAATCAGTAACATCAGCAGCTTTTTACCATCTAAAAAACATTGCCAGGATCAAAAACATAGTGTCTAAAGCAGACCTGGAAATTCTTATCCATGCATTTGTCTCCAGTAGGTTAGACTACTGCAATGGCCTGCTCACAGGTCTGTCCAAACAGGCTGTAAAACAGCTGCAGTACATTCAAAATGCAGCAGCTCGAGTCCTGACAAGAACCAGGAAGTACGACCACATTAGTCCGGTCCTCAGGTCTCTGCACTGGCTTCCTGTGGCTCAGAGAATAGACTTTAAAACAGCTCTGCTTGTTACAAGTCTCTCCATGGCCTCGCACCAAAATATATTAGTGACATGTTAGTCCCATATGAACCAGCCCGGACTCTGAGGAGCACAGGGACTGGACTCCTGTTAGTGCCCAGAGTCAGAACTAAACATGGGGAGGCAGCTTTTCAGATTCATGCTGCTAAAATCTGGAACAGTCTTGCTGAAGATGTGAGACAGGCCTCCTCAATGACAATGTTTAAAACCAGGTTAAAGACAGTTCTGTTCAGCTGTGCATACAACTGAGGGATTTTATATATTTATCTTTCTTTTTAATGTTCTGTGATTATTTATGATTTTAATGCTTTCTTGTTTTGTTCAGCACTTTGAATTGCCTTGTGTATGAATTGTGCTATATAAATAAACTTGCCTTGCCTTGCCTTGCCTACTAGCCTAACTGTTGCTAGCATAGTCACGGTGAAGCCTTTGGGAACTATTTTATTTTCTGTCATTAAATAAACCTTTCGGCATTCCTAAAAGTGGACTGAAGTTTATTTTCTGTGTTCTGTTGGTACAAAGCCGTATAATAAGCGGGATAATGTATAGTAGGCAGGTCTTTATCTGAAAATAGGTACCGACTATATAATTGTCCCTTACATAACTATCTATCTTCCTATAACTATCTACCTATCTTTTCCCAATGTGGGACATATAAAAGCTCTCTTAATCTTAATCATAATCTCTCTAAATTTGCAGTATTCCACATTGAAAATAATCCCAAAGTCACTCCCGATTACCGTCTGTAAAACTTTCCTTTTCGGTTTTGAAAAAATAAAATAAAAACCTCACCCAGTATCCAGGAGGTTTCCTTTTACCGTTTACCGTAAAATGTTGAAGTAAGAACAGAGCTTGTAGTCATTGCGGCCCTTCTTTTTTTCTTTCTCTGAACCAACAACTGATTGTATCCGTGTGTTTGTGTGTCTTGGACGTGCACCTCCACATCTGCATATTATGTAAGCTCCAAACAGCTGGAGCCAATGAAGGGAATGGCTTTGCATCCTGCGGTAATACTCCCGACGTGCCGAAAGCAGAGCAGAGGTTTTCATGTTGCAGCCATTATCCACATTATCTTTAACAACGCTGCCTTCTCCTGGAGACGAACGAACCGGCCCCAAGATTCAAGAGAGTCGGATCCGAGGCGTAACAACAGAGATGGAACAGAGCGAGACACAGATAAAGTGGTGGGTATAGTTTATACAGTATGTGGTTGACTCACTGCTGTTTATTTTGTGTCTTGTTTTTGTTTTATTTTGAATATTGTTTTATTTATTTTTTTATATTTATTAGGTAATCTTGGGTTTCATTAAACATGGCCAGTAGGGGGCGAATGAGCAGGGTCGGGACAACTCAGTTTTGCTCCCGTTGAGAACCATGTAAAGTCTGTTTTGGAGTCAAAGGCTCTCCTCCTGTGCGGTGTACGGTTGTTGGAACAGTCTTAATCGGGGACACTCAATTCTAAGCGAGTACTAAAAAAATGTCTCAAAAGAGTTCTGATCTCTCTGCGTTTCATTGGGGTGGCCTGCAGGGGGCGCTTATCTGGGAAAGCCTTGATCCACCTCGCCCGCCTCATTCCAGTGATTTTTTCAAAGTGTCCTCCTTTATATGAGACCACAGTTGGAACATGAACAAACTCTTGTCTTTCTCTCTATTTGTGTGGTTGCTACAAACGTACACCGCACAAAAAGATGGTGTTTTGACAGCGCTTCTTCTTCTTCTACTATATCTCCGTGTATAAACCCGGCAGACTGCACCGCCAGGACACGTCATGTCCTGCTACTGCCCTGACGTTGTACGAAACCCAAGAATAGACGTGGGTTGACTCACTGCTGTTTAAATCTGTTTATTTTGAATCTTGTTTATTTTTTTTATGATTATGATTTTGTTTATTAAAGGATAATAAAAATCACTACTACTACTACGTACTACTATTCTTACTACTACTGCCACTACTAAAACAAGCTTAAAAACTCAGACTTTGTTCTCCAATAAGATTATGAAGTATCAATATCGTTAAAAAAGTAAAATAATCTTACATGACAAACTACATTCAAGCAAAAACACTTTATTTTTAGTGAATAAATCTTGCAAGATAAAATCTTTTCTAACATCATGAGACAGCATATTGTGGTCAGATTTTTTCACAACATTTTACAAACTCTGACAAACTACATGTGTTAGATATGAAACAAAAAAGTTAGATACCCCAGCTTTAATCCACGGTGAAATGGTGAGGACACAGAGACGATTACTAAAGAAGAAGTTAGTTCCATGAATATTTACCAAGACTGTGAAGATGTACTCTCAGAAACCAGGTGGGACCAGTGGGGGCGGCTCCCGGCTCAACAATGTCCAAAATGACGTGTGCTGACATGCTGCAATACCACCCTGGGCCACTGGGGGTGGAGCCGGAATAATAAGTATCCAATGCTAATGTATAGCATCTTCTTAACTCTCGAAAACGTCTGTACAGGATGATCCAAAAGTCGCTCTTGGCCCAAAGCTACATTCCACATGTGTGTCAATGCTGAGGGGAGTAAATATTTTTGGACCAGTCTAGTTTAGCCGCTGTGGACTTCAGAATGCAATCGTTAAATGAATTGGGCTAGTGCAGCTAACACATGCGCAAATGTGTTTTTTTCACATTTTCCAGCCCTGTAGCCATTTTGAAACTGCCCATAGACGGCGAAAGTGGTGGCACATTGGTTTTGTCCGAGATAGCCGTGACTACGTCTGTTATTATTTACAGTCTATGGGTGGGACATAGATATTATTTCATCGTCATTGTGTTTAATCATCTTTTTCATTATTGCACGTAGTCCCCGGGTTCCTGCTGCACTGCTGAGAAACCCTGGAAAAGTAGAGGGCAGAGTTTTAGAATGATTTCCCCTGAGACAAAGGCCTGACCCACCGCTTCTTAACTTTTAATCTCTGAAATGCACTCACAAGAGAACAGTGGCAGGTGGATTCAAGCATATCTCAGCAGAAAGAGTACGAAGGCCACTTTTATCCCAAAATAGATACAGTCTGCAACCACGAGAACCCCCACAAAACCTTACTTCCGCTTCTCCCACAGAGGAAAACAAACACCTCGGACACATGGAAGTCGCTGAAGTGGTGATTACAATATTGTTCAAAAGGAGCTGATGTGGGCGCGTAGAACCATAATTAAAACAATGGTTCCAATTAAATAGAATCAAGAACTCAAATGGAATAAGCTATGAAAAACAAGGCAAACAAATACATACGATAAAAAAACAAGATTTAAAACTCAGGAAAAGTTGCTCTTACATCAGTTCCTTTTATTTTCAGTTAAAGCTTCTTACTTTTCATTTTAAGTGAAAAGGAACCAATGCGATGAAAATTTATATTAGCACTTCCCACTCGACATTCAACGACAGTTTATGGACAATTATCAACATTTATGGACAGGAATTGAACTTCACTGTTTGCCGGTTACTACTGTAAAAAAGAAAACCTTGAAAAAATAAGAAAAACATATTGAAAATAGTCCTCCTGTGGACTCACCACCTGCAGAGGGTCAGTGAGGGGCTGGTGCTATGAGACTTGGGTGGCATCTCTGACTGCCACCCCCCTGACCCAGAAATGGATTAAAGGGTAGAAAATGGATGGATGGATATTGAAAATAGTAGAAATGATCTGCCAGCAGGAAAAGAAAATAAGACCTGGCGAGATTTCTGAAAATAAGAGATAATACTGAGTTGATTTTAGTTTTAAAACATATACATTTCAAGTATTATTTACTTATTTCTTAATTTTTTTGAGAAATGTTTTCCTAAAATATGGTATGACAGACTTGTTTTCATCTAAACAAGAAAAGTTGTTTGGAAATAAGAAAAAAATGCTTAAAACAAGCTTAAAAACTCACTGCTCAGACCTTTTCTCTGATAAGATTATGACGTATTATAATCTTAAAAGTATATAGGAGGACTTTCTCCTTCTGGGTGGATCATCAAGACTATTGGTTCTCCTAATTGTCAATCAAACTCACTATTCAAATTACATCTGACAAACTTGTTTATAACACAGCAGACATGTAGCCATTAGTCCAGGCAATGTACTCATTGCTTTGTAAATATCTTTTGTATGTGAACTGTGTTTTTATGGTATGATGTGTTCTTGTTCTCCCCGACTGTCTGTGTTTTCTGTATTTTATTATTGTATGACTTTTATCTTTAGGGAGACTACTGTATGTACACCTGTCCAGGGACTGCAGATGAAAAATAGCCTGCTTGGCTAATTCTGGTGCATTTACAGAAATGTTTTACTAATGTACAATGTCCCTGTCAACTAAACTAATAACATAAAAATAAAAATAAAAATCATTTTGGTGATACGTGCTCGTCCAATCAGACCAGAGGGTTTCGTTCAATAAGTGGAGAGGGCGGTGCTTTCCTAAAATTTAGACACTGAATATACTGAAAATACTCTTACATGACAAACTACATTCAAGCAAAAAAAAAAAAAAACTTGCCATAAAAAATAAGCCTAATTTTCCTAATAAATCTCACCAAGATATTACTTTTTTCAATCTTTATTTAATCTTTATGTATATAGCGCCTTTCACAGACCAGAGTCACAAAGCGGTTTACAATAGGTGGCATTAGTCTCTCACTCCACACAGAGATGGGAGCGGGGTCAGTACAGGAGGCACATGCCAGACCTGGTACATGTTTTTTTCCTTATATCTTGTCATTCGGGAGAAAACACCAACATTTATATTGTTTGCATGTAGAAAGAAATACAGCTCTGACACATTTCCATCCGATGAGCCATTCTCACCTCAGTCTCGGTCTCACGGGGACACCGCGGTACCACTTCTTGAATAAAAACAGAAGCTGCTGTTTGGAGCCAGTTTCCATCCAGAGACTGTCTTGGAGAGGGCGCATTAAGGACCCCCTGCCATGCTTTGACCCCCCCGACCCCCCCTCCAGTGTCTACCCGAGGTCTCAGACAGTCGAGCGGCTGTAGTTACACCGCCTGGGATCATCTTATTGGACGGATTAAGCGTCTCTGCCCTTTTTGCCTCCAGACTTGCCGCACAGTCATTTGGCAAACAGTTCCAAAACCCTTGGAATAACACGGGCCACTAATAAGACAGTGTTTGAAAAGGTCCAGTAATCCTCCAGAACAGCTTGCTAGATACATCCAGTCAGCAACAACACTGCCTTTTGGTGACATTACGAGACACGGATTAGCGGTATTTCCTGTGTTATGCTAACTTTTGTAATTTGACGCATTGGGATGGTCTTTTATAAATAAAAGACATGCACATGCAGATTACCTTTTATTATCAGTAATTTCATGTACTAACAATGACTTTTTTGTTTGATATGGTTTGCACTATCGGTTTCAAGCTGGCATGTCTGATCACAATCTGATTCGTCTAAAGTCTATAGATTGGCCAAATGTGATGAGAATGCCCATAGTCCGTGGATCATTCAGGCAATGGACAACAGAGGCCAGTGATGCTCTGAGGGACTGCTTTGAGACGACCGATGTGAATATACTTCTGGGGCTCAGGAGAGGACATGGCTGTGGACAGTGTTACGGACTACATCCACTTCTTTACCAATGTAGCAGTGCCAAAGAAAACAGTCTGCTGTTTTCCAAATAACAAACCACTTTGAACCGAAAGAAACAGGCTTTTAAACAAATAAACTATATGTTGGTTTATTTATGTAAGAAGGACAGTTTAGACGACAAAATCTGGTCTAATGCAGCAGAAATGTCAAGTAATTGTAGAGTAACATAAAATCACACAGTAACAATTGTTTTTTAAAATATTTGTTATTGTTTTTTGTTGCAGGGGGGAGGAGGGAGAGGGTGGGGGGGTGGACCCTTTTCACATTTGGACGATGTGCACACTGGTTCCTTCATAAGCACAGGTCGTCAGCTCTGGAGTCTTCTCTGTTTAAACCTTAGTTTAAACGTCCGGTCAATAAGTCTCGGTTTTGTGTCCAGTAGATCCTCTAGATGGCGCCAGAGATAAGTCAGCGAGAGACCGATTAGACACATTGCATTAAGGCTGCAATGTCCACAAGTAGTATTATTATTATCATAATAATACGGCAATTCATTCATACCATTCATGGTGGTACGGTCAGCTACTACTGTAGCCATAGCTGCCCTGGGACAGACTACGGAGGCTGCCAACCTGAGTCGACCCCTCTAACCACCACCTTTCATTCACACACACATTCATTCATGTGGTAGTCAGCTACTACTGTAGCCATAGCTGCCCTGGGACACACTACGGAGGCTGCCAACCTGGATCGGCCCCTCTGACCACCACATACAATCACACCCATTCATGCACGTGGGTGAAGTGTCTTGCCAAAGGACACAACGACAGTTTGGCTTTTTACAGCCGCAGTCGTTCCACTGTGGCGCCTGGTATCACAGCGGTCTCCCATCACTGACATCACCCTTTAGTATCAGAGGCAGCGAGCACTAGCTGTTAGCCGTTAGCCTCATGACCGAACACACATAATACTCATGAGTATTAAATACTCGGAGCATGTGGAGATTTAACTCCAGTCACTGCGACTCTGTGAGGGATGTGAGTCAGGATCCAATGTGCTGCTTGTTCACTGGGAACCTAGTCTTAGTGTTTGGGGACTGTAACCAGTGGTGGTTGGTTTGGTCTGGAGACGTGTGTCTTTTGGCGACTGAGTCTCCACTTGTTCTGAGGATAGTGTGGAGCGTGGTCCTCCTGAGAGTCCTGGATCTGCTGCTTGGAGGGGTTCTTCAGGTCATAATGAAGGCGTATGTTCTCGTCCAGGGCCTTTCTCAGTGACTTTACTGCCACTGCCTTTGACTCCTTACATTTGTTCAGCTCCACCTCCATATCTACAAAAACAAAGTTTTTCAGGACAAAGTTCTCTCTCAACTCCTCCATCTCTTTCTGAGACCTGAGCAGTTCTTCCTTCAGCTCATAAATACCTTTCCTCAGATGCATCTCCTGGTCCTGCATCTTGGTCTTCAGCTCCTCAATGTAATGTTCAGCATCTAGAAGACAAGAGTTCATTACTTCTAATGTGTTCAAGTTTTCATCTTCAGCTTTTGGGAGATCTGTGTCCATACCTTTAATGATGGAGTCCTTCTGTTGCCCGTCCTCTTCAGCACGCTTCTCCAAAGACCTCAGAGTCTGCTGTACCGACTGCAGCTCTGTGGACAAGTCCTGTTTCTCCTTATTCAGAGTCACTTTTAGGGACTCCAGTGCTGTGGACAAGTCCTGTTTCTCCTTCTTCAGAATTGTAGAGACGTTGGTGACCTCTTTGTTCATTGCCAAATACTTTGCACAGGCCTCTTTCAGGTCCTTAACCTCGTCCTTTGCCGTCTGCAGCTCTGCAGTGGTTTGTTGCAGAGAGAGTTGAAGGCTGTTTTTCTCCTGGAGGGTGGTGTTGAGTTGTTGCTGGATCAAAGCAGTCAAATCCAAAATGTTCTTCTCCAGAGCAGATTTCTCCGTCTGCAGTTGTGTGACCTGCTCCGTCAGTTTTTGTATTTCCGCCTCTTGAGCCTTACGTTTCATCATCTCCTCCTCAATATCTGCAATAACAGAGATTTTCAGGACAAAGTTCTCTCTAAACTCCTCCATCTCTTTCTGAGACCTGAGCAGTTTGTCCTTCAGCTCATAAATACCTTTCCTCAGATGCATCTCCTGGTCTTGCATCTTGGTCTTCAGCTCCTCAATGTAATGTTCAGCATCTAGAAGACAAGAGTTCATTGCTTATTATTTGTTCATGTTTTCTTCTTCAATCATTGAGAGATCTGTGTCCGTACCTGTGATGATGGACTCCTTCTGTTGCCTGTCCTCTTCAGAATGCTTCTCTAAAGTCCTCAGAGTCTGCTGTACCGACTGTAGTTCTGTGGACAAGGCTTGGTTCTTCTCCTTCAGGTTCGTGGAGAAGTTGGTGACCTCTTTGTTCATCTCCACAGACCTGGCATGAGCCTCTTTCAGGTCCTGCAGCTTTGCAGTGGTTTGTTGCAGATGGAGTTGGAGGCTGGTTTTCTCCTGGAGGGTGGAGTCAAGTTGGTGCTGGATCAAATTGGTGGAATCCAAACAGTCCTTCTCCAGAGAAGACTTCTCCGTCTGCAGTTTTGTCACCTGCTCCTCCAGTCTCTGTGTTTCCTCTTCTTGAGCCTTGACCAGGTTGCTCCTTTCCTCCTTCAGTCTCTTGACCTCAGCCAACAAAGCCTGGTTCGATTCTTCTGCAAGAACCAAATTGTCCACCATGGCTTTGTAGATCTCTTTTTTACTCCTGTTTCTTCTAAGACACCACATCTTGGCAGTGTTGTATCGATTGCTTTGTTTTGTCAATCTGGGCTTTTATCCTCAAATTATCCTCGGGTTTGGTTAAGTCCCTGGTCTGTCTTACACACATAAACTTTTCAGAGCCATGGTTACGACGACATAATGTTGGTTGCTGTGGTGATAGAATGTTCCGCTGCGACAAACACCATGACGTCGCCATGTTCTGTTGCCATGGAAATTTCCATTTTAAGTTCTAGAAAAGTCTCATAGAAAATAATGAAATGCACATTTTGAAACAAATGGATGTATTTCACAGAATAAGAAATGTTCAGCAGAAGTATTTTTATTTTTGACGATACAAATTGTGGGCCATGTGCCAACTTCAAATCTCCAACGCAAAGTTAAACAATGTATTACAGTTTTTTTCTTTGCGTTAAAGGTGATCCTTTTTTAAAGTGTGTCGTCCAAAAACTAAACTGAAAATAAAATACATTCATTATTGCATGAAGTGAAGCAGTTTTTATACCATTGACGCAGGACCATAGACGCAGGACCACAGACGCAGGACCACAGACGCAGGACCATAGACCATAGACGCAGGACCATAGACGCAGGACCATAGACCATAGACGCAGGACCATAGACGCAGGACCATAGACGCAGGACCATAGACCATAGACGCAGGACCATAGACGCAGGACCATAGACGCAGGACCATAGACGCAGGCCCATAGATCAGTCAGCTCTTCCTCCCCCACACTGATAAACAAAGCCCACTCCTGCCCCCTGCCGTTTTGGGTCAATACCTACATTTTTAAATCAAAATATGCAAATGTTAGCTACCAAAGTAGCAAGTTTCTCCTCTTCTAAACTGGGGCCAAAACCGCCGGGACTTCTGGTGTTAAGGCAGGTGACAGAACAGGTGAGAACTGTCCAACACGACCTGAAGAGGACATTGAGACAGGCAAGGAGTACAAGAATGTACAATTATTAGTATTGTTAAAATTATTATTTAATACATCTTTGTTTTCATTATTCTCATCATATAATTTTTTTTGTATATACATATTTTCCATTTATTTTTTTGGAATATATTTTATTTCATTTTACTGGTGGTAAAATAAAATCTTGAAGAGCTGGTGCTCTGTGGATCGAGTGCAGCTCTGACTACCCAGAAATGGATTAAGGGGAAGAAAATGGTTGGATGGATGGATTTTATTTAATTTCTATTTTTAATTGACCATTTGAATTCTAAGGGCAAAAAAAACTCAGAAATAAAGTATATATACAAAAAAAAAAATCACAACGCCATCACACATCAGAGAATCAAACCGTTCAAACACAAGAAAGCCATCGGTTCATAATGGGCAGAGACCTATGTCCGTAAAAATCCCCCAATTTCGGGTGATGTAATATTTCTTACAAATACAAATTTAAAACAATCCAAGTTATCAATTCTCATTCTTCACATGTTGACATTGATCTCTCCGGACAGAAGTCGAGCCAAAACCCGGGGAAGAGCAAACATTACGAAAGTCTGTGCGGTCACTGAACGCTGGCCCCATCACGAATGATGCACATGTGACGTCACACCCTTGGTCTCCACCGGTCTCTGGGACAAAATCTCTCAAATCCACCACCGATCATCTACGAACCAAACAAACAAATAAACCTCACTAACAAAAACACACACTTACAAACACGCATGTCCAAAAAAAACTGTGCGACCATACATACTAGCCTCTATTTACCCGGCTTCCTGTTTTATTTACTCAGCCTATAAAAACAAGAAGGGAGTTTGTCAGCTGCTTTTCAGGGTCACGGTCCGAGCCTGGCATCAACAGACTGCACACACACTCAATGCTAGCCTCATCTTTCTGCTTGGCGTCTTTACACACACATTGATAAATACGAGATGCTAAAACGATAGAGATACAGTTTGCTTTTGCTGAAATAGTAGCGGCAGAGTGGCTCCTAAAGCCGGAGGTGAATGGTGCTGTGTTCTCTCATGCAGCTGCTCGGACTCTCTGGGTGCGTCAGGTGCTACTCTCAGGTGCTAATTTTTTCACAAAGTCACATGACCTTTCTCTAAAATACATCTTGATGACTTTGTATTGTTAATATTTGTAACAGTTTCAGTTGTTGATGTGTCGTGTGATTGTGAACAATGGAAAAGGTTCTAAAAAGGCCATTGCCCTAAAACTGTAACAATCCCTGAAGAAAAACACAGCCTGGGACCAGTCAGCTGCGTGTAACGTGTATGTAAACATGTGAATTCAGAGTATATGTTCTGTCAGTCATTTCAAGTGTAAATTTTTTTTCAACAGCTCACAAAAAACAAAGTTCCTTTAAAGAGAAAACACACGCCATTAAGTCACATTAAATAAATAATCCAATATTCTCTTATGGCTCTGTTCGGCCGGTTCTAATACTAATCAAATTATCCCAGGGCCAAGATAGACTTCAACACCTTTGCATTAAAATAATTGATGATTATTGTTTTTTCTTAATTACAAAACATTTCATTAACAGTGTAGGTGTTTGTGCTTCATGTCAGTTTTCCGATCAAAAAGGAGAAAAAGTCTTGCATCGAGTCCGTCTTGACAGTTTCAACAGTAGACCTCCTGCTGTGAGGCAGTAGTGCAAACCGCTGAAAGAGAAACCTCTGACGCAGTATTGTTTTAATGATTCCTGTACTTTTATCAATACATATATTATAGTTGCTTTTTAAATCTAGACGCGTCTCTAAGTGGCTTTAAAGGGGCTGTAATACCCACTTCTACCAGAAGAGGGGAGTGCAAAGATCAGTTACTATTCAAGCAGAAAAAACACAGAGGATAATTTATTCAAAAAAAAGTAATGCTTAGAAAATATACACACACACAAATAAAAAAATAAAAAAATATAATAATACATTTTATTTATACGGCACCTCACATTTCCAGGAAACCTCAAAAAAACTATGGATAATCATGATTAGAGTTTCCAAAGAGATTTCTGGTCCACCCTGTTTTATTGTTTTAGTAAATAGCTCATTCATTAATCAGTAACCATCAAGCTGTGTATTTATTGTTTGTGATTAAAGAAGTGATTAAGACCATCGTATCTGCTTCAAGGAGCAACACAAATGAATCTATGGCCCTTTTGTCTCATGTGTCCCTCAGTCTGTCTGTGGTCAGGTCTCGGCTTATCGCTTCTGCTGCAGAAGTTACATAATGGTTTGGCTGCAGTGATGTGGCATTCTGACATACACAAACAAACCTGTTGGACACATGTATTTCAAAGCATTTGTAAGTTAAGATGATCCTTTAATGATCCCACTGTGGGGAAATTTCAAAGCCATCGTTGCACAAACCGGGTCTGTTATTTAAAGTAGTAATATGTAAGATGTCCCTAATCTGTCCAGAGGCATTAATAAAACCTGCTCTTTTCCAATACTTCTTTATCTGATGACAGTAGTTCTGTTATGGTGTGGATTTATTTTTGTATTTTTGTTTAATTCACAGAGAACAGACGTCAAAATAAGTTTTAGTTTGACTTCCTGTCCTGTTTCCCCAGTCTTGATTGTCTGCCTTGCCCTGATGTGTTTCACCTGTGTCTGTGTCTATTTGTGCGCTCCTCTCCCCTTGTTGCTAGTCCATTGTATTGTCAATGTCTTGTCCACGTCTGTTCCTGTTTCGTTGCTGCTTGTGCCTTTGGATTTTGAGTTTTGAGTCAAGCATTTTGAGTCCTCCATCACTTCACAAGTTCAGAGATAATGAAATTTCAAAATGAGCTTTTCAGCCCCCTAAATCTTGTTGTTACCAGAACTTACTGCGTCGAGCTAATGTCACTGATTAAGTGCCACGTCGCCGCAGAACTAAAAAAAGGTCCACTATCTGCGTAGGTTTCCTCTGGGTGCTCCGGTTTCATGTGCAATAGGTCTGGCATGTGCCTCCTGTACTGGCCCCGCTCCCATCTCTGTGTGGAGTCAGAGACAAATGCTATTGTTAAGTGCTTTGTGACTCTGGTCTGTGAAAGGCGCCATATAAATAAATGACATAGTATATAATTATAAATACATTTTATCTACACAAGAAAAGTTGTCTGGAAATAAACAAAATATGAAACAAGCTTAAAAACTCACTGCTCAGACTTTTTTCTCTAAGATTATGAAGTATCTGAAAACAAGTAAAATAATCGGTAACACTGTATTTTAGCACCCACTAACTAACAGCTAATTAAGTGATAATTAGTGTATTAATGTACGGTTAATAAGCTCTTTATTGGTATTTATTAAGCACTTATTAGTCCTTTTTCTACATGGCCTAATTCAACATCTAACTCACTACTAACTGACACTTTCCCATTTATTAATTCTTAATTATGACAAACTACATTCAAGCAATATGTATCTTGCCATTGAAACAATAAGCCTGATATATATTATTTTTAGCAAACAAATCTAACCAAGAGTTTACTTTTTCCACCTCCTTCTAAACAATTACAAGCAGTATATTTAGAGAACACATATATTATATTTAGCTTCACATTCCCGTCCAGAGTTGTTGTACTTAGGGCCCCACTTAACCATATCCAGCAGTCCGGGTTCTCCACCAAATTCATCTCTCCATCTCCTGTGAGGATCTCATCGCTGAAAACGCCGCACGAACAGAGAAACTGTAACTGTGGAGGTTTAGATGAGAGAGGACAGCACAGGACGGGGAGGTTCTGTTCCCTGCTTCTGGAGCCGGGATTCAGAGCCTGCTTTGTTAAGGGCTGTTAACTCATTGACTGCCATTGACTTATTAGTCTGAGACCCTCTATTTGACTGGGGATTACAGGACCCCAGAAACAGCTAGAAACAAGCTTATTTTTGCTGATGAAATTAGACAATCCAGTCTTTCAGAATCTGGTTTCATATTTCACATAGTCATAGGAAATAATATTCTGTGGGTCTGTGAGAAACAGTGGAATGATCAAAAACGGCTCAATGAGTTAATGGTTTGAATTAGAGCTGCAAAACCAAGAGTGAGATGATGACTTTTCTCAGAAGTCCACAGCAGTCGTCAAGTTTATAAAGGAAAAAAAAACGTATATTAGTAATGACCAAAGTGTTTAAAGAATGATTTAAATGGTGCAATCTTGAAGTGAAAACTACACTGGTGGAAATCCCTTGGAAATACTGCTTGAAATGATAAAAAATATCTGTCAATAGAAAAAGAAAATATGACTTTCTGAAAATAAGATAACAATATTACCCGCAAATGACTTGATTCTAGTTCAAAAACAAGTATTATTTACTTATTTCTTGAACATTTTTGAGACATGTTTTCTTAAAATGTAGCAGACCAAACTTATTTTATCTAAAGACGAAGTTCAAAAACAAGTATTATTTACTTATTTCTTGAACATTTTTGAGACATGTTTTCTTAAAATGTAGCAGACCAAACTTATTTTATCTAAAGACGAAAAGTTGTCTGGAAAAACAAGCTTAAAAATTCACTGCTCAGACTTTTTACGGTATATAAGTTTAGAAAGTATCTTAAAACGATAATTACCTTAAATGACAAACTACATTCAAGCCAAAAAAAAATAAAAAACTTGCCATTCAAGATAAGTATAATTTATGTTATTTTTAGTAAATAAATATTACCTGGAGTTTACTTTTTTCAGTGTATGAATCTGAGGCTTTACCACACTGAAAAAAAGTAAAATCTTGGATAATTCTTCTTTTTTCGAGCGCTTTTTTCCAGTGCAAAGAGACTGAGCTCACTTTCCTCAGCAGTTCCAATAATAAGAACTAAGTTCATGCAGAGGATTGTGTGTGGTCTGTGTTCATGTCATCGCGTCACAAGTCAGACGTTTAAGCAGCCGTTTTAACATAGAAAATATCACCACCTTTTCAATACAACTTATTCGTCATTTTCACCCAAAATCTGGGTCACACCAGCCTGGCCTTAGTGGTCCATAAACGTCTGGGTCTGATCCTAGTGGCTGCAGTTTCCTCGGTTGAATCCCCTCCGACCAATCAGAGAGCGGGGGAGGCGGGTGTTGTGGGGAAGTGTCGGTGACGTCAAGAGTTTGTGCTGAAATAGCTGGTTGTAGTTTGGCGGCAAATGCGATAGTAAAATAATCTGTTCTAGTTTGACTCCAAATATAAATGAATTGAAGCCGGAGCAAGAGAAATGTTTGTAAATGTCGTTGCTGCAAAGATGTTGTGGCTCTACTCCCCACGGGCTCTGTTAGAGAGGAGATGGCTAAAGCTACTGTAGGCTAAATGCTAAAGCTAGGCTAAATGCTAAATGCCTCACTCACTCGGGTGCATTACAAACGTCACGGTAAACTCAGATCCAATCGTTTCAATCTGCAAAAGGAGTTAACCCCTCCCACCTGTAAAGCCCAATGGAGCAAATCCAGACAGTAGCACGAAATGAAATGAGTACGATGGTGTGGTAAGACCAGGTTAGGTTGCTGACCAAGTGAAGCAGGAGTGGACACATGTAAAAGCTGTCAGACCTCTGAAGCAGTGCAGGGCAGGGCCTGGTTAGTACAGTGATGGGAGACCTCTGGGAACGGGGGGCGGCCGCGACTGTAAAGCATCAAACTGTGGTTGTGTCCTTAGGCAAGACACATCCCCCGCATTGCCTAGAAGGAGTCTGGTGTGTGTGTGAATGGTGGTCTGAGGGGCTGATGGCACAGACTGGTTGCCTCGCTTCTGTCAGCGTGCCCCAGGGCAGCTGTGGCGTGAATAGTCTTTGAGTGTTTATTATTATTATTATTATTTTTATAAAATCTTGAGAAAATGCAAATGAATCACCTGTTAAAAAGTCACAGAACCTGCTTCAGAAAACTTACATTACAAACTTACAACCTGCTTCTTACCATCTGAGAGTTGGAGATCACATAACCCTCAGAGAAAGGTTAGCTAAACACCGCAGCAGCCGTGGAACCAGTTCATATCGTAGCTAATGAAAAGGTACAGCATTACAGCGGCCGTGAGTGCGACTCCCAGGAGACCGACTTCCACACAGTGTGCGATTGTGCCGTGCTGGCTCCTGTCTCTGGACCGGCCCCGTCCACGGCCTCCGCACCGGCAGCAGAACAACAAACAAGCGGCCTGTTTCATGGTGAGGTAAGTGGAAAACAGTGCTACTACATGTACTTCTACAACTCCACTGTATACTTTTATGGAGTATTTAAACCCCGCCGTGTTACGTCTGTGCGCGTATTTACTCAGCCCTCGTTTGCAGCCCGTACAGTGGAATCTGTCACGTCCAATTAGACGCAGGACTGTCTTTTTCGGAAACACGCTTGGATCAGACCGGCCCGAACCAGGTCGCGGTTTTTCTTGCTTTGTTTAGACACTGTAATTGACGTGAAAAGAGATTCGCTTTCTCTGCGTGCATCCACCTTTTGGCAAGTGAGTAAGTGTGTAATGTTTATTTATATTGTGCATTTTTACAGACTAAGATCACCCAAAGCACTTTACAATGTTCAGAGTTCAGATATTTTTCCATTCTCTCCACACGGTGATGACGGAAGCTTCAAAGTCCCAAACCAACACCATCCATTCACTCTCTCGTTATATTCAGACCTATTGTTTGTTGTATGTTTTTAGTGGAAGGAGAAATCGGAGCACACGGAGGAAACTGGAGGACATGGAGGATACAGGAGCACACGGAGGGAACCGTAGCACACGGAGGAAATCAGAGCACATGGAGAAAACCGGAGCACACGAAGGACACTGGAGCATACGGAGGAAACCGGAGTACATGGAGGAAACCAGAGCACATGGAGGAAACCGGAGCACACGGAGGAAACCGGAGCACACGGAGGACACTGGAGCACACAGAGGAAACTGGAGCACACAGAGGAAACCGGAGCACACGGAGGAAACCAGAGCACATGGAGAAAACCGGAGCACATGGAGAAAACCGGAGCACACGGAGAAAACCGGAGCACACGGAGGACACTGGAGAACACAGAGGAAACTGGAGCACACAGAGGAAACTGGAGCACACGGAGGAAACCAGAGCACATGGAGAAAACCGGAGCACACGGAGGACACTGGAGCACACGGAGGAAACCGGAGCACACGGAGGAAACCAGAGCACATGGAGAAAACCGGAGCACACGGAGGACACTGGAGCACACGGAGGAAACTGGAGCACACAGAGGAAACCGGAGCACACGGAGGAAACCAGAGCACATGGAGAAAACCGGAGCACACACGGAGGAAAATGGAGCACACGGAGGAAACCAGAGCACATGGAGAAAACCGGAGCACACGGAGGAAACCGGAGCACACCTAGGGACCCAGAGGAAACCGGAGAACATGGAGGAAACCGGAGCACACTGAGAAAACCGGAGCACACGGAGGAAAATGGAGCACACGGAGGAAACCAAAGCACACGGAGGAAACCTACGCACGGAGGAAACCTACGCAGACATTGTGTGCACCATGTGCACTTGTATATTGTAAATAGTAACTGTAACTCTATTTTAAATTTAAATTTATTCTTTAGAAGTGTTAAGACAGCCCAATCATCAGATATCACAGAATCAGAGCCGGAAGTAAAAACTGTAAATATATAACAATGTTCTTTTTGAAGTGTATTGCAGCTGAGTCACATGAGGCCACACACTTATTTTTATTATCTCTTTTTGACTGTTGCACTGAGCCAAAGCAATTTCCTAGTCTGTGACCTCCTGTTACTTACGTGGCAATAAAAATGATTCTGATTCTGATTCTGAGACACGAAGCAGAACATGCAAACTCCACTCAGAAAGTCCCTGTTCCGACCATGATTCAAACCCAGGACCTTCTTGTTGAGAGGCGAGAGTGCTAACCACTCAGCCGCCCTTTTAGACTTGAAGGCACCGCTTGTATTTGCACAAGTTTCCCTGAGTTAAGTCCGTCTGACCTATTACCCAAAGTCCCACAAAACATGGTTTGTACAAGTTGTGCTTTTAAAAAAGTAGTGTGCGTTTTTTGCCAGATGTTGTTCCTTGTTTCTTTCCACATAAAAAGCTGTGTAGATGAAATGGATTGGTGTAATGCTCTCCTGCGCTGGCCCCGGTGACGGGAGACAAGGTCTGCGGTGGAGACTTCTCGGACAGCGAGAGTTTGGGTTTCTGCTGAGAGCCATACATCCACAAGAGCTGCTACTGTTCCCCGCTGTTGTGTAATGGTGTTGTCACTTGGAAAACTATTACATTATCACATTATGTTTGGGCTGCGCTGCAAAAAAGTACAAGCATCTAGTCAGACTTCAAATGACTCATACAGATGATTAGTTTGTGTTTTAAGCGGATAGGTTTGATCCTCCAGGCGCCACGGTTGACTCAAAGTAGCACGATGTATAAGATTTTCACGTCAAGTCATCATTAAAGGGCCCTACTGCTGCTAATGTACAGATGCTAACATATAACTACACTTTACTTGCTCTAAAATGCATAGTACTTTATAATTGCCTCTTGTTTTCCAAATTTATTATTAATTTTAAGATATACATTTTATACTTACAGTATTATTGATGCTAGAGTTAGTATAATTAATTAATTAGTATAGCTATTGTTCAGTTAACGTGTGCCGTGTGCTCCTCTTTCCTACCGTTCTATAACCTGTGATGCAACACTGAAAATTCCCCACTGTGGGACAAATAAAGGATCTCTTAATCCTTATTTACAGTATGCCTTTATCTGTCCAAAGGCATAAATAAAACATGGTCTTTTCGAAATTAACTTATAACAGTAGTTCAGAGATATTTGGATTTCAAAATTACTTTCCAGCTCCTAAATCTTGTTATTGTTTTCATTTTGATGTCCCGCCCTCTGCCGTTTTACTAATCAGAAAGTCCGTGATCCGCGTCAAGCTAATCTCACTGGTAAAGTCCCAAGTGAATGCATAGATTTTTCTGCTATAAGCTCAAAGGCACAGATGCCCTGAGGCAGACTGAGAGGAGCTGCCAATCTCCTCCATCAGTCCCTCAATAACAACTGTTCCCACTCGAGCCTCTGCTGTTGACTAATCTCAGTAGTAATTTAAATGCATGCTCTGGACAGTATTTACGAGTGGCTGAGTGGTTAGCAATCTCATTCAAATCCCGGTCGGAACAGGGTCTTTCTGAGTGGAGTTTACATGTTCTCCCCATGTCTGTGTAGGTTTCCTCCAGGTGATCCGGTTCCCCCTATACCACTAAAAACATGTTCTAAAGATCTGAATGTTTTGTGATTGAAGGCTGGTGTTGATTGGGGGCTTTGATGGTCCAGTGTGTTCTGGGTCTTGCTTCCGTCATCGTCGTGTGGAAAAATATCTGAACTCTGAACATTGTAGAGCGCTAAAAACTGTATATGTAGCATGATATGAGGACAGCGGCAAAATACAACCTACAGCACGGGTTATTCTTCATATTGCTTTTACATACTTTTTATTTCTGATCCATGCTTCCAACAGCTAAATAATTGAACCCATCCTAAATAATAATAATATCCTAAATAAAACTTTTTTGAAGATGAATTTTGCTGATTTTTCTCGACCAGCCCTGTATCATTTAGACCCTTTTGGACTCTACTTTAGGGTATTTTTCCGCATGTTGATTCAGTAAGTTGTGAGGTTTTTTTTATATGCATAATTATTTGCAAGTTTATACAACATTAGTCCTTATGCCTTTTGTTCTGTATTTGTAAGTTGTGTGATGCCAACAGTTGTTTGTGATAAAGCAACAGAAGCCTCCAGAAGCAACAGTAAATGTAAACGACAAAGTGTAACTAAGGTTATGGCTGTACAGTTGTGTATTCATCATATTTTATTCTGTTTCACTCTATGCGGTACATTTATGTTTTACTCTGAAAAGCTGAAAGACCCACGTCCCACGGATGGAAGTGATGCTATGTATACAGTCACCAGGTTATGAAAGTCTGGAAATGAAAAGAGTCCAAGAAGAATCCAAGAAGGTCTGGGAGGTGTGCGTTTGGTCTAAATCTATATTGTTTTGGGGGTTTTTTCAATCATTATTTCCTTGAATTTTTTCAGCATATGAATGGTGCGATAATAAGAAAAGACATTTGTATAAAGCCTTTACAAAAATGCCTACACTTTTGTATGTTTTTCATTCATTGGCGGCCTCCCGTGCCAACACTAAGCAAAGAGCATCCCTTGGGAGAATCTAATTACTGTTACTTAACTGTTCTAACCTCCCAAAATGGTGATTCCATTCCCTATAAAAAGCTGCTCTTTAACCTGACGGGGCATGTAAGGTGGAAGTTCATGTAAGTATACGCACATCCAGAGACTCCACATTTAAATAAATGTATTTGCTATATTTCAAAACAAACTTACAGTAACATGTTCTATAGAATAAACATTATGTGAGCCAAGCAAGGTTCACCCAAACAAAACAGAGAATCACACATTTAACCAGTCTGACATCTCTGACGTCCAGCAGAGATGTTTATTTTCCAGTCTTCGGTCAGGGCCCCTCTACAGAACACATGGGGCTCCAAGGGGCCAAGCCACGAAACGAATATCAAATACACACATTATTCAGAACTGACAGCGGCATGACGTCACGAAGCAGTACCAAACAGCGTGAGTGAGGCCTGTAAACTCTGACATGCAAGTACAAGTTGGTTGTTTTTGTACACAGGTATAAAAAGACAGCAGAATGGCCCACAAAGCCAAAACATCACGCTATAGAAAAGTGACAGTTCACAGTAGATATAGATCACAGAGTTATGTTGGGAGCAGTGGATACAAAGAAGTCGGACAAGGACTTTGCTCTGGGTTCACGAATGGGGCTTTTCAATACTCACGGCACTACGCGTTTTTTTTTTCTTCATTTTCACTAGATTTGGGGTGAGGGTACTTTTTTGGGAACGCCTCGGCCGTGGTTCCAAGCTTGACTAAAATTTGACGTCCGCCATACACTGATTGGACAATAAGTGTCGTCACTGGAAGCGTCATAAGGGGGACGTTTGACCCTATGGTAAACGCAACTCAACCCCGCCATTTTTAAAACCGGATGCTCTGCGACAAACACGAGAGAGTGCAAGAAGGAGCGCAGGACCTTTATCCCCACCGCTGTCAGACTGCAATAAGTTCAATTAGTCACTGTAAGTCACTTGCACTAGGACTAAAAAACCTGCACTACTATTGCCACTGTTTCTTTAATTGCCACTTTTTTATCGTACATAGTATATCCTGAACAGACTATATATTTTTTGCCTTTAACATGTTGCACACTTTTGTCTTTTGCACAAATTAGAGTGATTCTATCTATGTGATCTCTGAGGTCATTAAAGTCTACATTCTCTTATCTTAGAAACAGAATCGCACAGAAAGCCCCAAAAAGTCAACGCCATGATCAGTCGACGAGGTCCCCACGTTACTCTCTTTAGTGGCCGAAGAAAGAATTCAAAGGGAGCTCAACGGCACGACGAAATTAAAAAAGTTTTCAAGGAGGTTGCCCAGCTCCAGGCCGCACACGGGCTCCACCGTACGCTCCAGAAATGTAGGGGCAAGCTAAAAAATCTCAAAAGGCGATTACAGATTATAATGTTATATCATTATAGTTTAGCTTCCATTCAAAATCATAAAACTATCTTTTTCACAGTAAAATTTACATCGTCCAGTCTGTTCTCATTCATAACTACCCCCTTCATACTTGATATTGTATCTTGTTCAAAGATTTAAAAAAACACATTATTATATTCGGCCCAAACGTGTCCTCACAGCAGAAGTCCTCCCCGACAGACTCCACGCCTGGATGTTAGCTGTAGCATATGTTACATCTGTGCATGGGACAGTGATGCTATAAAGAAGGGTGCATGTCTGGCGCTTCATGCATAATAAATACACCCTGCAATGCACAGGATCAACAGCAGGTGGCGGGCTTGCTCTGCGCTGCACACCGTACACATGGCAGTGGGGACATTGGGGAGAGGAGGTGGAGGGACATGCATAGGACCACGGCACACTGGGAATATGCTCTCATATCTATATTTATATTGCTTTTAGGAATGTGCGTTTTTTCCCCCTCGCTGTTAAAAATATATATCTTCAACTGTACAATATGATTCAAAACACACATTGGCCCGTTGTGCTGCTCTGCTCCTGAAACTAAGGTTCAACCACAATGTTTTATACAGACAGACTTGCTTCTTAATGTGTGCTGCCCCCATCTCATTGGACAATATCAGCTTCAAAGTCACAAAAATACAGATAATTAAAAGTTCACAAAGCTGAATCATGAAGTATAGTGCTTTTTAAGACACAGAAACCCATACATCATTATGAAGACAGCGTCAAAAATCATCATAAAATGAGCCTTGAGCAGAATTATTAATTGCTGTCGTGACGGATCTCCGATGGTCACGGTTTTGAAATTAATCAGCAGCAAAACACGCACATAACATGTTTTTAATGAATGCAAATCTTGGTCGACAACACAATGCTCTCCGGAGATAGGTAAGGCTTGACCTGGAAACCGTCTTCAGATAATTCAGATATGGGTCTCTGTGCGCTACATGTTAGGAGTCTATAAAATACACTTTATTATTCCATGAAAAATACATGTTTTTGTTGGCGTTGGGGAACTTTGAAACAAGCCTCTCAATGTAACATAACGCATAAAGCACAATATAATAAAAAAAAAGATTGTAAGAAAAATAATCATGTTAGTATTTTCAGGGACAAAATAGCAATACATATGAATAATAATGATAAAAAAAACATGTTAAAAGGCAACAAATACACACAAAAATGCATTTCAAATAAAGTCCTAATTTCTATATCTATTGTTGCTTGATAAACTTGCATTGTTTCAGTAAAATTTTCAGATTTTTGTTATTTTAAAAGGTACACTGTGTAGTATTTACTTCTAGCATTGAGGTCATATTTTGTATTCTGCGGTTCTACGGTGGCTTCCCAGGACAATATGTGGTCTTTGACAGTGGTCCCAAACTCCGGCTCAAACTCCTTTTTGTCCCTAATCAGCCACTGTATTATAAGATGGTGCATTGACCTGTAGAGTCCTCCAGCCTCATGGACATTTATAAGTCAAATTCTAAGCCTATGACTAGAATTCTAAAACAGACTAGAGGTCAATATTCTTCAAAAGGTCACATTTGTTATAGTAGTAGTAAGTAATCTTTATTTATATACCGCCTTTTCACTGCAGATCAGAGTCTCAAACCGGTTTACAATTATTATTTTGGGCATTTGTCCTCTCACTCCACACATGAGCAGAGTCGCCGAACAGGAGGCGCATCCCAGACCTTTTGTACATATTTTTAGTGGTAAGGGAAACCGGAGTACTCGGAGGAAACAGACACGGGGAGAACATGCAAACTCCACTCAGAAAGGCCCTTGTCCGACCTTCTTGCTGAGAGGCGAGAGTGCTATCCACTCAGCCCATAGGTTACCATGTTTTTTTCATTTGGACTAACTGTAAAAATTACACAGAGGACCTTTAAAGTTGTAAATCTGATGTTATGTTATGACAGTATCTATCATTGTTAACTTAAAATGTTTCAAACCAGCGAGTTTACGACTTCACATATTGTATATACATCAAATCTAGAAACACTACCTGAATTCAAGTATATATTGTATATATAACCATGACGGCAAACTTTGATCATTAGCTATATTATAACTATCTTAATTAATCCACCCTCGACAGACCCAAGAGTTTTGCATTCTCCTAAATCTCCCACTATGGCACATACAAGAACGCGTGACACATTTGACCACATTTAGAGTCATTAAACAGAAAGCTGTAGTTCAATAATCGTGAATGACCCGTTCCAAAGCCTTTCAAACCCAACACAAAAAAAACAAAAAACAAAACTTTGTGATTGAGCCTAATCCAGCCCGGCGAGGCTTCCACTTGTCCTTGTCTGGTTCCTGCCCCCTCCTTCCTCATCCTGCTCCTTCCTTTGGCACCCTCCCTCTCCCCGCAGTGTTGCCGGCGAGACTGGCATTTCTGTCTCAGCGGGGGGGCCTTCTGCACCCAGCCCGGACCTCCGCGGGGCAGCAGAGAATGGGGGTGGGGTGGGTGGGGGTTTTAATAGCAGTAATGAACATGTGGAATCCTTTCGCCGTGTTATCCAATCACAGCGGTGCAAAGAGTTTGGAGAAATCGTGACTATGGACATGACTGAAGGAGTAGAGCGGCCACATTTAGGACATTTTACCATAAAATCATCGCAAATAAGAAGTAATGCAAACTTGTACCCCCCCAGTGTTAATTTTTAATCCCAAATGTATAATTTTGGGGACGAAAACGAAACAAAAACGGAAATAGAAGTCATTCATTGAGACGCAGACGATGACTGAATTGAGCGACTTTTACGTCCATGATTAAAGACCTGACGAATAATAGACCATATGACGAAATCAAATCAGAAGAACGGAGAGATCAGAGCAAATGAGAAAACAACCAATGGACTGGCTGAAGTATACAGTATGTGAGGAGAACCAATGAGGGCTTTCCTCAGTGAGCACCGGTGGCACCAGCTGTGAACAGAAGCCATTAAGATTGCTCCAAAGTAAATTAAAGATGCAGTCAGTGATATTTTCCAGGCTAATTTTTTTAAATATTGTGGGAAAACGTCCCTAAACCCTAAAAGTAGTCAACTTTTATCGTGTGTTTTCCAATATTAATTGAATTGTTCAGATGTCTATAGTCTCCAAAAATTAAAGAAACATATTTTGGAGCGGGCCGACAAAAATAAACCAATGGGGTTCGTTCTTCCCCAACGAACCAATGGGATGTGTTTACCGCCTTCACCCTCTTCCTGTTTCTTGCGAGTGCACTGGAGTTATCAGATTTTCTAAAACCATAAACGGCTGAACAGAAAATGCCAATTTCACGTTTGCTTCACTCTCCCTGTTGTGACAAAGAAAAGAAAATGCTGGATGTTTGGTTTGGTGGAGAGGGAGGGGAGGGGGGAGTGGTTTCCAGTCGGTGCTATGGCTAAGCTAACAACATCGCTAACTGCACCTTTAAGGTAATAAGCAACCTGTGTCACGTTTGCTACCGTAGGCTACAAATGTCATGAGCAATGTTTCAGAAAAAGGTTTATTTTAGTCGACTGCTTCATGTTTTCGTCGACTAAAATTGGACCAAAACTACAATTATTTTTAGTCAAGGCTAAGACTAAAGTAAAATTAGAATTTCTAAAGTGCATTTTAAGACTAGTGTTAGCTATTTTTTAGATTTGTTATGTTTCGTTTGGATGGATGTGTTTCTGCTGCGACTGGACATCTGCATTTCCCCTTATCTATGTATCTATCTATCTATAATGGGCATTGCTGCATTCAATTAAACAAATTAATACAAAAAACACATAATTGATATCATGAATTTTGATAACTGGTCTATACGGACTCAGAAAACCTGAAACCTGAACTTAACACTAAACCTGACAACCAATCATCTCCATCTCAAAGCTTTCAATGTGCACTTTTCAAGATTCGTCTGACTAAAATTGCCTGTTTATTAGCATGAAACAACTATAGGAATCCGAGTTTTCCCAGTGGACCAATTGAAACGTGGTTTGAGACAGCCCCAAAGCAGAACCATCACAACATGTCTCAGGAGAATGCATGTAATAAAGCAGTCACGTCGTAACAGAAATGGCAAACTGAAGCAGCGGGTCCATTAAATGTATTGGTCTGGGTTTTCTCTGGGACAAATATCGCAAACGGACAGGATGGTGTTATGGCTGACATTCATCTTGATCAAATTGTGTTAAAACATGAATATTCAGCAGGTTTGTGTATCGCTGCCGGTGTCATGTGTTTGGCCTGGACCTTTAATACAGTGGGTCAAATATCTTTAAACATCTATAAGCACAGTCCAGCCAAGAGAGCCGCGTCTAAATATTCATGCGGTGATCTTTGGCCTTGTGCACTCAGGAGGAAATGTGGGTTTAACGGCTGGAAACGGCGAAACCATTTTGGACGGACGCCTCGCTCATTTCTCACCGGACCTTTGGACTGAATAATGTAAGACATATATTGCGGACGAGTCGTGAGTCGTTTCAATTATGTTTTGTCGTTACGATCGAGCTGGTTTGCACATGCTCACCGCCGCAGCCCCCTGATTGGTTGGAATTCATTCAAACCCTTAAGGCCCCTCATCTTTTCCACCCCAGCAGATATGACGGTTTGAAGTTATGCCACGGAAAGAGACCATTATAAATAAATACATCTGTGGAAAAAATAATATCCATCTATTTAGTAAGTAAGTAAGTAAGTAAGTAAGTTTTTATTTATATACCGCCTTTTCACTGCAGATCTGAGTCTCAAAGCGGTTTACAATTGTTAATTTTTGGGCATTTGTCTCTCACTCCAGACAGAGATGGGAGCCGGGTCGCCAGTACAGGAGGCGCATGCCAGAACTATTGGACATGTTTTTAGTGGTAGGGGAAACCGGAGTACCCGGAGGAAACCTACGCAGACACGGGGAGAACATGCAAACTCCACTCAGAAAGGCCCTGGTCCGACCGGGATTCGAACCCAGGACCTTCTTGCTGAGAGGCGAGAGTGCTATCCACTCAGCCACCGTGCCGCCATTTAGTCAGAAATATACATTGTTATAGAAATGAAACACAAATTAAGTGAACACAGGCCATGACATTATTAAAGTGCCTATGAGCAAGAAGGTCCTAGGTTCAAATCCCGGACAAAACAGGGTCTTTCTGAGTGGAGTTTGCATGTTCTCCCTGTGCCTGCGTAGGTTTCCTCTGGGTACTCCGGCCTGCCCTACCACTAAACACATGCTCACTAGGTTAAATCCTCCAGCTCTGGTCCTGACCAAGCCGAGCATCAACATCTGGAGATGGGTTCCCGGGAGCTGTTACTACGGCAACCACTGCTCCTGACGTATGCCTTAGTGGCATCAGAATGGGTCAAATGCAGAGGATGAATTGCCCTACGGGGACAATAAAGTGCATCTTTAACTTTACCTTTAATATAGTCACAGATTTCAGGAAAACATGTTGAGACTTCACTGAACTACTTCTATTCTATCATATTAGTATACTTGTTATACGTACTATTCTAGTAATGCTAGTAATTAGTTTTAGCAATACATGGTAAATGATAAAATAAGTGGATTTAAAAAAAATACATTCATGAAATAGAAAAATCGAATCGACCTCGAGTCTGCAAATAAAGTTATCTATCCATCTATGAATCTGTAAAAAGAAGAAAACTCCAACTGGGATTTAACAAACAATATGAGGTAAAGATATGAACATTGTTTTGTGAAAAGTATGGAGTGCGTCTCAAACTCAACAATCTTTTACAGTTTTTCTCCGTCGCTTTGGTGCAATTCTGCGATGACGTCACACACGACTCAAAGTTGTGGAGGTTGAACAGTCGTGAGAAATGTCATTCTTATCCGACAAAATCACCAAAGCGACTGAGAAAAAAATGAATGACAAATGACCGTTGACGCTTCTCCTGATGAACACACTGCACACTGCATATCATTCAGTTATTAGTGTGATTTGATCATAGAATCCGCCCCCGAAACGCCTGAAATAGCCATCCCCGTGCACTCCAGACCAACATTCCGTTCTGTTCATATCCTGATGTTTGCCGAGCATCTGTGGCTGCTCTGGCATCTCCATAAACCTCCTCCTGTGACTCCTTCATCTGTTTGGATTAGACTAATTGTTGCCAGTCTATATTAAATTATCCTGACATTTGGCAGTGCTTTGCTCATATTATCTCGGGTATAATGACGATCAGAGGAATAAATCAAACACCCGTCCCCTCGCTGAACCAATTACCGACTGAATTTACGACGAAGGATCTAAAAATACCCGCAGCCCACCAGCCTACACCCGATCGGAGCTGGATTAGTCCCGGAGCCTGGTCTGGGGCCTTCACTTCAATTACAGGTAATGTCCTGTGCTTCCCGAGCTCTGTCCGAACTGAGCCGGGGCAAGGACAAGTGGAGAACCTCTGTCCACGGGAGGAGTCCTGGTTTGGACTCGGCATGGCACGGTATGGCACAGAATGGTTCCTCTGCAATGTAAACAGAGACCAAGCAAAGTCTGGGTGTTGATTGATTTTGGGCTGCATTTTAAAGAGAAGCGGTTTCTCTGATCTGATGTTGAGGAATCGGCGACTTTTGAAAACCACAGAGATGACTGTTGCTGTGATTTAAGGTTATACAAAAATAAATTGAATTGAATTAACTTATTTATATCTGAACATTTTAATTTACTGTCAAGTTTTTTGGCATTTAAATTGCCGGATACTCTCTACTTCTTTCTTCTGGTATACAATTCTTATTTTATTAAAAATTGTACCAGATTGGGTATAAAGTTAAAAGTAAAATTTCAGATTAAAGTTCTATACCAATGTCTAGATAACCAAAACAAGAAATAAAAATATAAGGAGGAGTCAATGTTGGAAAAAAGGTTTAGAAAATGAATTTGGAGTCTACATGTTTATTTGTCTGTTAAATTGATCTATCTATATATAAATAAATAAATAAATAAGAAGGTTTCTAGGGCGAAAAAGCATTAAAAACTAAAAACCAAATATTATAAATGTACATTAAAAAATACTGGTAAAATATGAAATTCTTGATAAATATATGGCATGGCAGTATAGTTAGTTCAAAGCACAAATATTTTAAAACTAAGTGAAAGCCACTCTGGAATAATTAAGTTTTAATTGCAGCACAATCCACTTTCAAATGTAAAGTGGTTTTTTTTTGGGAATAATTAAAGACAAACCCAATTTTTCTGCCGTTGGTGTCTGTTAAAGATATGTAGGAGGATTTTCCCAAACTTTAGCAAAGAAGCGCCCTCTCTACCGGACCAATGATGATCCACCCGGAAGTAGAAAATCCTCCTACATACATTGAAGTATAACCTCCTGTGCCAAACCGTGCCGTGGTGGCCCAGGAAGTTCCATTTCCAGTAAAAGGAGTCTGAATACATCCAATAGTATCTGCTTCGTCCAATGCTGACACAGAGGGTCCGTGTGAGGCGTCATGTAAAGGGGGCAAAGGGGCTCGGTCACATGTGGGGGTGCAGCTCTGGCATGGGGGGCGTGGACATGGCGGGTCTGGGTTCGATTCCCCGGCTCTTCATGAAGGACAGCAGCTGGTCTGGGATCTCGGCCAGGACGTCCTTAGCCAAACGGGCCATGCTCAGGACCTGGTTTCCCGATCGGTCGATGTAGTCTCTGAAGGGAACGAACTGCAAAAAAAACCAGACCGCGTGAATTAGATACGAGACCACATGTTATTAAAAAGTTATTATTATTCAATGATTAAATTACTAAATTAATTCATGTATTTAAATTATGTTTGAAGTGGTGGGACTCTACAAGTTCTGACTTATACGACTCCATTTTGAGCTGAAAATGTGTATATAGAAATACATTTGTAAACAGACATTACCGTTGTAAATATACCAACACATGGTATAACTATGTGTAACTAAATACTGTTGCGTGATTGTATATTTATGTTTTAGATCCTCTAATCGTTCCACAATGGGGACATTTCATTTTCATAATTCTAAATACTCTATAAATGTATTAATGTATAAACTCTGCTCAAAAAAATCAATCAATCAACAGCGGTCGTCTCGGAGGACTTAAAAACATTGACGATTCACCAACAACAAACTAAAGAATTAAACATTGTGTGTGTTTACAGAGCATAAGAACATGGAGTATGTTAAAAAAAAAACACACTCACTTCAGATTAAGTTTTGGTTCACTCCAAGCTCCACACATTTGGATGCTTTCAAATACGTCTCGTAACTTTCCCTTATGTGGTGGGTGGGGTGCTTCAGAATGTAGAGAAGGCCAAATACCTGGGGCACGTAATCAGGAGTGACCTGAGTGGATAGCACTCTCGCCTCTCAGCAAGAAGGTCCTGGGTTCGAATCCCGGTCGGACCAGGGCCTTTCTGAGTGGAGTTTGCATGTTCTCCCCGTGTCTGCGTAGGTTTCCTCCGGGTACTCCGGTTTCCCCTACCACTAAAAATATGTCCAATAGTTCTGGCATGCGCCTCCTGTACTGGCGACCCCGCTCCCATCTCTGTGTGGCGTGAGAGGAAGTGCCCCTAACTAACAATTGTAAACCGCTTTGAGACTCAGATGGCAGTGAAAAGGCGGTATATAAATAAAGATTACTTACTTACTTACTTACCTCAATGATGATGACATTCAGAGGCAGTACTGTAAGCTGTATGGACAGGCTAACACTTTGGCTCGGAGATTTCACATGAGTACAGATAAAGTGAAAATAACTTTGTTTAAAGCCTACTGCACTCTGCTCTATACTGCCCACTTGTGGTGCAGATACAGTAAGAGTTAGTTTAAGAAGCTGCAGGTTGCATATAATGATGCACTTAGAATTTGACTGAGAGTCCCTCGTTGGACTAGTGCCAGCTGTTTGTTTTTAATAATGTCCCCGCTCTGACTGCTGTGATCAGAAACTGTATTTATAAGTTCATGAAACGCTCTGAGCACTCTTTAAATGTAATAATGAATGTTTTTACTGTACAGAGCAGTGTTAGGCTCACCTCTGATCTCTGGAGGCATTGGAGAAGCTGTCTTTATAGAATTTTGTAAATATTGAATGTTTGTGTTTTTTTGTCTCTTTTGTTTTATATGGACCCTTTGTGTGTCTGAATTAAAGATTAAATAATAATTATTCCTCAAACTTTTGAACTGTAATTGTAAGTATAATTGCCACTGCAAACGCTCGGCAAATGTAATCTCACAACTGCGTTTACTTTGTGTTTTTGATTTTCACAGATGCTTATCAGATTGTGCAGAATACATAATTTGTACATGATTCATGAAAAAAGAAAGAACAACAAAACTCGTGCTGCGAGGAGCTGCGTAATGATCCAGAACAAAATGAGTGAGTTTCCTGAACCCGTCCAAACATTTCTTATATATCTATGACTTTTCCTTCGTAGCCCTTCGCTCTTAAATGTCCCATGAAGATCCAATAATAATAAAGTCCAAGATCCAATTATAATAAAGCATTAGTTTTATAAAGTGCTTTCAGGGCACTTGAAGACGCTTCACATGTCCTTATTCTTTCATTCTAAACACGGTGGTGATAAGATAAGATAAGATTGCTTTATTTATCTCACAGAGGAGAAATTTACATGTCACATTTGGCATGGATAGAGACACTCAGATTGTGCAAAGGGAGGAAATGTGCAAACATGTTACATGCAGGATATATGTACAATAAAGTGACAATAATTATGTACAACAAAAGTGACAAGTGTCAATTGGAAACAGTGTCAATAGTAGTGCAGGTTTTCACACAGTGATCATTTAAAGTGACTTATTGTACAGTCTGACAGCGGTGGGGATAAAGGCCCTGCGGTAGCGCTCCTTCCTACACTGAGGGTGCCTCAGTCTTCCACTGAAGGAGCTCCTCAGCTCCTCTACAGTCCTGTGCAGTGGGTGGGAGGTATTGTTCATGATGGAGGTGGCTTTGGCTAGCACCCTGTCCCTCACCTCCTCCACAGAGTCCAGGGAGCAGCCCAGAGTGGAGCTGGCCCTCCTGACCAGCTTGTTCAGTCTGTTTCTGTCCCGCTCTGTGCTGCCCGGGGCCCAGCACACGGCAGCGTAGTAAATGGCAGAAGCTACTACAGAGTCATAAAAAGTCCTGAGCAGAGGCCTGCTCACTCCGAAGGACTTCAGCCTCCTCAGAAGGAAGAGGCGACTTTGGCCCTTCTTGTGCAGGGCGTTAGTGTTATGGGACCAGTCCAGTTTATTGTTAATGTGAACACCCAGGTACTTGAAGCTGTCCACCAGCTCAATGTCCTCCCCCTGGATGTTCAGCAGCGTGTGGGAAAGTGGTTTTCTCCTGAAGTTGATGACCATCTCCTTGGTCTTACTGGTGTTCAAGCACAAGTGGTTGCGCTCACACCAGTCGACAAAGTCCTTGATAACCGACCGATATTCCAGTTCGTTCCCCTCAGACACACAGCCCACGATGGCGGAGTCGTCGGAGAACTTCTGCAGGTGACAGCTGTGTGTGTCGTGTGTGAAGTCTGAGGTGTAGATGGTGAAGAGAAACGGTGAGAGGACAGTGCCCTGAGGGGCCCCAGTGCTGCAGACGACCACCTCAGACTCACAGCTGCGCAGCCGCACGTACTGTGGTCGGTCTGAGAGGTAGTTGATGGTCCATGCAGTGAGGCTACTGTCCACTCCCGCGTCCTCCATCTTCCCCCGCAGCAGTGCCGGCCTGATGGTATTGAAAGCGCTGGAGAAGTCGAAAAACATGACCCTCACAGCGCTCCCGGCGGGCTCCAGGTGGGAGAGCGTCCGCTGCAGGAAGTAGATGACGGCGTCCTCTACTCCGATGTTGGGTCTGTAGGCGAACTGCAGCGGGTCCAGGGTGGGGCTGACCACGGAGCGGAGATGGGTGAGGATGAGCCGCTCCATTGTCTTCATCAGGTGGGAGGTCAGTGCGACTGGTCTGTAGTGAGCCGGTTCCTTGGCGTGTGCTGTTTTTGGAACCGGGATCACACAGGAGGTCTTCCACAGGACAGGGACCTTCTCCAGGCTGAGGCTCAGGTTGTACATGTAGCTGAGGACCCCAGAGAGCTGGTCTGCACAGGTCCTCAGCAGCCTGGGACTGATCAAGTCCGGTCCTGCGGATTTCCTCAGCTTCAGGCGCTGGAGCTGACTCCTCACCTGGTCCGGTGTGATGGAGAGGGGGGGGGACTGGGATGTACTGTCCGAGGTGGGGGCTGGGGATGCGAGGGCAGGAGGGCCCGGGGCAGCCTACTGTAGCCACAGCTGCCCTGGGGCACATTGACAGAAGCGAGGCAACCAGTCTATGCTACCACCAACCATTCACACACACACCAGACTCATTCTAATGTGGGTGAAGTGTCTTGCCTAAGGACACAATAGCAGTTTGGCAATTTACAGTCACAGCTGCGTCACTGTCAAGGTCTCCCATCACCATCAAACCAGGCCCTGCCCGTCTTAGCTTCAAAGGTCTAACCCAATCTTTTGCATGCAAGTTTGGCCAAGTTAATCAAGTTAACTCAATATTTGGGGGTTGGACTGCTTACTTTGACATTAATTAACAGTGATTTTCCCATAAATTCTGCCAAAGGATAATTTTAGAGAAACAATTTATTCAAACCAATTCAAATGTATTCAGAAGTTTGAAAGTAGATACGGAGAAAAAAATAAATAAAAAGTGTTACGCTACATTTTATTTTTACAAGGCTTAAAAATTGGAGCATCACCCTCAGGAGTTTGTGCGAGTTTGGTTTCATATATAATCTGCTGCTGGGCTAATTGGACATATGGATTATCACACATGTGCATGAGTTTGTGGTCGTTAATGAGGTCGACAGAAAGACGGGTTTCTTTCCGTTTTTGCAAATATACTGTAGATTTGTGGTCAAAAGTGTCACCTTTCAAAACTATGCAAAAGTATTCATACCCCATCAACTTCACACATTTTGTCTGAATACAACCACAAAATAAATATTCATACTGAAATATGTTTTAGTGAAAGGCCAATACACAGATGTGAAGAGAAAGCAAGAGTTCCCTTTTTTTTAACAATCTTCCTAAAAACGTGGGACAGGCTTCTTCTCTGACAATGTTTTCATCCAGGTTAAGAACAGTTATGTTTAGCTGCGTACAACTTAATGCAAAATACTTTCTCCTCATTTTGTGAACATGTTTGCACATCCTGAGTGATTTAATTTATGCCTATCCTGGTCTTACTACACCATCGTACACATTTCATTTTGTGCTAAGATCCACTGAGCCTCGTTAACAGGTGGGAGGGGTTAAATCCTTTTGCAGATGGAAACGATTGGATCTGAGTTTGAAGTGTCATCTTGTGCGCCTGAGTGAATTGCTAACTTTAGCATTTAGCTTAGCTTTAGTCATCTTCTTTGTTACTAATGGAGCCTGTGGGGAGTAGAGCCCAAATCTGTGCAGCAATGACGTTTGCTAAACTTTCCTCTTGCTCCGGCTTCAGTTTCTTGATATTTGGATTGAACCATAACAGATGACTTCACTTTCACATTTGCTGCCAAACTACAACCAGCAAATTCAGCACAAACTCCTGACGTCACCAACACGACCTACAACACCCGCCTCCCCCGCTCTCTGATTGGTCGGAGGGGATTCAACCGAGGAAACTGCAGCCACTAGGATCAGACCCAGACGTACATGTAGGAAATAATCATGGACCAAAGTTTACACATGGTAAGACCAGACGTACATGTAGGAAATGACCATGGACCAGAGTTTACACATGGTAAGACCAGACGTACATGTAGGAAATGACCATGGACCAGAGTTTACACATGGTAAGACCAGATGTTTACACATGGTAAGACCAGATGTACATGTAGGAAATGATAATGAACCAGAGTTTACGGATGTCCAGGCTAATTTATGCCAAATGTAACTTTGAGATCAATAAAGTTTATCTTATCTTCTCATCCTGCTTTCACTTACAGTCGTCTGCCACTTTGTTTTTTTGTTTTTTCAAGACTAGGCACCTAGGTGGCCATGCTGGTAATATTTTTTTTCCAATTTTACCAATCAGGCAGACAGGGAGAGTTTAACAAGAGGAAATCTCACGTCGTCATTTGCCTAAAGTTGATCCTTCTCATCTGAGGATTTACACATAATCCTAAAATAGTACATTATATGTATTATTCCTAATCTGGTTCCTTTGATGACACGCCTCTATTCTTTCCACTCTTTACAGTCTCAGTAAAAAAGTGAAAGAAACTAAATGCATTTTATTCAAGGGATACATTATTTTAGCTTTTTAGTGGTCGATGTTCAGAGTGCAGTGAGCTGAATCTTTATGAAAAAACATTAGCACGGGTAAATCTCCACCAGACACATCCTGTGGGTGGAACTCGGATCAATAGAAATGAATATTGCATTTAATGATTAAGACACTTGAAAGATGAACCCAGGCTCACCTCACTACTTTACTGACAACAAAAATACAAGTTAATTCAATACATTAAGTACACTGTACTCGGGAGACATACCATAAACCATACCATAGACCATACCATAGACCATACCATAGACCATACCATAGACCACACCATAGACCAGGGGTCTCCAACCTGTGGCTCATGAGCTACCAGTAACTTGCCAAAGGATTTAGATCATAACAAATGATCTTGAATGAATATATTTTGAGTCATTACATATATATTTTAAGTATACATATAGGTAATACAGTATTATGGAATATTATACATGTGTTTTCTATGTTTTGTCCTAATTATTAGATATATTATTTTACTATGACTGCAAAAATGAGTAGCCCTCTGCCTCTTCTTTTGCATAAAGGTTATAGTGGAGACCCCTACCATAGACATACCACAGTCCATACCATAGACCATACCATAGACCACACCACAGTTCATACCACAGTCCATACCATAGACCACACCATAGACAACACCATAGACATACCACAGTCCATACCATAGACCACACCATAGACAACACCATAGACATACCACAGTCCATACCATAGACATACCACAGTCCATACCATAGACATACCACAGTCCATACCATAGACCACATCATAGACACACGCTACAATACATATTATTATTATTGACAACAGACAGCATACAGTATTTATTGTTTATTGTTTCCCTGTTTTGCTGAAAGTATTATAGTAGTAGTAAGTAATCTAGTAAGTAGTGAGTAACCTTTATTTATATACCGCCTTTTCACTGCACATCGGAGTCTCAAAGCGGTTTACAATTGTTATTTTTGGGAGTGGGGTCGCCAGTACAGGAGGTACATGCCAGACCTATTGTGCATGTAGGGGAAACCGGAGCACCCGGAGGAAACCTACGCAGACACGGGAAGAACATGCAAACTCCACTCAGAAAGGCCCTGGTCCAACCGGGATTCGAACCCAGGACCTCCTTGCTGAGAGGCGAGAGTGCTATCCACTCAGCCACCGTGCCGACCATAGAACTATTTAAAAATTAAAAATAAAATAACATTGCGCATCTTATTTGTCATTGATGTTGAAATGGCCATAGACCTGGACCCGCTCATTTTGCTGCCTCTCGAGGGTGAAAGAGAAAGATTGCTCTCTAACACTTGTCTCCTTTGTGAGATCAATAAAGTATATCTTATCTAAAACTTGAAGGAATCGATGAAAAAAACGACTAAACTGTATGAAGCCAAACAGCACTGTAATAATGTTTAAAGCAGAGAAAAGTCTAAAAGCAAAAAATGGGACCTTTAATCTTACAATAGATTCAATACATTAAGTACAGCTCAGCCGAGTCGTGTATACTTGCAAAACTTATCAGGAGCCTGTGCAAACTGCAGCAGAATACGTTCAGCAGTTCAGTGTTCTTATCGGAGACCGGCCCATTTGCTTTCTCCTTTCTTTAAAATGCATAGTAAGACGAATGTTCTGCACTATCGCCACTGATTAGGTTCTTGTATAAACTTTTGCATTTCAAAAGAACATTGCTCATTGATATAGGAACAAAAAGGAAGGTCAGTAAAAAGACCTTAAGAAAAAGTTTATATAGTAAAGGTTTTGTGCAGAGTGATTTGTGGATGTTAAACACAAGGAACTTTTTTTATTTATTTTGTTCAACCAAGTCTAACAGAGAAGCACCATCGCTCCTAAATGGATGGATTCTGATTTTGAATAAGATGTTGGCTTCATGGTGTTAAAAGCCTTCTCGCTGCCTTCGTACCGAGCGGACAAAGAGTATGTCTGCTCTACCGGGCACATACAGAGCCTCGCTAAAGTATTAATACACTTTGTAGTCCCTTGGAAAAAAACTGCTTAAAATGTTAAAAGCGTTCTGGCAAGAGAATAAGAAAAAATGACTTGACAATATTTCTGTGAATAAGCAAAACGTACTTGAAATATGGCAAAATGTACTTATTTAATCTTAACAAGAAAAGTTGTCTGGAAATAAGAAAAAAGTACTTAAAAGTACATAAAACAAGCTTAAGACTTTTTTCTCAAATACGATTATGAAGTTTTTTTTACTATTGAACCTATAGTAAATGTATCTAACATTACAAACTACATTCAAGCAAAACAATCTACTTCGTTCTCATGCTGTATGATTACTAATTCAAACCCCACTTTTCAGTTTTGGATCTTTTTAAACGAACACAATCATGTATAACTTTTCTTGCAATTCAAAGTTGTTTGTTATGTTTTTCTGGCTTGCCGTCAAAAGCAAAAAAAAATCTTTGTTCGTGGCTGACGCAATATAAGAGCCACAAATGTCTGCAAGAGTTTGGTGTATGAATACTTTTGCAAAGCGCTGTAGGTCCATATCGTCAGTGATGTGTGTGGATCATATGTGGAGCCATTTTGTATTTTTGTTTTTAACCACAGAATCAACAGGGACACAGAAAGCTGAGGTATAGAAGCTTGTTTTGTGTCCTGCTTCTGGGCTGTGATCCAAGCGTCCAATCAATGTTATAGTGAATCCTATAATGAAATGGTAATGCGATTATCTAGTGTCACGCTGAGGGTACAACATTTCTGACCCCCACCCACCATGTTCAAACACAGATTAACTGATGTTGAACTTGGCAATTTGGTCTTCGACATCCTCTACTTACAGCGTAGCAGGGTGCAGAGTAAAACAATGTGTCTTTTCATAGGCCGTGCACAGAAGATGTGTATGTTGTGATACTAGCTCCAGAGAGACTGCCAGCACACATTGGCGCTGTCAGCCGAATCTGTGCAGTTAAAACAGAGTTGTGACAAGTACCTGCACAATATCTCTCTCGGCAAGACGTCCTCTGGAGGATACTCTCACGTCGTCTCCGTCGAGCTCCTCCATGGCTGTGGGAAGGAAGCAGAAATGACTCAGGAGTGGGTGAAGTACTGGATGTTCCGTTTTTCATGGCTCTTAATGAAATCAGAAAGCGCGCAGGGACTCGGATAGGTATTCATGGTGGGAAAAGTCATGGACCAAATCTGTCACACGTTGAGAAAGCCAATACAGGATTTTGTCTGAGGTCGAGCTGTGTCTAAAAATACTCCCTGGCTGGTCACTGGTGGGCACGGTGGTGAATATGTTCAAACATCCCTCTCCCACTGGAAGAGACCCTGCACATGGTCTGAATACATCAGTGAGGAGTGTGTAAGGAGCTTTTGAATGAAAACATAAAGGAAATAAAGCCGCTCTCTCCAGGAGCCCCTAATCTGAACATTCAATGCATATAATGGTGCGGCGGCTGGCTTCTTCTTCTTCGTTCATAGAATAACGGAAGTCTATTAAAGAGCTGTCACATGCCGACTGAAAGTGCGTGGCAAAATCTACTAAGACCGAGGCGTTCTAAGATCCTTAACTTGCCACCACTTTAATGTCACCTCGAACATTCCAACGTATAGCCAGTTTATACAAGGAAGCTTTGATCATTCAACAACACACACGTACCACACTGAATAGAAAGAGCCTGAGACGAAAAAGTTTAAAGCCTGTGCACGGACATGCGTTGATGGAGCTGCATGAGTTGAATGATAAAGTGCGGGCCGCGACGTACATGCAATTCCTAGGATGGGCGGAGGTCCCCATTGACTTTGCATTGAAACTCGCTGCAACAAATTATCCGGTGGGAACACAGCTCAGAGTACGGTGGTCCACATGCATTGAACCGTTCATTTCTCACACTCGCTCCCAAACAGCCGATTGAGGAAGAAACAAATATGCCACACACCACAGCACCCACATACTCACACCCATAACCATGAAGTATCAATTTAACATTTAACAGTCTCGGTTTGTTTGTGTACGTTTCACCTTTGTCTACCTGTGTGCGTTTGGGAATAATTGGGTAATTATTCCCATTTAGACTGATATACATATATCTATTATTTATTGTTGTGGTGTATTTGTCTGTGACCACTCTATAGAGCAAACCAAAGGACAAGACTGGAGGGCTGGAGGCTGAAAGAGTCCACAGAAGAGTCCCATGAATCAGGGGGACTCTACACATGTTTTTTTTATTTCAGTTTAGCATTTCTCTGGTGTTAATTTGGGTTACTCCTTCTGTATTTAAGCCCTCCTTAGTTCTTGGTGGGGGGTTCTTTTCTCTTAGTTTCCTTGGTTTGGTTCTGTACTTCAGTTGACCACAAATGTTGGTTAATTTTTTTGTATTTGTTATTGTTAAATTTGTCTGAATTTGATTAGAGATGATTTGACACCTGTTGTCCTTGCCTTATGTTTTGTCCATTACAATTGTCAAGTCTTGGCTTTATGTTGTGTTCTTGTTGAATGTTGATGTGTCTGCCTGTTTTGTTGTCTTTAATAACAAAAATAACAAACAAAAAAGCAACAAAGGAGAACAATCTCTGTAATATAATTTGATATAAAGACAATTTTGCAGGATCACAACTACACACACCTTAATGCATTACATATTGAATTTCTAATCACCTAAATGGAGAAGCACAATGACATTTACAGCTACCCTTGTCACTGCCCTGTCTTTCCACACATTTTCAGCCGGGAAAACAACAGCGACAGGGGTGGTTTTCGTGTGAATTGCGTTGTGCACGATGCAGGTGTCATGGCGAGAGGTCTTCACAAACGCCACCTGTACTCTGGACCTGCTCTGGCCTGTTGCTGCAGACACAAAGTGGCTCAGGCAGAAAGCGCTGTCACTGGAACGTGTGGCCGAGCGTGACGTGGGGTCAAGGCACCGAGCAAGCCCTGTCGAATACTGAGCAGGGGGAGACAGTCAGAGATGATAATAAGACCTGTCCATACGTTCTCCTGTCTCCATTATTCTCACTGCAGCACTGGAAGCCACAAGTCTGCATTGGATATGTGTAAAAGAGGGTTGCCAGTTTAACTTGAGAATTTTGGGATATTACAACCATTGTCTAACACATATTTATTTGGGTTTTCTATGTTTTAAGGGACGCAGAAGTGTGGAGATTGTGTGGGATTTTGTTTTGTTTTAAAAGAATTCAAATAAAACATCAGCATTTTTTTCTGTTGAGCCTTTGGGAAGGTCCTGATGACTGATGAGGTCAATTATCGTCTATTGAATACATTCCACCAGAAAATGACAACAACATTTGGTCTCATTTTGCTTTGTTGCCATGTTTCAGGAATTAAAAATCAATCAAAAAAAATTAAAAGAATACACGCGTGACCGCGGGGCACTTGTAGTTTCCTGTATGAACTCTGCATGATGAGCTGCGGGCGCCACAGCGCTCTGGACAGTTCCCACTTCCAGCGGCTGTGATCACGGCGAACGGCGCTGCGTAATGGGATCATATCCAAGACCACGCACAGAACTATTACAGAACTATTCTCTAGTGTGCGTACGTGTCTTTGCGTAACCGATGCACACAATATGTACAGCGCTGAGGCTGGACTGCGGAGCCTCAGTCTCCTCCGTGTCGTCTCCCGAAGCGCACTCGCTAAATTAAAGCTGAGGTACCTAATTTTCCTTTCGACCATCAGTTCATGTTATTTGTGCCAAAAAAAGTAATGGTGTGAGCAAATCAAACAGATTTAATGACATTCTGCTTCAGACTATTTTGAAATGTCCCTCATCTGTAACAAACAATGGTTTTGGTCTGAGTCTAAACAGAAAGACAGAATGTTAATAATGTTAATTTAATTTTATATGGATTTATTGTTATAACAAACAAATACAGTTGTTCACTAAGCTGTCATTTATCTTTCCATTCAAACAACAATTTACAGAAAAATATGGCATAATTTTGCCAATAGTTTGAAATGTGATTAAATACGATTAATACATTTTTAAGCTGTAATTAACTCGATTTAAAAAATTAATCGTTTGACAGCCCTAATACATATATAAGTTAACATCAAGATGGCGGGTTCTGGTCCATAAATGTCATCACCTGGGGGGGTGGGGGGTGTACCCGGAAAAAGAATTACCCAATGCTTTTTTTATGGTGTCTTGTTTCCTCTCAAAACGTCTTCACAGAATTGTCCAAAAGTGGCTCTTGGCCCAAAGTTACATTCCAGATGCTGTCATTGCAGAGGGGAGTGTATTTTTCAGACCAGTCTAGTTTGGCTGCTGTGGACTTTTGAATGCACTCGTAAAATGAATGGAGCAAATGCTAATGCACAAATTCGTTATTTTCCACATGTTCCTGCCAACAGAAGGCAAAAGTGGTGGCACATTACAGTAGTTTCAATGGCGGTGATAAGCGTGACTACTTTTGTTATTATTTACAGTGTATGGAGGTGGGTGAGATGGAATTTATAAGATTTTTTTCTACCTCCCACTCTTAATGTAACATTGTAGATAATAGTAAAAGAATGGTTTTCTGGGAAGTTCTATAAAGTGGTGTTTGATAATTAATGTTTGATGCACATAAAACATTCAACTCAACAATAGAATTCTCATACTCTCATCCAACACAACAGAAATGCCTCCATCGTGTCCATTAAACACACCCACTCTGTCATGTGTCGATTCTCTCTGGTTGAAATCCCACATAGTCATCTTCATAAAAACGCTAAGTACTATGAACGCAGTGAATTACTCTTCTGCTCACAGCTACTCATTATATAATCCCAAGAGCACTCAAAGGTGACGACTCAGAACCGGGAAGGAAAAAAAACAAAACGGCCTAACTTAAAACAAAGCAGGAAAAAGCCAATTAGGTCTGAGTAGGAGGTCTGCACTCTGGACACACATGGAGGAGCACCCACAATGTTGCCATTACTGCCCTGACCTCTTGACCGGGGCACAATCCCTCCGTTCGATTGCAAAGAAACGGCTGGAAATGATTTTTCTCTTGCAGGATGATGAGGTGCTAAGTCTCCACGGCCGGCTGGGCTGTAAGACTGTCTAACAGAGAGAGCAAGCGCATTGATCCCTGGACAGGAAAAGACTGCCGCACTTGACTTTGAGTTCTAACTATACAGCCGTTCTGACAACAAGGGGCTGCGTGTTAAAAAGGAAATGGTTGTGTACGGCAATTTAGACATAGATAGATTGAATGCACTGGGTCGGAATCAGTGTGGGCGGTTTCCTTGCAATCTCACTCCGGGCCAGTGGGGGTGTACCCAGAAAGAGAATTACCCAATGCTGTTGTAAGGCGTTGTCTATTCTTTTTCAAACACCTTTATAGGATTGTCCAAAAGTGACTCTTGGTCCAAAGCTATGTTCCAGATGCTGAGGGAAGAATACTTTTTTTTTTTTTTTTTTTTACATTTTCCTTCCCCGCTGCCATTTTGATTAAGCCCACAGAAGGCAAAAGTGGTGGCACAATAGTTTCAACGGCGGAGATAGGCGTGACTACTACTAATATTTACAGGCTATGGATAGAACATATCTCACATACAGTATCAGTCAAAGGAAATATGAAGTTGTCTTTATACAGTTATGGTTTGTGCATAAATTTTCACTGCATATTTAACTTGGTATTATAATCAATGTAACTAATTCCTTGCTCCACAACAGTTTGGTTCTATCACTTAATAATATTAATAATAATTAATAATTAGTAATATTGCTACTCAAGATTCTCCCAAGAATTACTCAATCATTGCAAATGTCATGGTGGCTAAAAGTAATATTTTTTATTGATTTGAGCAAAAAATGCCTTGGTAATGGTGCCGAACCTCACGCAATATAGACATCAAATACAAAATAGGTATAAAACAGTGTTCTGATTGTGCATAATACATGTTATGCCCAGTGGGGGTGGGTCCCAGCTCAAAAGTGGCCAAAATAACGTGCGCTGACTTGCTGCAATACCACCCCGGGCCGATGGGGGAGGACCCAGAAGTAGAATTAGCCAATGCTAACATATAGCATTGGCAGACCTCTCAAAAACGTCTTTACAGGATGGACCAAAAGTTGACTCTTGGCCCAAAGCTCCACTTGCGGCCATTTTGGATTGCTCCATGAAAGCACTTTTCATGGCCAACTCCTATGAACGGCGGAGCGTGACTCTGTCCGTTAATATATACAGTCTATGGTTATGCCCCAACAATGTATAACAATAACACTTCCTTTGTACCAGCCTGGTTCACGCAGAATAACAGATTATGCGACTTCTTTTTATAGATGATTTGGCCATGTATTTTGCATCGTAATCAGGCCATTACTGTAATCTTCAACACTTATAATTAAAATCTACCTTCTCTAATATATGAGCTGTATTATAAAACTTTATCCTTCATGTGCCTTAGATTGCCAACCATCGCCAAACTTTTCTATATCAAACAAACAAAACCTGTAAAGTTCAATTCACAAAGGTTGGAACGGAGAATCATTGTTTAACTTCTTTCTTAACATTAAAAGGTCAATAGTTTCCCGAGCCTCATCTCGCTCTAGCACGAATCAGCCACAACACCGCACAACAGCAAGTCCGTCGCTAATTATATACAATTAGAGGAGAAATTCACACAAATGTCTTATGGGATAAAAAGCCTACTGTGGTGACATTTTGCATTGGAAAGGTCAACATCTCTGTAAGATCAGGACATTTCATTAGAATAATTCGTTTTGTTCATATGCAGTGTGGGAATAATAAGGTTCCAGGTCAAGTCCAGGGTCTAGGGCTGGGAGAGCAAGGAAATGAGGGGGAGGGCTGCATGTATACAAGAGTTTTATGAAAGTGTAGAAGAAATCAAAGCTTACCATCAAACTCTGCCGGGCCGACTCCCACGATGATAATGGACAGAGGGAGAGAGGAACCCTGAGAAAATATGACAATGATATTTAAATATAAAATGATCATTTTGTCTGTTTATGTTTAAGACTTAGAAGGGTCTTTTAATATCACAACTAAAGGAAAGGAAGCTAGTGCTGCTTAATTACCATGACCATCAACAGGGACGAGGGGGCTTTCACCTTGGCTCACAGTCTGATAAGGGACGTAGCTAGACTTCTGTAACTTTTTTTGTCTTAATAAAAACTTATAAGCCTTAGACAATGACAGATTTAGATAGATGTCGTACATGTCTCCATTATGACATCAATAGTTTATCTTATTAGTTTATTTGAACAGATATCGATAATAATGTTGTGATTTGTGAATTTTACTATCCACATATCATAGCATTAATATAAAAAAATGTCCATATTAAAATAATGGCAAATGATTTTAAATGTGTATAAACGTACATTAAAGTCACTGCTATATCATAAAATATTGTGTTTATGGCATTTACATGAGACTCGGAAAGTTAGTTCTGGGGATTTAGTTTTCCAAAGTTAAGCCATATGAGCAAAATCCTCAGCCAGTTGGAATCAGCTGCAATATATATTTTAAAGAACAAAAACAAAAAAAAAACAATGCTTGAACGAATGCTGAAGGATGATGTGATTTTTTTTTTTTAAGTTTTGGGTTGATTTGTGTTGTAATCGATCGTAAACTTGCACTGCTGTGGTCACTTTTTAAATTTACACAAAATAAATTCACTTTTTTAACATTTTTGCACATTTCTTGTCTTTTTGCGCACCCTGAGTAATCCTCCATCCATCCATTTTCTGAGTAATCCTATTTCTGTCTAATGAAAATCTAAATTTCTTCATTGTGTGATCTTATCTCATGTGTGAATTGTTGCAGAAGACCAGCGACCACTTCTGGAAGCTACTAGAGATCTTTTAACCACACATTCTCTCAATGTTTTACCTTTTATTTATTGCACACGTTTTTCGCAATGAATTTTGTGGAAAAAACCAGATTATACTACCATAACTAAAGGTTACTAATGCAAAAAAAAAAAAAAAAAAAAAACAACTTTGAATTAAAAATGTAATTAATAATGCCTTTAATGTTTTATGTGCTGATCTGGAAATAACTGTTTGATAATTCAATTACTATTTAGTATGCTAAGAAAGTCTCACATGTCAAACAATTGAGATACAGTGATGAATGTAAATTTCTCATTGCTGTAGACGGCACAAACACTGCAAAAAGTGATACAAAATAAGTACAAAAAATGCCATCGGGACAAAACAAAATTATCTTGTTTTAGAAAGATACGAGAAATGTCTCCCTTGGACTAAGAAAATACAGCCGTTTTTTTAGATAAGACTAATTATCTTGGGGGCGACAGTAGCTCAGTTGGTAGAGCACTGATCTTTGGACCTAGTGGTCGTGGGTTCGATCCCACCCATGGGTCATCTGCTCCCACTGATGTCTGCTGTTGTTGTGTCCCTGGGCAAAACACTTAACCCCACACTGCCTGAAATCCCCGCTGAAAGATCAAGGCCATATCTGTGTTGAGGGAGCAGCCATCTTCCTGTGGACCACCTGTAGGAGGATCAGCGAGAGACTGGTGCATTGTGATTGCCGCCCCCCTGACCCAGAAATGGATAATAAAGGGAGGAAAATCAATGAAAAATGAACTAATTGACTTTTTCCACTGGATAATCGTGTTTAAATAGAGTCATAATGTACTCAAATTAAGATAAAAGCCACTCAATTCAAGCGATTTTACCTCATATTTTCAATTTCTTTGTAGTGCTTTAGACCCGTATGGAGCCTTCACGTCAAACCACAAATGCCTTCCACTTGAATTACCACCAAAGGCTTCCATCACTTTCATGTTAACATTATAAAGCCATGTCTTGTGTGTGAAGTGTCTGCAGTTTGGATCAAGTGTCTCTCTACCTCATCCTTCAGACGCAGAACACTCTGACAAACCAAGGTGAGACAAAGGCAGCCTGATTGGTTTCCATGTTTGCTGCTAATGAATTAATCCAGACTGACGAGAGAGAACAATGGCAGCAGGGATTTCATTATGACTAAATACTTCACTAAATAATTCATGTTTTTTTCTGTATCAAGCAGTTTTTCAACATAAGCTGTGGCCTTGGACCTCCATCTAATGTTGTGTCATGGTAAAGCTACATATAGGAAAGAACCGCCCTCTCCACTTTTTCAACAAAACTCTGGTCTTATTTAATGAGCACATAGAATGATTGACAACTGGGAGGACCGATTATTGTTATTATTTATGATGCACCTGGAAGTAGAAGTATGAAAAAATGCATCCACAAAATTAAGCACAAACCTTTAGTAGGTGCTGAAGTCGCCTGAATTACAAATGTTTACCATCTCACAAGCTAAATCATTTTGTGGCACAATAACAAACAAATGTTAGTTTATACAAATACAGCCAATAACAGGGTGGAGCTGAAGTTGGCTGGATGACACTGTGATTTTTTGGAGATTTTTTTACGGAGGGCCGCCATCGGCCTGTGGGCCATAGTTTGGACATGCCTGGCTTACACATGTATAATTTCGAATCATATCAAATTGAAGATCCCCTGAATCTAGCCACGTTTTGTATCATGCCATGTGTGCAGACCCGGCCTGTGGCGTAGGCCAGATAAGCAAATGCTGAGGGCATCAGGGGGACATGGGAAATAAAATAAAAAGTGTAATATTAACATTAAATGTATAACCAGTTGGTACTATCATTTCTTAATCTAAAAACAATCCCACATTCATTTAAATTCTAAACAAAGCCTTTTTGATAGAAATATTATCATATGTTTGTAATGTTACAACATTACGTCGCTCCCTTCCTTCACCGCGGTAACGTGGTCCAGCTTTTCAAAGTCTGCGGTAATGGGGTCCGCACATTAAAAGCGGGTGACCCTTTTTGGCTGTTACTCACGGTAAAAGTAGAAAGGGCAGCCGCAGGGATAACCCGCAAAAACATATTTTTTGAAATCTGAAAGAGGTTTGCGACTTCTTTCACTGCGCACTTGTTCACTGTGATGCCCTCTACTTGTGTGCAATGATATCCATATCATCTTCTCGCCTTCAGGCCCGGCCCTGCTGCATGTGTGTCTCGGTACGAGTCATATCAGTAGGCTCTGCCAGACCCAGCTCTTTACGATCATATTTAATGTCAGTGCTGTTGCAACAGTCTCATCTGAAACCTGTCGTTATTTTTGTCATGTTTCTTCGAGTGAGACAAACATCATTTTGTGCAAAGTACTCACGTTGACCACCGCCTCCTTGGTCTGGACCATGTCTGAGATGACTCCGTCGGTGATCATCAGGAGGACGAAGTATTGCGAGCCGTCTGTGATCTCCGCTGCACAGCTGGAACATCAGCACAGGTCACACAGAACACGGACCCAGACTCTTCATCGTTAGACTGTGAAGCTTGTCAAAACTAAACCCTCCATTGTCATAAACCAATACACTATAACTAAGGTTTTTATTCAGGGTGGTCTAAACTGTTCAACATCAGGAGGTTGCATCTGTGGCTATGTTTGGTTTGATTTGTATTTATTTATGTATTCATTTTTATTATGGGAGGTTTATTTTTGCTTAAGGATTACTTTTATTATTTAGACATTTCTGAACAAAATTAGTTCAGTTACATTTGGATTAAACCAATATCATATGTTAATACGGATTAATGGACTGTTGGATTCAATGGTTGAAATAAATCAAATGTATGTTTGTGGAATTTATGTAATGAATTAGGTATTTAGTGATATAGTAAATATTGTGCGGGTCATTATGGAAAACTGCATAATTATCGACGGGGCAAACCAGACTAAAGGTTCTGTACCAACTGAACACACACACAATAAACTTCAGTCCACTTCTATGAATGCTAAAAGGTTTAATGACTGCAAATGAAATAGTTCCCAAAGGTTTAGCCAGAACTAAAACTCTCTTGAACATCAGCGGTGAGTGATCCAAAAATAAACTCAACCTAAATCCATAATCATATCCTCTGCAAATATGTTCTAAAATGTTTTTCAGGTACCACAGTCACATTTTGTGGCATTAAAACAGTGTCTTTGTCCTGAAATGTTAACAGATCATTCTGAAAACCTCCGTGCATGTGTATTAAGCATGTAAATGTATAATGTATTCTCCGATTAACATTTAAGTGAGTTGATTGATTGATATTTGTGTTTATTGAGCAGCAGCTTTTCTCGCACAGACAGAAGCAGTGACCGGAGCCGAGTTGATAAAAGCCCGTTAACGAAGTGGCCGGAACTACTTGCGTATTGATCTTACACATCTGAATTACAAGGCAAATTGTGTTGCAATGGGTTTGAGAGGTTCGTTATCAAAAAATGTCTGGTAGAACGTTTTGAAATGACATTCATATCAATAGAGTTCTACTGCTGCTGTGAGGTATAATAAAGTATAATATAATGCATGTAAAATATCAAGTATCAATTCAGAGTAGCTTGATGTAAGAGACTACATTGGGACTTTTTTCTTTTTAAATAGCATGGCCTCAGTAACCTCACAAAAAAATATGCTACAACAAATCCAGCTTTGAAGCGTTTTTATTGTGAAAGTCAGAAGCGAGTGAAGAAAACTGATTTGAATGAATGAAAGTATAAAACATCTGAGTGTGTGTGAAGAGCTTATGGGGGTTCGGTGTCTTTACAGAGCAGAGTTGGCCCAAAGGAAGTTGGAGCCGAGGGTATTGAACAGAATCTTGGGCTCTGTGCGTCTCACATGGACGACAGCCCTGAGCAGATGTCACTGTGAGAGGACTCAGGGGAAAGCCAGGACAGACTGAAGGATCGGTCTCCTGGCTCTTCCCTGGAGCAAAACAGAACAAGTCCACTACATGGGGATCATAAACTGGGCCCAAGAAAAGGCAGGATATACTCACAAAATATCAGCAAAAAGGACAAATGCTTTCTCTTGTGTTTGTGTCTCCATACCGATAATGGAGGAGGTCTCAGTTTATAGCTTGGGCTCTACTGAACGACCATTTTTTTTTGACTGTTTTGGCCATTTCTCTTTGACCCATTACATTGCTTGTGATGTCGCATAAGTGTGAGTACAGCTTGACCTTCTGCACATTTTGTCAAGTCGTGACCACAATCATAAAGATTTCACGTTGGATGTTTTGACGGAAAGGAAAACGGTGTTGTGAAAGCAAAGTGACATTCAAGTGAAGGTCATTCAACAGTCCTTACAGAATGGTTTGGGGTTAGCTTTTCATACTCACTGCACTTAGAGAAATGCTGTATGGTCACTTATGCAGGACCTCTTTCCAGACAACTTTTGTATGATTTCATTGCGTAACACAATTCGAATTCAACTTTTGCAAGACCGACTTATCTGATGAACACGTTTAATCGTTTTGGAACATTTCAGGACAAGGAAAAGAATAACATTAGTGGCAGTGGCTCAGTTGGTAGAGCCTTGGCCTTTAAAGCGGAAAGTCGTGGGTTTGATCCCCCCACAAGACCCACTCCAACTGCTCGCACTCATGTCTGCTGTCGTTATGTCCTTGGGCAAGACACTTAACCCCACGATGCCCGAAGCAGGGGTAGTAAATGAATAAATGAATGAAAAGTAGCCCATATAGGGTGGGAGTGGGGTCATGGAGAGTGTTACTGTCATGTGGTGGGAAGGAGGAGGACTCAAAATGCGAGAATGCCAAAATAATGATTTAATAAAATAAAGTCCAAGGTAAAAAACAGAACTTCAAAAACCAAAATAACCAGGAACAGACTGAAGACATGAACAAACAAGACAGACGTTAACAATACAATGGACTAGAAACCAGGGTAGAGAAGCACAGGGTACATATAGACACAGACACAGGTGAAACACATCAGGGCGGGGCAGACGATCAAGACAGGAAGCAACTAAAACCAAACCACAGAAAACCAATTTCAAAATAAAACTAAAATACAAAAATAAAATCCACACCATGACAGTTACAGGGTACTCATGTATATGTTTTTGGTTGTCGGGCAAACCTGAGCACCCGTAGACAGACACAGGAATAACATGCAAACTCCACACAAAAAGTTCCCATCTAGAGCCACCCAGTATAGTGTCAACAATCAAGGTCATCATCATCATATTTGCATTTTGTGGTTGTTTTTAAATAATACTTCACCATACCGTTACAGCAGCCCCTCAAGAGACAGTCTGGCTCACTGTCAGACTGTACAATAAGTCACTTTAAGTCACTAATGCACTAGGACTGAAAAAACCCTGCACTGCTATTGCCACTCTTTCTTTTATTGTACATAATTACATCCTGGGCAGACTATATTTTTAACCTTTAACATGTTTCACAATCTGAGTGATTCTATCTGTGCCAAATGTGACGTGTAAATTTCTCCAGAGTGAGATCAATAAAGTCTATCTTATCTTATCTTCAATACCAAAAAGCTTTGTGGTCGCCAGTGGGACTTCCTCCCTCACACCATGGAAACCACTTCTTGTTCCGACTGGAGAGGATTGAGTTGTTTACTGCCTGAAAACTCCAACCTTGAGCTATTGAGAGCCCTTCAAAAATAACAAGCACAGAGGAAAGGAGCCAAAGAAATCTATTCTCTCTTCTGTGTGTACAGAGATCAGGAAAAATATGACCATGATTCCAGGTCTGAGTGATAAGATAGTGTCTTTGACCGTCCTTCACTTGTTAGTGCGGCTGCTGGACAGGAGAAAAACATTGTGTTTTCCAATTCAATTTCAAAACTGTTTTTTTTTTTTTTTTACTCAAATTGGATGTGGCCAATTCTGACTCTTTCTCCAAAAAACAGAAGTCGTTTCCTTGAACAGAAAAGGTCTCACTCAAACAGCTTCTGCCACTGTATGAAGTATGCAGTTGATGCTTTGTCTAAAATAGTGAAATTGTCCAGTGTCTCATCTTGTCTGCTCATATGGAAGCTTTTCTTTTACCTGTCTACCCCAGGGCAGCTGTGGCTTCACTGGTATTGCACTTTGAACATCCTAAAACAATATACAGTATATTATCTTTCATTCAGGGAGACCATTGTGCATAACTCTTTTTTCTTCCATGGTATGTGGTGCCATAGTCGTTTTGCTTTCTAAGAGATATTTTTCCCACATCACACACATGGCTGGAAGTTCCGAATTAGATATTTCCTCTGTACCGCCTTTCCACTCTTCTGGATTTGTTTTAAGCAATTGTCACGATTTAGCAAAGGCTCTACTCAGGAATCAGTTTTTATTTTTTAATTTATTTTATTTTTATTTATTGTATTGTGAAAATATAGGCATACGATACAAGTGCAGACGTACAAACAAATACAGATACAATAAGACAGAGAAAATACAGTGTGTGTGTGTCTGTGTTTGTGTGGGTGTCTGTGTTTGTGTGTGTGTCTGTGTTTGTGTGTGTGTCTGTGTGTGTCTGTGTTTGTGTGTGTGTCTGTGTTTGTGTGGGTGTCTGTGTTTGTGTGGGTGTCTGTGTTTGTGTGTCTGTGTATGTGTGTGTGTCTGTGTGTGTTTGTGTGTGTGTCTGTGTGTGTTTGTGTGGGTGTTTGTGTTTGTGTGGGTGTTTGTGTGGGTGTCTGTGTTTGTGTGTGTGTCTGTGTGTGTCTGTGTTTGTGTGTGTGTCTGTGTTTGTGTGTGTGTCTGTGTGTGTCTGTGTTTGTGTGTGTGTCTGTGTGTGTCTGTGTTTGTGTGGGTGTCTGTGTTTGTGTGTGTGTGTCTGTGTGTGTTTGTGTGTGTGTCTGTGTTTGTGTGGGTGTCTGTGTTTGTGTGTGTGTCTGTGTGTGTGTGGGTGTCTGTGTTTGTGTGGGTGTCTGTGTTTGTGTGTGTGTCTGTGTTTGTGTGGGTGTCTGTGTTTGTGTGGGTGTCTGTGTGTGTGTGGGTGTCTGTGTTTGTGTGTTTGTCTGTGTTTGTGTGGGTGTCTGTGTGTGTGTGGGTGTCTGTGTTTGTGAGCATGTGTATGTTTGTGTGTGTTTGTGAGTGTCTGTGTGTGTGTTTGTGTTTGTATGGGTGTTTGTGTTTGTGTGTGTGTCTGTGTTTGTGTGGGTGTCTGTGTTTGTGTGGGTGTCTGTGTTTGTGAGCATGTGTATGTTTGTGTGTGTGTCTGTGTTTGTGTGGGTGTCTGTGTCTGTGAGCATGTGTATGTTTGTGTGTGTTTGTGAGTGTCTGTGTGTGTGTTTAGAGTGTGTGAGAGTGTTTTCTTAGCAATTCATCCACCAATCCATTCTTCAGTTGTGCAGGTATTCTATTTGAAAACAAGGGCAAAAGCTTTTGGATGTGCCAGCTTTACGACACATACTTTTTCTCATTTAAGCAATAATTCAATAATAAATGCTCCCACATGAAGCACGGGGATTTGAGAAAAAGCCAATGGGATTTTCAAACATCATCTTTGATCCGACTTGGATTGGCCTTCCCCCGTAAATAAACTCTTTAATCTGCCGCTCCAACAAGCTGTGACTCATGCTTATTACTGCTTTCTTAATCCTAATCAGACCCGGTACACAGAAAACACCGTGAGACATTTCCCAGTTGGTTTGAGCAGGGATTGAAGCAGACACGGGACTCACTTGGCCACTTTGTTGATGACGGGGGCAAAGTTGGTGGGACCGTACAGCTGCACCGTCCGCAGGCTCTGGAAGTACGACTCCAGAACGCCCTCGATGCCCACACAGTTTGGGTTCACATCGTCTCCATTCTGTCAAAAACACAATACGGAGAGGAACACATCCCAACGGGTGATTTTAAAGTCTGTGGTCATGGATACTTTTCACATCTAAGTATAAAGGTGGAGAACACAATAGGTGATTTATGTGAAAATGCGCACAGGTACATTCAAAGTAACATTTTGGTTTAATCCCAAGTGCTAAGAAGACTTCGGGAAATAAAATGAAAAAACAGGCTCTACGGTTTCACACCTCCTGTAGTACAATCTTAAGGCAAGGCAAGTTTTTTTGTATAGCACAATTCATACACAAGGCAACTCAAAGTGCTGAACAAAATAAAAAATCATAAATAATCACAGAACATTAAAAAGAAAGATAAAAATATAAAATCCCTCAGTTGTATGCACAGCTAAACAGAACTGTCTTCAACCTGGTTTTAAACATTGTCAGAGAGGAGGCCTGTCTCACATCTTCAGGAAGATTGTTCTAGATTTTAGCAGCATGAATCTGAAAAGCAGCCTCCCCATGTTTAGTTCTGACTCTGGGCACTAACAGGAGTCCAGTCCCTGTGCTCCTCAGAGTCCCAGCAGGAGTCCGGTCCCTGTGCTCCTCAGAGTCCCAGCAGGAGTCCAGTCCATGTGCTCCTCAGAGTCCCAGCAGGAGTCCAGTCCATGTGCTCCTCAGAGTCCCAGCAGGAGTCCAGTCCATGTGCTCCTCAGAGTCCCAGCAGGAGTCCAGTCCATGTGCTCCTCAGAGTCCGGGCTGGTTCATATGGGACTAACATGTCACTAATATATTTTGGTGAGAGGCCATGGAGAGACTTGTAACAAGCAGAGCTGTTTTAAAGTCTATTCTCTGAGCCACAGGAAGCCAGTGCAGAGACCTGAGGACCGGACCGGCCCCTGCGCTCCTCCGGCAGCAGACTCCTAACCATCCCCAAAGTCAGGACACACACTCACGGCGAGGCATCTTTCCAGCACTACGGCCCCCGTCTCTGGAACAGTCTGCCGGAGGAGCTCAGGGCCGCAGAGAACGTTCATATTTTTAAAAGTAGGCTCAAGACGCACCTTTTTAGAGTAGCTTTTGATTAGTTTTTATTATTCCATTCTATTTATCTTTTATTATTTATTATTTATTATATTGCTATTGCTATTATTCATGTATTGTGTGTTCCTTTTAGTCTCACATTTTAGTGTTTTACTTATTGTATTGTTTTTAGTGTACCCAGTGTTTCCTCTGGAGGAGCCCTCTGCACCGGGAGCAGTGGTCGGTGTGGCTGCGGGGGTCGGACTCTTGGGCCTGGTGGGGGCCTGGGGCCTCGGTTTCATGTCTCCTCTGGGTCCTGTGTCGTCCCCTGTGGCTACGGGCGGCTCTCTGCTCCTGGTGCAGACGGCTCCTTGGATGACGCTTTTTCAACTGGTTGCATCTGAACCCTGCCAAGTCTCTCATCATGTTTTTATTGTTTTACTGGTGTGTGTGTCTGTGTGTGTGTGTGTGTGTGTGTGTGTGTGTGTGTGTGTGTGTGTGTGTGTGTGTGTGTGTGTGTGTGTGTGTGTGTGTGTGTGTGTGTGTGTGTGTGTGTGTGTGTGTGTGTGTGTGTATGAGTGTTCATGAGCGCGTGTGTGTGTGTTTGTCTGTGGTTTGGGGGGGGTCTGTTGGGTGGTCTGGGGGAGGGGTCTTGGGTCGGCGGGATTGTTTTTAACCAAACTGTAAAGCACTTTGTGTTGCATCTTATGTATGAAAAGCGCTTTATAAATAAAATGTGATTGATTGATTGATTGACCGGACTAATATGGTCGTACTTCCTGGTTCTAGTCAGGACTCGAGCTGCTGCATTTTTTGTACTGCAGCTTTTTTACATCTTAGACCCTTGTGTTCATTCTATTCTTTTTATTATTATTATTATTATTTTCCCAATGTCTTCTTAGAACTTGGGATTGAACCAAAATGTTACTTTGAATGTACCTGTGTGTATTCTAGCATCCTGCAGTGTTCTCCACCTTTATACTTTGATGCACATGATTCAACAGTGTCGCACAAACACTACAGGGTATCACACTGGTTCAGAAAGGGTCATTGTTGCTGCAGGCATCTCTCCCTTTGGCTAATGTTTATTATTGTCTGGCGTGCTCCTAGTTTGGTTGGAACTAAAACCCGTATCAGTCCTCGGTTTAACATGTGCACGATGGTATTATAACAGGGACTCTTACAGCTGCCACGTGACTCATTTTATATCATTAAAATGTCCAATATTTTTGAAGGATTGTATCTCTATTTCTTAATGTACTGTGGTCATTATTTTTTTGGTTCCTTGTGTGTTTTAAAGGTTTTAATTTCTTCAATCAATAAATCAATCGATCATTTATTTGTATAGCACAATTCATGTACAGGGCAATTCAAAGTGCTTCACAAGAAAAATTAAAAAAAAACAGAAATGCATTAGTAGTAGTAGTAGTAAGTAATCTTTATTTATATACCGCCTTTTCACTGCACATCGGAGTCTCAAAGCGGTTTACAATTGTTATTTTTGGGGAGTGGGGGTGCCAGTACAGGAGGCACATGCCAGACCTATTGTACATATTTTTAGTGGTAGGGGAAACCGGAGCACCCGGAGGAAACCTACGCAGACACAGGGAGAACATGCAAACTCCACTCAGAAAGGCCCTGGTCCAACCGGGATTCGAACCCAGGACCTTCTTGCTGAGAGGCGAGAGTGCTATCCACTCAGCCACCGTGCCGAGTTAAAAAGTCAATAAATATACAATTATTCAAATATTAAGATGAAGCAGTTTAAAAGTATGCGGTTTAAAACACATTAAAAAGTGGGTAAAAAAAAAAAAAAGCCGATAAAAGTAGTACCAAATAGAATCATTCAGTTGTTAGTTGTTTTTGTGTAATTTAAACGTTTTAAAGGTGATTCTGGTGTTTGTTTTATGTGATGATTTGTGCTTTGTGTGTTTGGACTGTGGAGCGTTTCCTGTTGCCCTGTGTATGAAAGGCGCTCTAGAATTTGATTGATTGATAAAATGTCCCTATTTCACAACAACACAGAGAGTAATGACATGCATGAGGAGGTGGGGGCCCCTGGAGCCTCATGCCTGCCTTATCATCTGCCTCTCCCTCAGGACCCTGAAGGAGGAAGTGAAAGGGATGCTGGGAGATTTCCGCTGGCAGCAGATGAGGCAACTTTCCAACTTGCCAGAGCAGCTGTGGTCCCAGCGTCACACTTAGCTGGACCCCGCCCTGCCCGGTCTGATCCATGTGTGCTGATGTGAGGGAGGGGCCAACGGGGGCCACTGTGTTGTGTGCCTTACCAGTGGGAACCCGTGAGAGATCTTGCCGTCGGGGGGCAGCTTAGCCCCAAAGCCGTAGGCAGGGAAGAGCTTGTCACTGTCGTAGTCCTGGATAATCTCGCCCACTGCTTTTAGGGCCATGGCGTAGGCGTTCATCTGGTACGGGCTCATATAATGCAGAGAGGTCGGCTGCGATGGATTACCTGGAAATAATATCAGTACTTTATTGACCTCGCAATGGAGATATTTACTACTATACTGTAGTCATTATAGCCTTTAGTCATTACAGTCAGAAAATAACAGGCATTTTTTCAGTTCTACTTTGCCCCAAGACACAAGACCAAAGTCATCCATGTTTCTCATTGCAAAAGAGTGAATAGAATTATGTAACCAAGCTGCACAATGTACTGTAGCACCATGTTAGATAGGAATCAAACCACTGCCAGATGTGTTGGTGTGGATTTGGAGATATGTGTATGACTCACTTTACTATTTTGGCAACTATTTTGGTTTATTTAGTATTATTATTTTTTCCTCTTATGCATGTTAGCAATACTTTATTTATTTTGGTTGGAAACTATGATGGACAAGAGGTGACATGTGCCCGATGTGAAAGGCCTGAAACAAATAAATAAACAAACAGTCCACAGGTTGTTTAGTTCATTAAACATACCATTTATTTATTAAAATTTTATATATACATTTATTGTAGTGCTTAATTCATTCCAATACAATCACTGTGCCTTTCATTTTGACGCAGCTTTCCAGAGTGCTCTACTTTTTCCCTTCGTTCCGAGTCTAGAACAAAGACTCCGGGTTTTAGCATGCTCTAATTCGATTGTGTTTGATAGATGCATGCGCCGCTTACTTTCCCTTTCTTTGAATACTAATAACAGTGCCACAGGTGCGTGTCACGGGCCACATTCACGAGGCCCTGAACGCACCGCTGCTCCTCTCTCGCGGCGGGAGACAATAACCCTCGGCTCTATTGGGATTGACAAAAGCAGCGGTGCAAACAATGACAAGCACGCAGACCCTAAACGACTGAACATCGCGTCATAATCAAACCAATCCAAAAGGACTCGGAGAATGCAGAGAAGGGACACAGATGAAAACAAAAGTGGTGAAACATTCAGAGGCAGCGCGTTTGGGAGAATGAATCTTTTATGTTAGCAGGTGGTCTATTGGGTCGGAGCTTGAGGGCTGTGAACCAAGACACCTGTGGAGCTGATAAAAGCTTGGAAATTGCGCATGGATTGAGTTGGAGCCTTTTGCCTTTTTATGGTTTTCATAGTTATAATGATAATTTACACACATAATACAAATAAAATGCTTTGGTGGTTGGTACTGGCCTGGTCTTACCACACCATTGTTTTAATTTCATTTAAGGTCTGGATTTGTTCCATTGACTCCGTTAACAGGTGGGAGGGGTTAACACCTTTTGCAGATTGAAACCTTTGGATCTGAGTTTATCGTGACGTTTGTAATGAGCCCGAGTGAGGCATGTAGCATTTTGCCTAGCTTTAACATTTAGCCTAGCTTTGGCCATCTCCTTTGCCACTAACGGAGCCCGTGGGGAGTAGAGCCACAACATCTTTGCAGCAATGACGTTTGCTAAACATTCCTCTTGCTCCGGCTTCAGTTTCTTGATATTTGGATTGAACCATAACAGATGACTTCACTTTCACATTTGCTGCCAAACTACAACCAGCAAAATCTGTGCAAACTCCTGACGTCACCAACACGACCTACAACACCCGCCTCCCCCGCTCTCTGATTGGTCGGAGGGGATTCAAACGAGGAAACTGCAGCCACTAGGATCAGACCGAGACGTACATGTAGGAAATGATCATGGACCAGAGTTTACACATGGTAAGACCAGACGTACATGTAGGAAATGATCATGGACCAGAGTTTACACATGGTAAGACCAGACGTACATGTAGGAAATGATCATGGACCAGAGTTTACACATGGTAAGACCAGACGTACATGTAGGAAATGATCATGGACCAGAGTTTACACATGGTAAGACCAGACGTACATGTAGGAAATGATCATGGACCAGAGTTTACACATGGTAAGACCAGACGTACATGTAGGAGATGATCTTGGACCAGAGTTTACAGATGAGGTTGGTACATAATCCTTGCTGTTTTCCAAACGCATCAAACTTGCACATCTTAGGCACTGTAGGTGTAAGTCAAGTCGGCTCAAAGTAATCAAGAATTTTTGATGGCAAATAAAAACATAATGTAATTTATTTAGTTTTAATCCCAAATTGTAAACAGTTACTGTCACTTGACTGTGACAGAGACAGCTCATACTCAAACTCAGGAGAAGTCTTTGGAATCATGAGGTGCTGTCAGAAGGTGAGAGAGTATACAACTGGAAACCTGATACTTAAATGTGTGCTAAAAGTAAACCGCCTTCGTATTCACTGACGTTTTGTCCTCCTTGTCCTCTGTCCTGTCCAGTTTTTTGTCCTTGTATCTCCCTAATCCCAAATGTACCTTGTACCGTTTGTGAATGTGTATCTTGTTATATGCTTTGTCCTGTAGTTGTCTTTTCTCTGATATTGTTTTGTGAGTTTGAGGTTGAATGTGAAGTTTCACATCAACCTGTCTAGGGATGAAATTAGCCTATGGCTAAAATCTGACATATTTACATATTTCTATATGTTCATTAATATGTACTGTCCCTGCTTAAATAAATAAATAAATACAAAATAAAAAAAGACCTTTTTCCTCACTGTTTGAAATGGAACAACTTCTTTCAATGATAAAATGATACATAAGAGGAATGTTTCCTTAAACTTCCCATTTCTACAGTGTCCCAAAGTTCTGGCTCATACAGTTACTCACCATTAGATGCAGTGAAGTCAATAGCCACAGTGAAGTTGAGTTGTGTTCTGGCAGAGAGAGAATAGAAAACAAACACTTATTAGTTGTTTACTAAATATTTATTTTCAATTTGTAAAATAAGTATAATACATGGCTGTATGTGCATAGACGACGCAGAATCCCAAATGGGTTTTTTAGTTGTGCTTCAGAGTCTCATTAATAAGGCATGCCAATATTCTCCTTGCCATTTTGAAGGTCTAATTAACCAATGCAAATTAAACCGGTGATTAAAAGTGAGCTCACTGAATAAATGAGGTATTCCCGAAGCCTGACCAAAGCAGGCGTCCTGAAGAGCCGATGTATAAACTGGACTTTGAATCTCACATATAGGGCTGTGTGCAAATGTTCTCCTTAAAACACATTGAACAGGCCTGAAGGACACATATCACTCACCCGCCGCGAATGAAGTCCACAAACGTATATTCTGACTCCACTTTGAAGGAGAGAAGCGTCACCTGGATAATGAAATATGTTTTAGTCCAACACATAGAAAAGCAAAAGGTTAGGTTCCTTTTCAGTTCAATGTTGGCGACTAATAAAGCCTGACATGTATTTCATCTATTCGTATTTCTACACTTGAAATGACACCACAGCCAACTAAAATCATGACTTGGTTTATAAAGCCAGCTGTAACAGTGCGTCCATGAAGAGGTCTGGCCCCACAACTGGACTAATATCATCGTCACAATCAGAATTCTTTGTTTTGCCATTGTAAGTAAAAAATAATGCCACAATCAAGAAATCTGTCCCGGTCACATGAATCAGTTGGTTTTCTAGTTTTTTGGAGTTAATCAGAGGAATCTTGCCGCTCTTTGGCCCACCTCAACCAGCTGACCTGTGACCAGTGATGCAAAGATATGGCTCTTATAGAGTTTGGTGCAAACAAGTAAAACATAGATATAAAAGTGTGCAAAAAAATATCTTCAATTTTAAAATATAAATACACACAACAGTGCAGCATATTATCGATGCTTATCAAAGTGTCCACAATCATCTCCTCTGTTTACCACTGCACCAGGAAACCAGCCGGTTCCCCTCCCTCCCGTAAGCGGGATGAGTCCAATGAGGCTGGTGCATGATCTATAATAAGACCTGGATGGGGAACACTTGGAGCTTGAAGGACCTGTGTGCTTGGGGGATTCTCGCTGTATTGCAGTCTAAACAACACTAAAATCACGTGGGCTACCCAGAAATTCTCCCATAGAACTCAATAAAAACTGGAACAGCTCGACCTCAGCTGACAGAGAACCTGACAGAGAACTTACAGATTTTATAAAGGTCGGATCTTGTGGGGATTTTAGTGTTCCTCGTCATTCTGAAACTTTTTTCTTCTAAACTCCTTCAGTTTTCTATAAATCCACACTTTAGTACCACAAACTCTAGCTCTGCTCTGATCCGCAGCTCTGATTGCTCCTCTGTGCACGTGCATGAGACCCACACACTCGTAACAGGCGCTAAGCATTATGGGAGCTCGTCTACTGCGCAGAACCGGGAGAACCAGAGTTCCGCTAATCTTTCGGTGTCCGTGTTGGCACATGCACTACTGAGCACAAGCCATTGATTTGAAAAGGACGCCATCTTGGGGATCCAAGATGGCGTCCTCCAGCTTCAGCAGTGTCGACGAAACAACTGAAGAACGTGTTCAATTGTACAGTGAGCTTGTGCACAGTGGGGGGTATTGGGCTTTGTAGTCAGTGATTTGCCCCAGCCCCTTCCAGACAGAAGCAGGGTCGTTGTTGAGAAACTGCTCTTGAATTCCTCCTCCTTGAAAGTCCATGAGAGAGTTCACAGAATCACGTCTTTAAGTCATCTGCACATACTCTGCATTATATAAAACTCTTGTGAAGTATGGGCCCTTTAACTGAAAGCCTGCCTCAGATCTCAAAAGCGTTATGATATGAACTACTGGTCTAAATTTGTCTGCGGAACTTTCAATGATTTTTCTGAGCAAACTCATTTAGAAATTGTTTTTGACATAACAACATAATTCTTACTAACTAATATGAAGTTATACCGTATAAGTTGTCACGTCAACATTCGTATTTGGATATCTTTGTGCCAAATCCACTGACAATATTAGAACAAAGGCCTCCTGTGCTGAAGTCACTTTCACATGACCTGAGCCTGGGACCGGCCAGAACCAAGACTACCCTTTGGTTGATTGAAACATAGATTATGACAGGTGCCCGACATTCCTCCTTAGTCCTATCTCCTTTTACAGCATGAATCAAACCCACCTTGCCCCACTGTGATATGTCTTCTTTGTCCTTGTTCTACACAATTATCTTACAGGATGTTGAATGTGAGCGGGGCAGAGAGAGGTACGAGGCAAGGTCGGGTTTGTATCGTGCCTGTCTGACTCTCCATGGACTTCTATTGTAATGTTTATTCTCATCGTCTTTTCAATAAATTGCACAAAGACATGTTATTTCTCTTGGATCCATTCATTGATGTATTAAAGTTTACTTAAATAAAAAACAACAACGGACAATCTATTAGGAGACAAGCAGCTCCGGCCGGGCTCAGAGGAGGGGGGAGCAGGAGGACAGGGCATGGGCGTCAAAGTCAAGTCCGCAAATGAACTGTCTTGGCCTCCAGGATGATTAGTATTAGAACCGGCCGCACAGAGCCATAAGAACATTTATTGTGAATGATTTATTTAATTCAATTCCGCACATGTGTTTTCTCTTTGAGGGAATTTTGTTTTTGTCTGTGAGCTTTTGAAAAATGTTTTCACGCGAAAGTTCTGACAGATCCATACAAAAATATTGTATTATTCATTTAATCATTCAATAAAATACGGTCAAGTGGTCAATAGTTTATATGCATCATTTTAGCATGTTTTACTGAACATTGAACCAGTCCGGTCCTCGGGGGGTTGAAGCAAATCTGTTTTTTGCCTCTGATGTATTTGATGTTGCCATCGCTGGTGTAAGGAGTGTCTCTGAGTCTAATCAGGAGAAACCACAAACTAGTCTGTGAGCTGAACCGCAGACCGCGAGCCTCAGAATCCTGAAGTTTATGGACCACCCTTGACACGAGACGATGGTAGATTGGACCTGGTGTTTAGCGTCTTCTTTCCCCAAAGTGCTGTGTTTTTATTTATTTATTTTTGTGACTTGCACTCTGGCTCCCCACGTTACTGGACAAGTAAGTAATGTTTATTTAAATAGCCCATTTTACAGACCAAGGTCACCCAACGAGCTTTATAATGTTCAGAAACCAGATTTTTTCCTATTCTCGCAGTGATGATGGAAGTGAGACGCTCTTATATGATTCTTAAATTCTTATATGAAACTGTTCCACTTCTGTTAGTGTCAGTGCTGCGTGATTTACTTTCAATTGTTCCATAGTTACAGCTTTTAATTATTATTCTTTTAATTTTCGTAGCCAATCTTTTCCTGATGTGCGTAATTGTCATTTGATTTGATAGAGCGCACGTGCCATAGAGCCAAATTGTGTTTGTTGTGCCAGCTTTGAAATAAACTATTTCCAGTGTCTTACTTGATTTAAATTGCTTCATTTTCTTAACAATTAAGATTCTTTGTTATTATCCACTCTAACCCAAGGATGCGTCTCTCCCTCGACTTTCACAACAACAATAAAACAGAAAATAGCCTGTTTTTAAGCCATGATTTTATATGTTTAGCTTAGTTTTGTATTGATTTTTAAAATATAAAGATTACAGATTAAATGATCCTTTATTTGTCCCAGAGTGGGGAAATTTCAGTGTTGCATCCGCAGTTACAGAACAGTAGGAATGAGGAGCACACAGCACAAGATTAAAAAACAAAAAATACAGTAAATAAATTAAAATCTTTAACTCTAACCTAAAAGAAACAAGTATAAAATCTGTAACTTTAGCATCATAAATATACAATCTCTACCTTTTTATTGATGTTATTACCTTTTTTATTTACTTTGATTTTAATTTGGGTTTTTTTTCTCCTAAACCGGGTCCAAAGAACTTATTTTTACCACATCCGACATTGGTTCTAATTTTACTGACGTTTAGATCAGTATAAAGCCAGCATTGAGCAGGAGGCGTTCCAATTAGACTTACTTGTAATTGTGTTTTGTGAGGCATCGCAGCTTCAGGTCCTCTGTACAATATAATTATGTTGAGCAAATGTCGGCAGAGAACCCTAGGGTGGCGTTAAATATAAAAAAAAAAATCATACTTTAAGCACGACATGACAGCTCAGAACACCAGGCATTGTGTTTATTTGTGATATTTCAGATGTTTTTGTCGGTGGTTTATGTCTCAAAACCAAATCTGACACAAAGTTTATTATTTGCACAGCTATCTTCAACAAGAAATACTAAAAGTTCAATAATTCAAACCCAAATGATGAAAATGTACATGCTGTAAAATCCGGGTTGTGAAGCCAATTCTCATAAATAATAATCATAACTTTAACTTGTACATACTTTCCTCCAGAGTTACAAATGCTGAATATTTTGATTTGAAAAATAAAAATAAAAATGATTGAACTCAGTTGTACATTTCCAATTCAAGAAACATTATACAACTTTTTTTATGTGGAAAAAAAAGACTCTTTTGCATATTTGACCTTGTAATGACACAGTGGTAACCTGACTCCTGGATGAGAAGAAGGATTTGGGGTTTCTCAATAGGATATATATCTCAGAGGGGGGGACCTAAAAAAAATTAAATCGTTGTATATGTGATTGGATAAACCAGTTATCTTGAATGACGTACTACTTCAACCCGTGAGGCCGATGAGAGCAACGCATGGACCTATAATAATATCTGGACAGGATATTACTAAGTAAGTAAGTAAGTAATATTTATTTATATACCGCCTTTTCACTGCACATCGGAGTCTCAAAGCGGTTTACAATTGTTATTTTTTTTACTAGCTTATAGCTGTCCCACCCATGGGTACAGGGGCGCTACTGAGCACAGGCCATTCCTTTGAATAGGGCGGCATCTTGGATCCATCTCGCCATCCAAAACACAACAGACGTAATGGAAAACGACAACGCGACAAGTTAGTGTACTTTTACTGGAAACAACAGTCATGTTAGCTCACGACTCCTCGCTGCTGCTGCTGCCGCCATTATCTGCGCTACGTCACATCTATGAAATCCTGCCCTGATTGGCTCAATAGTTTTTGCTATCTTGAAGGAGTTTGCATTGCCCTTAATCCCGTATCCTTGTGTGGAGCTCAGCGAAATGCCTCTAGTGGAGCATGACGGAACTACAAGGATCTGACCCAGAGGCCAATGTTGGGTATTTTTTATTTCTAGGAGGCTATAGGATCAATGGTTTGAAAGGTTCTCAGGCCGTCTCACCAGAAAATCTACAAAAAAGCCTCCTGAATCACTGTGAAAACAACCATGGACAAAAGCGAACGGCGAAATACTGACCTTACATCCACTGTGTCACTATGAGGCTCATTTAGCATTTAGCATTTCACTTAAAGTTGCATAATCTACTTTTAAATTCTCCCTTGAAAAAAAAAAACTGCTTAAATACTCATCAGAAAATGTTTTTTTTATTTGTGCGAGCAAATAAACCCCCCAGGAAGCATCAATTGTCGGGTCTCGAACTTCACAAAAGCTAAAGTTTGAGAAGAAGACAGAGAAAGGGAGCTGACAATCTCAAAAACAACATAATTATCCACTGTACGCCCCAAAAACGTCTGAAAACACAATTATAAGACAATCCTCAGCCATGGCATTGTATGAAGAGTATATTCATATTGATTTTTGTTGTTTTTGTTGACACTACCTGTATACAGTGTTAGAGAAAGACAAACTCCGGTCAATTATCCATTCCTCTTGCTCTGACTTCAATTTCTTGATATTTGGAGCTGAACCAGAACGGATTACTTTAATATCACATTCTTCGTCATCGCCAAACTACAACCGGCAAATTCAGCGCAAACTCTTGACGTCACCGACACCGACCTACAACACCCACCTCCCCCGCTCTCTGATTGGTCGGAGGGGATTCAACCGAGGAAACTGCAGCCACTAGGATCAGACCCAGATGTACATGTGGGAAATGATAAGGCTAATCCAGGGTCAGCACTAGATCATATACAGAATCAGGACGAAAGCAGAAGTAAATATAACAAACTACCTATTATTGCCTAAACTTAACCAGCCATTCCCTTAAAATAACCCCAACCCAGCCTTAACCCTAACCTTAACCATCTTACTCAGACCCACCTTAACCATCTTACTCAGACCACCTTAACCATAACCTTAACCATCTTACTCAGACCACCTTAACCCTAACCTTAACCATCTTACTCAGACCACCTTAACCCTAACCTTAACCATCTTACTCAGACCCACCTTAACCATCTTACTCAGACCACCTTAACCATTACCTTAACCATCTTACTCAGACCACCTTAACCCTAACCTTAACCATCTTACTCAGACCACCTTAACCCTAACCTTAACCATCTTACTCAGACCACCTTAACCCTAACCTTAACCATCTTACTCAGACCCACCTTAACCCTAACCTTAACCATCTTACTCAGACCACCTTAACCCTAACCTTAACCATCTTACACAGACCACCTTAACCCTAACCTTAACCATCTTACTCAGACCACCTTAACCCTAACCTTAACCATCTTACTCAGACCACCTTAACCATAACCTTAACCATCTTACTCAGACCACCTTAACCATAACCTTAACCATCTCACTCAGACCACCTTAACCATCTTACTCAGACCACCTTAACCCTAACCTTAACCATCTTACCCAGACGCCTAAAACTTAACCAGTCTGCACTTAAGGACATATTAGTCTAAAACTAATTCGAAAGTAAGATTTTTACTTCCGGTTTCGTCCCGATTCTGTATATGATCTAGTGCCGACCGCCACCACCGGGTCATGGCAGCTACTTTGCAAACGTAGCTTCACATGAAATTGAGGCGGCACCAATTTTCGGAAATCAGCCAATATTACTTCAGTTGTGCAAAAAAAAAAGGCATTATTTTTGTTTTCTGATTATTTGTTGGAATGGACTTCATGTGATGGAGGCTTTTTTACATTAACACGTGATTCATAATTATGCTAATTATGCAACATATTTTAAACTTTATCTGTAATATGTGCTACAGATGAATTAACCATCTCCAGCTAATTGAGCAACAGCTTAAAAGGAGTTTAAAACATATTTATGATGTATTTATATATTATTTAATTGTCAGTAAATTTAAGTGTCAAGTTTTTTATTTTTTTTGTATGTTATTATTTTTCTTATGGAAAGTGATCGGCCGTAACCTGCAGACTTTATCTCTTTATCATTGTAAAAGGAGTAAAAGACTGAACAATACACACATATATATTTTGGGTTGTATTTGGTCAATATTAGCACAATCTACCTTTTTCAAAACCTCCCATTTTGCCGCAAAGGTTGGTTAAATAAATGGAGGCAATGACTTCCCCATAGATTAAGTGTCAAACTCATGTTGGTCAGGGGCAGAAGAATTTAAGTAGGAACTGGTCGGGGGCCGAAATAATAGAAGTTATTAAGTTACCAGGGCCTTTCTGAGTGGAGTTTGCATGTTCTCCCTGTGTCTGTGTAGGTTTCCTCCAGGTACTCCGGTTTCCCCTACCACTAAAAATATGTACAATAGGTCCGGCATGCGCCTCCTGTTCTGGCCCCGCTCCCATGTAGTGAGTGAGAGACAAATGCCCAAAAATAATAACAATTGTAAACCGCTTTGTGATTCTGGTCTGTGAAAGGCGGTATATAAATAAAAATTACTTACATACTTAAAAAAAGGTTTTGTTTTTTAAATTATGTTTTGTTAATTTATTTTTTTACATAACTTTTATATGACATTAGTTTGACTTATTTTATGGTTGATTTTCTGAAAAAACAAAATGTGTTCTTTTTTTTAGATTTAATCAAAACTGGACCAAATAGTTAAACACAGATGGTTAAATAGTTAATAATGTATTGGGTTAAATTATAGAATACATGTACTTTGGTTGTTTTCCTGGTAAAATAGATGTATAATAATTCATACATCAATGCTGCAAGTTAATAATAATAATTGAAAATCATTATAGGAATGGGCCGGATTTGGTCCACGGGCCTGAGACAGTCGGTGGTTCAGTCCCCACATGACGGAAGAAAAAAAAATGGCAATACTTACCGTTCCTGAATTTATATATTTCTTCTTCTTGCCCTTTTTCTTGGGATTCAGGACCTGTGGGGGAAACAGAGCGAGTCTGATTGAGTGGGCACTTGTAGAACCACTTCATACCTTGGCCCGGTATTTAATAATGAACATGCATTATTCAGTGGATCACAGATAATAGTCTTGTGTGACTGTGAGACAAGCAGGGGGGGGCAGGAGAACAGAGGGGGCAGAGAGGAAACAGCCCCGGAGGTGAGGAGATTACTCTGTCCCCTCACATTCTCCGCTCGATCCGTTCCGTCGGCCTCAGAAACAGCCTCATCACGGGATCCTATCTGCGCTGATGAGAACGCCGCGGTTGATTTGGTCATTAAGCGCGTTCGCCTATAGAGGGGAATGAACTTGACTCTAAATTAATTAAAGAGTTGCTCTGTGATGCTGTACATGCTGTAAATGTAACGAGAGCGAGATTTTTAAACACGCAAAACAAACTGCATTGAGCTATGAGGAAAATATACCATAATTTTCCCTGTGGTTGAACTGTGTGTAATTGTGGGGTTCTCCTTAAAGATGCAGTCAGGGATTTTTTTCCAGATGCGTTTTTTTAAATATTGTGGGAAAACGTCCCTAAACCCTAAAAGTATCAAGTTATCATGTGTTTTCAAATTTGACCAGATATTTGGAGTCTCCAAAAATTAATACAATATATTTTGGAGCGGACCGATAAAAATAAACCAATGGGATGTGTTTACCGCCTTCACCCTCTTCCTGTTTCTCGCGAGTGCACCTGAGTTATCGGATTTTCTAAAACCTTAAATGACTGAACAGAAAATGCCAATTTCATGTCACCCTAACCCTGTGTCTTAACGTATCTGTGTTGGTGATTGTAGTTAAAAGCATGAACAAATTCATTTAGCATGGTGTGTTAAAAGTCAGTCTGAGACTAAAAACATATTTATTCAATTTAAAGCTGCACTAACTGATTTTGAGAAATTTTCAATCGCAAGCGATCAGCTCCCTCTCTCTGCTCGCCCTGGGTCCAGGACTGAGAAGGATCGGTCTCCCCAGTGTTTGTACCTATAGTCCTTGGCACCTCCAGGATGAGTTGAGATGAGGACCTCAGTGATCTGCCTTAGTCATGAACAGTCAAAAGTTCAGACAAGAGAACATTTTTCAAATCAACTCCAAATGAGACTGGAAGCCAATGTAGGGAATAAAGTACAGGGGTAATGTGTTTACGTCTGGGTGTGTTTGTTAAAGAACGAGCCGCAGCATTTAAGTCCCGTCAGTAGTTATCTCAGAGGACAGTTAAGACACACAAAAATATATAGAGACCAGATGGTATTAGACTATAGGGAGAGACCAGATGGTATTGGACTATAGGGAGAGACCAGATGGTATTGGACTATAGGGAGAGACCAGATGGTATTGGACTATAGGGAGAGACCAGATGGTATTGGACTATAGGGAGAGACCAGATGGTATTGGACTATAGGGAGAGACCAGATGGTATTAGGACTATAGGGAGAGACCAGATGGTATTGGACTATAGGGAGAGACCAGATGGTATTGGACTATAGGGAGAGACCAATGGTATTGGACTATAGGGAGAGACCACATGGTATTGGACTATAGGGAGAGACCAGATGGTATTGGACTATAGGGAGAGACCAGATGGTATTGGACTATAGGGAGAGACCAGATGGTATTGGACTATAGGGAGAGACCAGATGGTATTGGACTATAGGGAGAGACCAATGGTATTGGACTAAGGAGAGACCAGATGGTATTGGACTATAGGGAGAGACCAGATGGTATTGGACTATAGGGAGAGACCAGATGGTATTGGACTATAGGGAGAGACCAGATGGTATTAGACTATAGGGAGAGACCAGATGGTATTGGACTATAGGGAGAGACCAGATGGTATTGGACTATAGGAAGAGACCACATGGTATTGGACTATAGGGAGAGACCACATGGTATTGGACTATAGGGAGAGACCAGATGGTATTGGACTATAGGGAGAGACCAGATGGTATTGGACTATAGGGAGAGACCAGATGGTATTGGACTATAGGGAGAGACCAGATGGTATTGGACTATAGGGAGAGACCAGATGGTATTGGACTATAGGGAGAGACCAGATGGTATTGGACTATAGGGAGAGACCAGATGGTATTGGACTATAGGGAGAGACCAGATGGTATTGGACTATAGGGAGAGACCAGATGGTATTGGACTATAGGGAGAGACCAGATGGTATTGGACTATAGGGAGAGACCAGATGGTATTGGACTATAGGGAGAGACCAGATGGTATTGGACTATAGGGAGAGACCAGATGGTATTGGACTATAGGGAGAGACCAGATGGTATTGGACTATAGGGAGAGACCAGATGGTATTGGACTATAGGGAGAGACCAGATGGTATTGGACTATAGGGAGAGACCAGATGGTATTGGACTATAGGGAGAGACCAGATGGTATTGGACTATAGGGAGAGACCACATGGTATTGGACTATAGGGAGAGACCAGATGGTATTGGACTATAGGGAGAGACCAGATGGTATTGGACTATAGGGAGAGACCAGATGGTATTGGACTATAGGGAGAGACCAGATGGTATTGGACTATAGGGAGAGACCAGATGGTATTGGACTATAGGGAGAGACCAGATGGTATTGGACTATAGGGAGAGACCAGATGGTATTGGACTATAGGGAGAGACCAGATGGTATTGGACTATAGGGAGAGACCAGATGGTATTGGACTATAGGGAGAGACCAGATGGTATTGGACTATAGGGAGAGACCAGATGGTATTGGACTATAGGGAGAGACCAGATGGTATTGGACTATAGGGAGAGACCAGATGGTATTGGACTATAGGGAGAGACCAGATGGTATTGGACTATAGGGAGAGACCAGATGGTATTGGACTATAGGGAGAGACCAGATGGTATTGGACTATAGGGAGAGACCAGATGGTATTGGACTATAGGGAGAGACCAGATGGTATTGGACTATAGGGAGAGACCAGATGGTATTGGACTATAGGGAGAGACCAGATGGTATTGGACTATAGGGAGAGACCAGATGGTATTGGACTATAGGGAGAGACCAGATGGTATTGGACTATAGGGAGAGACCAGATGGTATTGGACTATAGGGAGAGACCAGATGGTATTGGACTATAGGGAGAGACCAGATGGTATTGGACTATAGGGAGAGACCAGATGGTATTGGACTATAGGGAGAGACCAGATGGTATTGGACTATAGGGAGAGACCAGATGGTATTGGACTATAGGGAGAGACCAGATGGTATTGGACTATAGGGAGAGACCAGATGGTATTGGACTATAGGGAGAGACCAGATGGTATTGGACTATAGGGAGAGACCAGATGGTATTGGACTATAGGGAGAGACCAGATGGTATTGGACTATAGGGAGAGACCAGATGGTATTGGACTATAGGGAGAGACCAGATGGTATTGGACTATAGGGAGAGACCACATGGTATTGGACTATAGGGAGAGACCAGATGGTATTGGACTATAGGGAGAGACCAGATGGTATTGGACTATAGGGAGAGACCACATGGTATTGGACTATAGGGAGAGACCAGATGGTATTGGACTATAGGGAGAGACCAGATGGTATTGGACTATAGGGAGAGACCAGATGGTATTAGACTATAGGGAGAGACCAGATGGTATTGGACTATAGGGAGAGACCAGATGGTATTGGACTATAGGGAGAGACCACATGGTATTGGACTATAGGGAGAGACCAGATGGTATTGGACTATAGGGAGAGACCAGATGGTATTGGACTATAGGGAGAGACCAGATGGTATTGGACTATAGGGAGAGACCAGATGGTATTGGACTATAGGGAGAGACCAGATGGTATTGGACTATAGGGAGAGACCAGATGGTATTGGACTATAGGGAGAGACCAGATGGTATTGGACTATAGGGAGAGACCAGATGGTATTGGACTATAGGGAGAGACCAGATGGTATTGGACTATAGGGAGAGACCAGATGGTATTAGACTATAGGGAGAGACCAGATGGTATTGGACTATAGGGAGAGACCAGATGGTATTGGACTATAGGGAGAGACCACATGGTATTGGACTATAGGGAGAGACCACATGGTATTGGACTATAGGGAGAGACCAATGTTCATGAATGTTGTAGAATGTAGAGCGTCCTGGACCATCACCACAGACACTAACTGTCCAAACGACTCCTGCATCGGCAAGAAAAACTCTAAAACCGAGTGGGAGAAAAGTGCGACCCATTCTTATGGCTCGAAAAAACTAAAATATGTTTTAACTGTGTCATGGTGTGGATTTTGTTTTTTTTGTTTTATTTGACATCTGTTCTCTTTAGTTTTTAGTTTTACTTCCTGTCCTGTTCCCCCTGTCTTGATGGTCTTCCCCGCCTTGATGTGTTTCACCTGTGTCTATGTCTCTCTGTACCTGTGTCTCTCTGTGTCTATATGTACCTGTGTCTCTCTGTGTATATACTGTACCTGTGTCTCTCTGTGTCTATATGCACCTGTGTCTCTCTGTGTATATACTGTACCTGTGTCTCTCTGTACCTGTGTGTAGGTAAGTAATCTTTATTTATATAGATCAGAGTCTCAAAGCGGTTTACAATTTTTATTTTTGAGCATTAAACTCTCACTCCACACAGAGATGGGAGCGGGGTCCCATCTATTGTACCTATTGTACATATTTTTAGTGGTAGGGGAAACTGGAGTACCCGGAGGAAACCTACGCAAACACTGGGAGAACATGCAAACTCCACTCAGAAAGGCCCTGGTCCAACCGGGATTCGAACCCAGGACCTTCTTGCTGAGAGGCGAGAGTGCTATCCAGTCTGCCACCGTGCCTATGTACCTGTGTCTCTCTGTATGTACCTGTGTCTCTCTGTATGTACCTGTGCTTCTCTCCTCTTGTTGCTGGTCCATTGTATTGTCTGTTTTCCTGGTTCCTGACTTCTTGTTTGGATTTTGAGTTATTATTAAATCATTATTTTTTGCGTTCCTGCATTTGAGTCCTCCTTCATCTCACTCCACACGACAAACTCTTTCAGACCCACATTCTGAGTTAATAACGGGCTGCAGTGTTATTAGTTGTGATTTTTCCACAGTTACAAAAACATCAAAACGACGTTATGAAGAATGAGCCTCTGAAACCCTGGTCCACATTGTGTGAAAGGAACACTTTAAACGTCACCAGTGCCTCTCATCGTCTCCTCACGCCGGGTGGACTCTTTTGGGAGGAATAATTATGGTCCAAACAATAAAAGCAGTGACACCAAACCCCTTCATTTTCTACTTGGAACATTTCACCTTCGCAAAACAGAGACGTCGAGTCGCAATTCTGAGAAGTTTTTGAAGCTGTTAGATTTATTGTTAATGGTTTTATGAAACAAATATATTTCTAAGCTGCTTTACACGAGTTGACTTGAACTAGAGAGAATTTTTTACCCCTTTATTGTGCATTTACTTTTATAAAATGCCTTGAAAATACACTACAGAGACAGATCATGGAGAGTTTGAATTCTCTGAAATACACTTATGCTGCAATTCAGTTCAATTTTGATATATATATATTTATTTTTGTATCGCCCAAAAGCAGAACAGCAGTTTTCTCAGAGGACTTTCACAAAACTGTTGAATTTGCCGCATCAGAAAATCAAACGGTTAAAACACAAAAAGAGATTATTAGCTAACCCTAACCCTCTTAATAATTGGAGCTTAACTAGAGCTTAATAATTTATTTAATCTGCTTTATACATTTTTTTTAATTTTTATTGAATGTTTGGATTTGAGCGCAACCTACTGAGGAAATGGAAATGTTTATTGAAATAGTTGCCATGGCGCCGTAAAGATGGCGCCGTGGCAAGAGCTCTGGTGTGTGCCGTCTTCTCTGTCTGGTGCACATTGGGGTGGTCTTGCACAGTTTTTCCAATGTGGTTTTACTGCAAATGGCAAAATAAAAATCAGTCTGAATCTGAAATATTTTTTTTTTTTCATTTTGCTGCTTGTTGAAACTTTTATGGTGCTTTAATTGCATTGAGGTTTCATGGGGTTTGTCTCAATTTGTCATTTGTTCATGCTTTGTAGACTGAGTGAAGATACTTACTGACACAAATAACGAACTTAACTAAACTAAAACTTAAAAAGGTCCTGAAACTAGAAAAATTATTCATAAAAACAAGATAACAATGTAATCCAATGTAGACACATGTTTCTGAAAAGCCAGGTGTAGATGCATAGAGCCCTGGACCCACACGCTCATGTGGCAACTCAATATAAGATAAGATTAGATAAACTTTATTGATCTCACACCGGACAAATGTACATGTCACATCTGGCATAGATAGAATTTGCAAACATGTTAAACGCAGAATATATTATGTACAATAAAAAGTGGCAATTCAAAAGTGGTAATCGAGAAACAGTGTTAATATTAGTGCAGGTTTTTCAGTCCTAATGCAAGTGACTTAAAGTGACTCATTGTACAGTCTGACAGCTGTGAGGATAACTACTGATGAACTGGTTTGTTTTATGAGAGTTATATGTTATATGAGTTATATGAGATTAACTTGTTTGTTTATAATTAGTTAATATGTATTATGTAAAAATGACTTGGTTTTATTGGCAGAAAACATAATTTGTCAAGTTAAATCCACTGAAACCATAATAATATGATAATTCAAGTCGTTTTCCCTGAGTGGAAGATGTTCTTCAGAATAATGTGGTTGTCTAACCTCGTAGACGTTGAACTGGTTCTGGCCCCGGGACAGCTCCCTGTAGCTGGTGGTGAACTCCCCGATGAAATCATGACTGTCGACACAAACACAGCAAAACAGAGGAAATGAACAGACAATTGTTTTCTGCTCTGGTCATGTCTGCACATCTCTGCCTCCTCTGCCTCCTCTGCCTCCTCTTCCTCATGTTCTACTCTAACTGTCACCCACGTTTGATAAAAGTCAGAAAGTGAATGAATCATCCTCTTCAGCCCATTCAGCGTCCTACCTTCCATCTCTGTCCCAGTCGAACACGTCCACCTTCACCGTCCTGCAAGAAAACAATGCTTTGGTTTTTGTTTCAGTTTCAAACAACAAAACAAACACACACACACTCAGGTACACTTTACAATCTTTGTTATTGGGTTTTAGTTTCACTTCCTGTCATGTCCCTGTCTGACTGTGTTTGTTTTTTCCCTGAGCTCATCCCAATTTGTGGCTGGTCCATTGTCTATGTTTGTTTGAATGTGTCTGTGCGGCTGGTTCTATTACTGATCAAATATGATCCCAGGGCCAAGATAAGTCATTCATGGGCCAGATCTGGCCCCTGGGCCTAGACTTTGACACCCATGATCTATACCTAGAGCAATGCAGCAACCTCAGGACAATGACATTTGAGGTCAAATAAGATGGATAGATATTGATAGATGGATATATAGATACTTTTTATTGATTTTACTGATTGATTGATTGATATTGATCCCTGAAGGAGAAATGCAGGTGTTCAGTAGCAGCAGAAACACATCCATCCAAACAAACACAAGAAATGCATAGATAATTCTGAAAAAAGCTAACAATAGTATTTAAATGCAGCAGCAGCAGAGGTGGAGCTTGGTTCAGACCATTTTCTCTGCTCTGGTCCAAAGTAAAATGCTTAATGCTTTGTTAGTATTCTTCAAAAAGTTAGCATTCCTCCAGTGGATTTTCACCTGATCCACTTGGTTCGGACCATGAATCCTCTCTGCTCTGGTCTGGACCAGTGTAAAACCATGAACACTGCACTGCAGCGAAATCTCAGGCAGAACCATAACCTTTGTAAAACACAAAACAACTTGCTTCTGTTTTCAGTCCATTCAAAAGTAAACGGTGCAATCACTAAAACATTGACTTACTAAATGAAGCAGTAATCAGTCACACATTCACTCACATGCATACATTATTGCACAACTTGCGTAATTAGAAGTTTTTTTCTGATCTTATACAATGATCAGACAAACACAAACTGGAGCTCGGCGTTCCTGAGTGAAATTCATTTGGCGCAATCATTAGCTCAGTGGGGATATAATAATACTATTAGGGCTGATTGCTTTCAGACCTGCGGATATGCTTCATAACGTGTCCAGCTGTTTCAGGAAGTTACTAAATGCATAACTGCGAGAGCAAGTTCTTCTCCAGGGCTTTGTCACAGAAACTTTCCAGATCGACCTGTGATGAGACTGGCTTCATTAACAAACAGTCATATTCTAAGTGGGTCTGTGTCAGAGAAAAGATTGTGACAAAGCCGACACACACCGAGCTGCTTTGATATTTTGAGAAATGAAAAGCCAAAACAGTCGTTGTGATGGATTGTGATGTTTGAGAAAAAAAAAAAAAATTCAAAGCCACAACAGTGAAATCTTGTTAATAAATGATTGGAAAAAACACAGTAAAAGGAATTTATTAATACCAAAATAATATTATAGGACTCAGGACTCCTTTGGAAAAGAGGTTCTTGATCTCAATGGGACTTTCCTGGTTAAATAAAGGTTAAATAAAAAAATAAAAAACATGATTCTGAAATTAATAAATACAGTTTCAAGATTTTGTATTCTTTAATTTATACTGTAAATGGTTAAGAAAGTGTTAGTCAATTTAAGATTATTTTCTTCTTTCTGCTCCTTTTCTTTTGTGTGACAGGACAAGAAATGTTGATGAATTTCTCCTACGAGGATCAATAAAGTGTCTATCCATCTATCTATGTCCATAATTTAAATAAATAAATGGATTTAAATGGATTTAAGTGACATTTGGAACAGACTTTGAACAGATGCGTGAAGGTTTAATGGGTTAATGTACTGCTGTTGGTCTTAAGTCCCTCCCAATGGTAGTTTAAACCCGGGTCATACTAATACCTTGGACAATGTGTGTGTGTAATTTCTTTAAAAAATAAAAAATAAATTAAGTATATAAATATAGGATGTATTTTTGACTTCCAGGTGGATTGTCAAGAATATTAGTCCTCTCACGTCGTCAAATAAGACCAGGGAGTTTTGTTCATATTAACGCATTGTTTTTATGCAGCGCTTTTTTGGTTACTCAAAGACGCTGCCCTGGGGCACACTGACAGAAGCGAGGCAACCAGTATGTCCCATCTGCCCCTCTGACCACCACCAACCCTTCACACACACACCAGACTCATTCTAATGTGGGTGACGTGTCTTGCCTAACGACACATCGGCAGTTTGGCACTTTACAGCCGCAGCCGCCCCACCGTGGCACCTGCTGTTCCCGGAGGTTAAGTGTCTTGCCCAAGGACACAGCAACAGCAGACATCAGTGGGAGTTGGTGGAGAAGGTTTTGTGGTGGGCTCGAACTTACAACCTTCAGGCTCAAAGGCCGATGCTCTCCCAACCGAGCTAATGTACTGTCGTTTCTCGTTTACCTTATATCATCGGAAAGGATTAATCTTCTCATAATTGCTGCAGGGAATGATAACATGTCAAAACCCAAATCTTAAACTGTCTCAACGTCGCATTCTTCTGCCGTTGGATGCCGGGTCGGTCTCAATAACACCAGTGCTGGTCCCTTTTACATGAAGACCGACTGCTGGCATTATTCTAACTGCCCCGGCAACTGATGATGTCGCCTCACGCTGGGCACTGATTGGCTGAGGATTTCCCGCTTCTGAATGTAGGTTATGCTCATGAATGTTACAGATGTCCATAGTCGTGTGTATGGTCTCTGCTTCTGAGGACTCCAGCAGAGAAGGCCTGTTCGTTAGAGATGCCTTCAATGACACGCTGGCCATAAATAAAATATACCACTTTGGACATTTCTATGCCCTTTGTGTTGCTCTGTGTATGTGTCGAGATGAGGCTCTTTCAAATCTACTCTAATACCCACTTTTATCAAACAGATTTTATACTGTTGACTTTGTCTTTTTTTGTCATCTGTCAATTTTGTCCGTATTTTGTTTTCACTTCTTGTGTTTCTTCTGTCTGTTTTGTCTTGCTTTTGTCTTTCTTCTTGGGCTTTTTCTGTCTGTTTTGTCTTATTTTTGTCTTCTACTGTCAATTTTGTCCATATTTCGTTTTGTCTTCTTTTGTTGATGTTTATTTCAAGCAAATACAAGAAACAAAAGAATAATATCAAAATTGTGCATAAATAACCCTGAGTCATTTAAATACAAAATTATGAACATACATGACATTGTGCACTTGTATATTGTACATAGTGACTGTAATAGTAATAATTCTGTTTTAAATTTTATACCTTAGAAGTGTATGCTAATTGTTATTCTTTTCATTATGCCTTACTCTATTCTCTGCCTCTCTTCTTTGACTGTCGCACTGAGCCAAAGCCATTTCCAACTCTGTGACTTCCTGTTAGTTACGTGGCAATAAAAATGATTCTGATTCTGATTATATAAACAAAAGAAACACTTGCAGTTTTGGATTTCCTGTGTCTGTTTTGCCCTTTGCCCTTGTTTTGTCTTCTTCTAAGTAACTAAGTAAGTAATCTTTATGTATATAGGGCCTTTCACAGACCAGAGTCACAAAACGCTTTACAATCATGGGCATTAGTCTGTCCCTCCACACAGAGATGGGAGCGGGGCCAGTACAGGAGGCACATGTTTTTTAGTGGTGGGGGAAACCGTAGCACCTGGAGCAAACCTACGCAGACACACCTGGCGGCACGGTGGCTGAGTGGATAGCACTCTCGCCTCTCAGCAAGAAGGTCCTGGGTTCGAATCCCGGTCGGACCAGGGCCTTTCTGAGTGGAGTTTGCATGTTCTCCCCGTGTCTGCGTAGGTTTCCTCCGGGTACTCCGGTTTCCCCTACCACTAAAAATATGTCCAATAGTTCTGGCATGCGCTTCCTGTACTGGCCCCGCTCTCATCTCTGTGTGGAGTGAGAGACAAATGCCCAAAATTAACAATTGTAAACCGCTTTGAGACTCAGGTATATAAATAAAAACTTACTAACTTACTTACACAAGGAGAACATGCAAAGCCCACTCAGAAGTTTCCTCTGTCTGTTTTGTCCTTATTTTGTTTTGTCTTCTTCAGTTTTCTCTTTATTTTTGTCATTCTTCTTGTGTTCCAGACATCTTAGAGGAGGGGGAACATCTCTCTAACTAAAAATAACATGCTTAAACCAAAACTCTGAAGCTCAAAAATAGCAAGGGAAGAATTTAATTTATTTTAGTCCACTGCAATTTCTGTCAAGGAAGAGATCAGAGAGAAGGGAAACTCTGCTTGAGCTCATTATTAACACCTCCACAATAATTACCGTGTCGGTGTGTCTGGCTCTGTGGATGTGAAACTGAGGTTTTTATTTCATGCCTTTGTGCATTTCAGAGTTTGGAGGTCGGAAAGTTTGTTTTTGTGCACTCCGGCTGAAATCAAGGCTCACTGAAGCACTGGGTCAAATTACCCAAATCTAATCTGGATTTAAATAGATTTGATCATTTCAGTTTTACCTCCAAATCACTTCAAATCACATTTTCTCACAATTTTTAAAAAGCACATATGCCTAAAAAATAATTTCTGAATTCTTGATGTCAAATGTGTTGTGCTATCCATGTAAAAGGATTTATGTTTATAAAATAACTTGGCCAGACTTATTTGTACTTTGGTGTCCTCCAGTTGTAAAACGTCTTTCAGGCAAGGCAAGTTTATTTGTATCACACAATTAAAAGTGCCGAGCAAAACAAGATAGAAATAGTCACACAAGGCATTAAAATAAATATAATTACAGTATGTTAAAAGAAAGATAAAAACATTAAATCCCTCAGTTGTAAGCAGCTAAACAGAACTGTTATTAACCTGGATTTAAACAATGTCAGAGAAGAAGCCTGTCTCACATTTTCGGGAAGATTGTTCCAGATTCTAGCAGCATGAATCTGAAAGGTAGACTCCTCATGTTTAGTCCTGACTCTGGGACCAGCAGGAGGCCAGTCCCTGTGCTCCTCAGAGTCCCAGCAGGAGGCCAGTCCCTGTGCTCCTCAGAGTCCCAGCAGGAGGCCAGTCCCTGTGCTCCTCAGAGTCCCAGCAGGAGACCAGTCCCTGTGCTCCTCAGAGTCCCAGCAGGAGGCCAGTCCCTGTGCTCCTCAGAGTCCCAGCAGGAGGCCAGTCCCTGTGCTCCTCAGAGTCCCAGCAAGAGGCCCGTCCCTGTGCTCCTCAGAGTCCCAGCAGGAGGCCAGTCCCTGTGCTCCTCAGAGTCCCAGCAGGAGGCCAGTCCCTGTGCTCCTCAGAGTCCCAGCAGGAGGCCAGTCCCTGTGCTCCTCAGAGTCCCAGCAGGAGGCCAGTCCCTGTGCTCCTCAGAGTCCCAGCAGGAGGCCAGTCCCTGTGCTCCTCAGAGTCCCAGCAGGAGGCTCCCCAGAGTTGGTTCTTATGTCACTAACATGTCACTTATGTACTTTGAGGCCATGGAGAGGCAGAAGCAGTGCGATGGTACTTCCTGGTTCTTGTCAGGACTAATGTGATGGTACTTCCTGGTTCTAGTCAGGACTAATGTGGTCGTGCTTCCTGGTTCTAGTCAGGACTAATGTGATGGTACTTCCTGGTTCTAGTCAGGACTAATGTGGTCGTGCTTCCTGGTTCTAGTCAGGACTAATGTGATGGTACTTCCTGGTTCTAGTCAGGGCTAATGTGGTCGTACTTCCTGGTTCTAGTCAGGACTAATGTGATGGTACTTCCTGGTTCTAGTCAGGACTAATGTGATGTTACTTCCTGGTTCTAGTCAGGACTAATGTGATGGTACTTCCTGGTTCTTGTCAGGACTAATGTGATGGTACTTCCTGGTTCTTGTCAGGACTAATGTGATGTTACTTCCTGGTTCTAGTCAGGACTAATGTGATGGTACTTCCTGGTTAGGACTGGAGCTGCACTTTTTATAGCCCTGCTTTAGAATCATAGTCAGCTACTGTATGACATACTGTATATTTTTTCAACCTCTCTTAATATCTCTCTCTACATACAGTATATATTAATGGAGAATGCAAACCTGTCATAGTCTCCATTGCAGAGCGCTCGGACCGGGATGGTGAAGGGCTGCCACACTGGGTTCAGAGTGTTCTTGATCACCTCCGTCTTGTGGCAGATGGTGAACCTGTCCACAAATAACAAACGCCAGCATCAGTTAGTCCCAGTGTCCCGATGATAAAGCGTTCTGCCACTTCCGTCTGTAGAAATGACGGGCTCGTATCGGCCAAACATATTGTTATCCCAGACTGAACTGAGCAAAAAGAAAACGCAATAACTCTAAATTTAGATTGGGCTCAATGGGAGGCAGAGACATTCAGTAGACTCCGCTGTCAGACCACTAAAACGACGGAATTACTTTTCATTCACAAGCTCATAAGACAAGGCTGAGGCGAGAGTCGTAATGGAAGAGTATTATGTGCCGGTCGCTGGGATACATTTGGAGAGTGACGATATAGAACTAGACCAGACCTGGGCAACGTGCGGTCTGAGGGCCACATTCGGCCCGATTCACATTTCTTTGCGGCCCTTGAACCCTTCCCAGTTTATCCAAACCTTTGTCAGTTCAAAGTCAGAACAACGCAACAAAATGCAATTTGGAATCTAACCACAGGTGACAATTTTTTACACATAACACATAGTAAGTAAGTAAGTAAGTAAGTAAGTTTTTATTTATATACCGCCTTTTCACTGCAGATCTGAGTCTCAAAGCGGTTTACAATTGTTAATTTTTGGGCATTTGTCTCTCACTCCACACAGAGATGGGAGCGGGGTCGCCAGTACAGGAGGCGCATGCCTGAACTATTGGACATATTTTTAGTGGTAGGGGAAACCGGAGTACCCGGAGGAAACCTACGCAGACACGGGGAGAACATGCAAACTCCACTCAGAAAGGCCGTGGTCCGACTGGGATTCGAACCCAGGACCTTCTTGCTGAGAGGCGAGAGTGCTATCCACTCAGCCACCGTGCCGCCCATATGTATTTGTTTTACATTTACATAACATTCAGCAGATTTTCGCAAAATTAAATTAAAGATTAACAAATGAAATTGGGTCCGGCCCTTCCACGACAGGGCGATACCCCAATGTGGCCCCCTGAAGAAAATATTTGCCCATCCTTGAACTAGACGGTGGTATTGCGTAGTTGCTCTCGGAGGAAGCGGTTCCGTGGCTGAGTGGGTAGTGCTCTCACAGCAAGAAGGTCGGGCGGGTTTCTTTCGGATTATCCATGTTTATCCCGGCTCAAAACATGCACCACTACGTCCTCCGGCAAAAGTAACGTCCAGACCAAGATCAGCGTCAACATCTGAGGCTCTGCAGCTTCAGCAGCGACCACAGCCTCTGACAGGTTTTGGAGGGATGGACTAAATATGGACAATTCAAATAGTAAGCTAAATAATAACTTTGACACCAACGTTCTAAAGTTTATAATTATTATGTGTTTATTTGATTAGGACAGAACAGAAAGCATTGTTACAGGTAACCGATGCCATGTTCATAGGCCGTATAGCTAACAGCTCATTTGCAGACTTGCACAAAAATACATCACGGCCCGGGAGCCTGCAAATGAATGATCTTGGCCCTGGGATGATATTAGAACCGGCCACATGGAGCCACAAGAAAATATTGGATTATTAATGTATTATTCAGAACGTGTATATTCTCTTTGAAGGAAGTTTGTTTTGTGTGTGTGTTTTCACTTGAAATGACCGACCGAGCTATACACAATATTTAATTATTCATTTCATCATTAAATAAAATCAAATTAAAATAGGGTCCACTGTGTTAGGTCTTGTTTAAATTGATTAAATGCATCATTTTGATATGTTTTAATAAACATTGAACCAGTCCAGCCCTTGGCTTGAAGCTAAATGGTGTTTTTGGAGGTTCTAGTTTCTCTTTGCTGATGCAGGAGGGGGTTAGGGCAGCGGTGAGGATCCAGGACACCCAACATTCAACCACATTTATGGACGTTGGTCGTCTGCCTCTTATGGACCAAAGGCTCTATGTGTTTTTTCTATCATCGCGTTTCCTGTGTTTTAACCGTTTGATTCTCTGATCTGTGTTGGCGAGTTGACGGCTTGTGATGTTCTCCCAGATAACTGACTTAGGGCTGTACAAAAACACGCTTCATTGAGTTGGTACTGCCCTAGAAGGCAGACAGCTACTAGGGCAGCCTACCCAGGGCAGCCTACCCAGGTCAGCCTACCCAGGGCACATTAGTATTTAATCCGCGCTGTGTGGAGATTGAATGAATATTTTTTTGTGAGTGTCCAAAAGAGCCATAACCAAATCATTATTAATGTAAATACCGAGCATGGATTCCACTTTTTGTTTAACACGGTCTGTATTCTCTGCTGAAAGACATTGTGACTTATGCATTCCACATTTCATAGATTGATTTATTGCATTTTGTTTATCCTCACTTGAATTCACCCTCCCTGACATGCTATAGATGCTCTTTATGCCAATTCATCTGCCATAGCAGCACTACACTGAGTGACAAGGAGACTGGACTGCAATCTCTAGAGGAAGCAAATCATCATATATTTAGAAAATAACTCACGTTCCATCCTCGTTGCTCCGGTAGAAGACTAAGAAGGGATCAGACTTGCCAAAGAAGTCCTTCTTGTCCAGTTTGTTGGCACACAGCTGCATGGTGGCAATGTCCTGCACCACAACAACACAGTTTTCTGGAATCAGTTCAATATCCTGCGAGATACAACCTCAAAATGAACCCAGGGTCACATGGAGGAAAGGAGGACCCAAAAATGTAGGAATGTCAAAAATAAAGATTTAAAGGAGTAGTCTGTAAAAATGTGGCCAAAAGTGGTACTGCAGCCTCTCCCACTCTCCCTGACTCAGGTTGCCAGATATGCAGACGAATCCAGCTGGGACCATAACAGCTGAATAGACAAGAGTTTAGTCAACAACAAATCTATAACCAACACCTTTTTCACAAAGATGGAAATCCTGGTTTTATTCCTCGTTTTGTCGTTAATGATTTGAGAATCATAACGAGACCTTTTTTAGTTCTGTGCCACATGGTACTTTACCAGTGAGATTAGCTCCACGCGGTGAGTTCTGGCGCCCGGATCACAGACTTTCTGATTGGTAAAACGGTGGAGGGCGGGACATCAAAATGAAAACGATAACAAGATTTAGAGGCTGGAAAACTAATTTTGAAATCCAAATATCTCTGAACTACTATTTTCAGTTAAAGAAGTATTGGAAAAGAGCAGGTTTTATTAATGCCTTTGCACAGATTTGGGCCCTTTAATGATGACTTGACATGACAATCTTACATACTGCTGCATTAATGATTATAATAAATAATAGTCCAGGGAAAAAACACATTCATAATCTAAGGACCAGGACAGAGCAGGACAGACATGGACATAACAAAGAACCAGTCCAAGGGGAGAGGAGCACAGGTACATAAAGACAGAGACATCGGGGGAACAGGACAGGAAGTAAAACTAAAAAATAACAAAAAACCCTTCAGCATGACACCCAGCACAGTCTCTAGTAATTGCCTTTTGCACATTTGGACGTGGATTAAATAATTTTAAAGTTATTTCATCCATCCATCCATCCTTCCATTTTCTTCCGCTTCATCCGTTGCCGGGTCGCGGGGGCAGCAGTCTAAGCAGAGACGCCCAGACTTCCCTATCCACACACACCTCCTCCAGCTCGTCCGGGGGGACCCCAAGGCGTTCCCAGGCCAGCTGAGAGACATAGTCCCTCCAGCGTGTCCTGGGTCTTCCCCGGGGCCTCCTCCCGGTGGGACGTGGCCGGAACACCTCCCCAGGGAGGCGTCCAGGAGGCATCCGGAACAGATGCCCGAGCCACCTCAACTGGTTCCTCTCCACGTGGAGTCAGCCTCCCGTGTGACTGAGCTCCTCACCCTATCTCTAAGGGAGCGCCCAGCCACTCTGCGGAGGAAGCTCTTGTATCCACGATCTAGTTCTTTCGGTCATTACCCACAGCTCATGACCGTAGGTGAGGGAGGGAACGAAGATTGACCGGTAAATCGAGAGCTTTGCCTTTCGGCTCAGCTCCCTCTTTACCACCAAGTTATTTCAATTGAAACAAATTAAGAGGGTTCGAATTAGACGTAGACACCTTGAGTCACGACGTTTTGGTTTTGATTGAACTCACAAATGAATTATTAAATGAGTGTATATGTCTCTTTCCAAATGAAACACGGTGAAGAAAATGCTGTGAATATGTTTAGGAGAGGAAGGCAGCTAATAGTAAAAACATTCACCACTCAAAGCGCTTACATTTAGAAAATCAGATGTTATTTCATTGAACCAACACATTTGACGTGGATGGCATTTAGTTTACTTTGAAACCATACGCTCAGATGCATCACGTCAACTTAGGTCAATTAGATGATTTGAGCGGATGTCGATAAGAGATGAGAGAACTTTGACTTTTAAGTTGGAATTAGTCTTCATGAGGTGGGTTTTTATGTGACGCTTGTGGAGACGTGGGGTTCCCAAATCCATATGTACAGTACGTGGCTCTGAGTACTGCTGTTAATGAGGGCCTGGGCTGGGATGGTGCTGAGGAGAGACAGACATGGGGTGGACACACACACTCACACAGACACACACACACACACACGCTGCACTAATAAGGTGTTTTACTCTTAGCCCAAGTGAAACTGCTCTAGGGGAAACTAAAGTCATCAGCGACTTGTCAGACGCTTCTATAAGTGAAGGAGGGAACCTAAACTGAGAGAGGAGAGCTCCCAGAGTTGCTGATGAGTTTAGTCTTACACCAAGCACTTATTCATTAAATCCATAATTTTGGCTCTGATGCTGTAGCCGGCAATGAGAATTAGCCTTGGACCAACGACACGAGAAGGAGTTGGAAAAATGCTTAAGACAACAGTTTAAAAGGTCGCAGTTGATATGAGTCCAGGTCCACTTTGCCTAGTAAAAAGTAATCATCAAATACAAATGAATGTCATAATTCTATAATGCAGCTTTGTTATCAGATTATTTTGCTTTGCCCTAAATGTTCAATGGTATGGCTTTGTGTGCATCAATTGGTCTTATGTATTTGCTTTCAAAATTGCAAGTGTTTGTTCACAATATCCACAATAATACATGTATGGAAAAATCTTATCTGTTTGAGAATTGCTCTTAGCTTGGAATTTTTGGTTCTAAGAAGCAGGATTTCGATACTGCCTACCTTTGAATTTTGCTGTTTCCGAATGGGTTTTATGCATCTAAAGAATGTCTCCCCACAGATGTCACTTGCCTCCAAATTACCTTGTAACTATATGCTAATTTCCAGAATGGCATTATCGTCTAAATGCAAATAGACAAAACTACAGTTAAGTAGAGCAGTGTTTTTCAACCACTGTGCCGCGGCACACTAGTGTGCCGTATGATATTGTCTGGTGTGCCGTGAGAAATTCGTCTACTTTGTCTAAAAATAACTGCATTCGCTGTTGACGAGCGGTGACTTGTTTTGAACTGTGGAGTAACCATGTAATACTTTTTCAAATCAGTAGATGGCAGCAGATAGCTAAGTACTTTGAAACTGAAAAATTGGACTGTATCAGGTCAGCATTGTGGCGAGAAAGGTAAAATTGGATGCGACCAACAAATGTGGGAGGGAGCGAGACAAGAGCTTTGTGGCGAGTGAGAAGTGAAAGTGATAGAGACGTTTTTGAAAATGAATTATGCCGTTTCTGAACAGGATTAACATCCTCCGCTTTGCCCCGGGGCAGCTGTAGCCGCGTTGTAGTGGTTTAACTATGAAATGTACATTTTTTGTACAACAGCTCTCGCGAACGCACTTCTGAACTGGGTACCGAGCGCAGACCATAGTCCAGTGGACAGAACCATAGACATGCGGACCGGACAGAACCATGGACTCGCGTTCAGGACCTCCCTTGTCCCTCATCCAAAACTCCTGAATTTAAAGCTCGGATACCTAAATTTTTCCCATGCACTAACAATGCATGTTCTTTGTGTGAGTTATTATTTGACTATTTGGGCAGAGAGTGGATTTTCTTAGTTTTTTTTCCACACAGTTAGTGCCACTTTATTCCCAAACTCTTGTTAATTGTATCGAGAAATATTAAATAAAGCTTAATGTCAAGGCCTGGACTTAAGCATTTTGATGAGAATAACTGTATATTGTGAATATAGGCTACAGAGTATACTGTATACATTATAAGATAAGATATACTTTATATATCACACAGAGTATGTACAGTATATATTTTTTTACATTAGTACTGTATACATTTTTACATTTTCTCCTGGAGGTGTGCCGCAAGATTTGTTCAGTGAAAAAAGTGTGCCTTGGCTCAAAAAAGGTTGAAAAACACTGAAGTAGAGGATCCTGCAAAGCATTAAAAAAAAAACACACACAGCACCAGCACTTTGACGATAGCCTGGTCTTATCCATCTGTAAACTCTGGTCCATGATCATTTCCTACATGTACGTCTGGGTCTGATCCTAGTGGCTGCAGTTTCCTCGGTTGAATCCCCTCCAACCAATCAGAGAGCGGGGGAGGCGGGTGTTGTAGGTCGTGTCAGTGACGTCAAGAGTTTGCCCCAAATTGGCTGGTTGTAGTTTGGCGGAGAATGCGATAGTAAAGTAATCTGTTCTGTTCAATCCAAAAATCAAGAATTCGAAGTCGTGGTAAGAGGAATGTTTAGCGCTACTCCCCACGGCCTCCGTTAGTGGCAAAAGAGATGGCTAAAGCTAGGCTAAATGCTAAATCTAGACTAAATGCTAAATGCCTCGCTCAATTACATACAAGGTAAACTCAGATCCAATCGTTTCAATCTGCAAAAGGAGTTAGCCCCTCCCACCTGTTAACGGAGTCAATGGAGCAAATCCAGACCTCGAATGAAAATGAAACCAGTACTATGGTAAGACCAGGCTCCCTTGATGAAGCTGCGAGAGATTTTATTTGCTGCGATAAGAAACTTCAATTAAAATGCCCTCTCAACTGGGGAAAAGGACGCGTGTCTTATCTTGATGCGATGTCAGAAGATTGGTTCCAGTGGGCCAAAAATTTCCATAACTTACCGAACCTACCGAACTGTGGAACTTTATTTAATCAGGTAAGATGGTTCAGAAAGTCCTCGAAAACTTCATCACAAAGTATGTATAATCCACCCAAATGCATGTGTGTGTGAGTGTGTGTGTGTACGTGCACTGACCCGGCAGTTACTGAGCTCCTCCGCTGTTAGTATAATCACTCCACACTTCTTCCCGGGAATCCCACTGTAACAATAGCACAGACAGAAGACAGACAGGAGAGAGCGTCAGTGCCAACAGCTCCTCATGCATTATTCAGATGCCCGGCAGCTGCCACTCTCAGCTCCCCGCATTTCCGGCGAGAGGTGACATTCCGTGGGGGAGATTGTCATATAGAGACGAAAAAAATATGTCCTGCTGAAAATCACTGCCATTCCAACAAGCCGGCTGAATGTGTTTTTTAATGTTTTTTTATTTTATCCCAGATATTGCATAGGTCATAGTTCTCAACTGAGGGGTTTACACAAGATCATGTCCAGTTTTTTGCGAGCCTTTGGGTAATTTTTTTTATACTATCAGTCTCTGTTGAAATTATGCACGCTTGATTTAGGACCATGACTGTATATATTAACGGACGTATTCATGTCTATCTCCGCCGTTTTAACTAATGAGCCAAAAATTGGGCTTTCTTGGAGTGTTTCAAAATGGCCGTGGGGGCTGGATAATGTGAAAAACGTCTTTACAGGATGGACCAAAAGTTGGCTCTTGGCCCAAAGCTCCGTTCCACAAGCGGGTCACTGCTGAGGGGAGTGATTTTTTTGGACCACTCTAGTTTAGTTGCTGTGAATTTTTGAAGTCACTCGTTTAAATGAACGGGGCTCGTGCGTATTTTCACATTTTCCAGCCCCCGCGGCCATTTTGAAACTGCCCATAGACCGCAGAATTTGTAGCACATTAGTTCGAATATTTACAGTCTATGGTATCTTTGCAGTCATTACAACTTTGTGCCTTTTTCTGTATCTACGTACAGTTCAAAAACAAAACACAGCCCTGCCTGATGTTTATGGTGAGCCCTGATCGTTTTCCTGCTGAGAACAACTTAGGCTTTATTTTCAAAACTTTCCAAACGACTCTGTGCGGGTATAATGTTTGTTTACTGAGAATGCTTGGAAGGTGTCATTTAGGCTTCACGGGCAGCGTCATTATGGGATCGGTGCTTTGCTCAAGGGACGCACAGCAGTGTTCATAAAGAAGCTGCAATATGGCTTTATTACCTCGCCCACAGTTTCAATTTTTGTGGATTCCAATAACAATGTCATCCAACTTGGCGATATGTGAAAATGAGTCTGGCTGTGCAAAAGCATTTCTGTTTTTGGGTAAACGATGAGCATTACAGACGGTATTTCAACGCGGTATGACGGTGGAAAAAGCTTCATATAGTTCTATTTTAATGATTGATTGATATTTGTATTCTTTGTTTTTGAGGGATTTATAGATGGCCAGTCATTTTTTGTTTTGTAGCCTTTGCCCTTGTCCTTTGACAGGGAAGTCAAAATCAAATACATTAGAGGCCTAAAAGAAACAGATTTGCTACAAACCGAGGGCCGGACTGGTTCAATGTTTATTAAAACTTATTAAAATGATGCATAAAACCTGTTGAACCAAGACCTAACACTGTGAACTGTGTTTGTTTTAATGATTTAATGAATAATCCATAATTTTTGTATGGCTTTTGTAAGTGAAAATATGTTTTAAAAGAGTAAAAACAAACTTGCTTCAAAGAAAAAACGCAACGTACATTAAATTAATAATCCAATAACACATAATGCTGCTAACATGTACAGATGCTAACATACTGCTGCTAACATGTACAGATGCTAACATACTGCTGCTAACATGTACAGATGCTAACATACTGCTGCTAACCTGTACAGATGCTAACATACTGCTGCTAACATGTACAGATGCTAACATACTGCTGCTAACTTGTACAGATGCTAACATACTGCTGCTAACATGTACAGATGCTAACATACTCCTGCTAACATTTACAGATGCTAACATACTGCTGCTAACCTGTACAGATGCTAACATACTGCTGCTAACATGTACAGATGCTAACATTTAAGTGCACATCGCTTGCTCTAGAATACACAGTACTTTATACTTGCCTCTTATTTTGCCAAATGTGAAACTTTTATACTTCTTTTATTGTCAATATTATGTTCAAGATGGAGTTTTTATAATTGTTACTGATGCTAGAGTTTTGGTTTTATTTTAATTAGTATAGAGCTATTGTTAATTTATCTTGTGCTGTGTGCTTCCCCCTTTTCCTACTGTTCTATAACTTGCAACACTGGAATTTCCCCACTATGAGACAAATACAGAGACGCTACACAGTCAGCATAATGAACAATACAGCAGTCATAGAAATATAGTAATACAAAGTCAAAATAATTAGATAAAAGAGAAGATTCAAAAGCCAATATTTTCTCGTGTCTTCGAGCGGACAGTTCTAACACTAATAAAACATCATCCCGAGGCCAAGTTCTTGACTTTGATACCCATGGTCTACGGCCTGAGTCCTGGATCCACAGCCCGTCTGGTTCTCACCGAGGTTTCTCACTTTTACCGGGTTTTCAAATCGTTCTTTTCCAACCTTTAAAGACCTTATGACGGGTTTGATTTATTTAGAAATACAGTTTTAATACCATTTTATATTAGAAGAAAACTACTAAAGGTTTCACAATCAGTTGTTGTTTTTTTTGTCTGATCCCCCCAAATCGAAATAACCCCATAGCAACGCCCTTAGAGACGAAAAAACTTCACAGCCCTTGGTGACGTCAGAACGGGTACGTTTCAACGCTGTAAGTTGTTTACAATTTGGTATTCGTTCTTTTTTCGCGGATATTCAAGATGACAAGGCCGTGTACAGCGAGTGTTAGATAACTACTAGATTGTAACATTTTGTTGGTACTGAGATAGTCCAGTGGTTGTGTCGATGGACTTCCAATCCAGATACTCAGGTTCAAATCCCATCTCAGACACATTTTCACTCTTAAAACGGCAATTTATGTGTAGTGAGCAATTGTCACCTGTAGAGTGCAGTATTGTGTTGGGCATCAGTGGAGAGAAGAGAGCAAAGGCAGTCCTGTGGCATAGATCCATGGTTTTCAATGCATGGGCATTACCCGCTGTGACGTCACACACAGGCTAGAGCATAGACAGGTTAAATTCATGAAAAACACATTCTTTTTATAAAATGTAGGATTTTTATTTGCCGGAATCTCTTTCAAATTGACATTATCATGCAATTTTGATATCCACTATTTTTTTTTTTTTAAACCCGTCATAAGGTCTTTAAGGACAACCGCTCCTTATGAACCAATGGCTTCTACGTGTTTCCTGTGTTTGAGCTTTTTGATTCACTGATCTGAGAATCGACAACTTTGGGAAGTCCTGCGAGACCACTGTTGTCATTGATTCAGGGCTACAACGTCTTTAAAGAGCTACTAAACACCAAATCAACTTTTTTCAACTCATAAACGCGATACATATGTTTATTGTAGTGCTCTCTACATATCCTGGTCATTTTTTTGACATTTTAGTTCAAATTAGATAAAATATCACTTTGTTTTGAGCCAAAAAACGTCTGTGTGGCGCCCTCTCAACATTTTTGGTGGTACTACATTTGAATTTGGTCCTGGCCTCTTCATTGACTCTGAAGTTCTCTATGACATCCTCCAACGTTGCCTGGAGGACCAAGGGACAAGAAGGGGGGCTTAGAGTTGGGCGTGGTCTGGGCTGTGATTGACAGCTCACTTGTCACACACAAAAAAAACAGACAGTTGTCATTGCTGCTTAAAGCAATAGTTTAGAGACCAGAAAGTCTCATTCCACCCTTGTTTACACACTAAGATAATTGTAAAGCTACACACCTGAACCTAATTACACTCAATAATCTCAGAATCACTCATGTAATTTAATTTTAATCCACTAGATGGCGCCAGAATACTCCAAACTGCAGCTGGGGCGTGTGTGAGAGTTGAATGGGTTTATATCACTGGCTCTGACAGACTGACGTCACACAAAACAACTGATGTCATAGAGAACTTCAGAGTCAATGGAGAGGCCAGGACCAAATTCAAATGTAGTACCACCAAAAAGGTTGAGAGGGCACCACACAGCGTTTTTTGGCTCAAAAGTGATATTTTATCTAATTTGAACTAAAATGTCAAAAGAATGACCAGGATATGTAGACAGCACTACAATAAACATACTTATGCAGTTTATGAGTTAAAAAAAGTTGATTTGGTGTTTAGTCGCTCTTTCAAAATGACTAAAACATTTGCGCGTTCCCTATGATGAGTGATGTAGGGCGTCCCAATTCTCCAGGGAGGTCTTTGGCCCCGCCCCCTTTGTGCCCCCGATCCGCACTTCGCCTTAGCCTGCATCTAAGTGGACTCTGGCGCAGGATTGTGCCCTTAATTCTTTGTGGTACACACCAAAACGTCGGAAAAATGCATTTAAGTGTACGCTTTGAAATATATACATGCTTTATGTGTGTAAATAAGTTTTCTAACTTACTTCGAAAGACGCATTAATGACTGATGAAGAATTATGGACATTCTATGCTAACAATTTCATAACTTTTTTTAAAGCAAGCATTCGTATAACATTCAGTTTAAACTTTACTCTTAGTTCAATAAAGGATGTATAAAAACTGACCAGATAACAGTTAGTTACCCACATTTAACTTAAAATTATGCAGCTATCTCAAATTATGAATAACCAATATGCATTTATTTTAACGTGTATGGAGCAACTCATTTAGCTTCCCACAGGGTCAGACATAATGATCTTTAATTTGGGAAAGTTTAGGTCTGAACATGATCATCTCTTGACTAGTCGATGACGTAACCTGCACTGTCCCAATTCTGCCTTTTTTTGCACGATTGTAACCTGCGCACCTGATACACATGAGGGCGGGGCAGGACAACAGGAAGTACAACTAAAGAAGATATAGAGGTTAACACGTTGCAAAATAAAAAAATAGAATTTGTGTGACATTGACATTACAGTGTGTTCCAACCATAGACACAGAAATGTAATCTGATACCTCTGTGTCACGGATCAAACCTGTTTAAAGCTCCACTGTATACTTTTAATTAAGTTTAAACTCAAAACCAGACTTTTCTTTGCGGTTGGAAAACAACAGATTCCGTTGGCATCCCCAGAACCCAGCCGAGGAGATCTCTGTGACTCAAATGGAATTAGTTGGTCTGAGATGTTTTATTGTGAGACAGTTTGACAGCGGAGATTGATGGCGAGCTGTCAGCACCGCGCCACCGGGCATCTGCTTATGGAATATAGAGCATTTTAATCATTCAGGGCTAAACTATGATAATGGACGAATCAAACTAGTTTTAGAGTGTAGACAATACAAACAAATGTTCAGTCAGAGCGGAGAGAGTGCCTTCAGTTCAGTGACGGAGAGATGTTATTGTTCACTAAGAAGCAGAATGTTTTTCTCTGTTCAACACTTCGAAAACTTTTGATTTTGGAAAAGCAATTCAAAAAGTCTGAGCAAAATACTTGAGCTTTTGACCATAAATCCTGACTCAGTACACTGTAAAAAAGAAAACGTTGAGAAAACGTAAAATATCAAGGCAACATGATGCAAGAGATTTTTGAGTAATCTCAACTTTTGCCTACTGTTGTTGACCTAACTAAGATTTACAAGTTCTGACAAGAGTTCTGCCAACTTGGATCTTCCTGTTCACCTAAGTAGGATAATCCTGTAAGTCCAACAAAGAAATTCTGGTTTCAATGCCATGTATTTCTGTCTACACTAAATGCAGATATTCTTGTTAAATAAACATATAATTATTCATTGAATGCCATGCATTTATAACGTCAACAAACACAGATATTCTTGTTGAAAATCCATACAATTCTTACTCCAGTGAGTTGAAAATATACCTATTTAAAAAAGGAAAATGTACATTGTATTTATATTTGTAAAATCCTCAAATAAATATTGAATAAAACAAAGCACAACTGAATGTGATCTTAAATCTTATTTAATTTGTTTAACAGTGCCTCAAGTACATTTCACAATGTTATGGGTAGTCAGGTCAATTTTTGTAACAAAAAAAAAAAGTAAATAAAAACAGTATTGCCGGTTTCTTTTTTTGGGTGCTTTGAGCACCACAGCAAATACGTTAAAATTGTGTTCAGCAACATATAGTCACTCATGCACAACACCAATAGGATAGTGCCAAAGATTATTGGCTGTGTACCCAGACACTGACGTTTTACATGGGCATAACTATAATGAACTACAGCAGTTAAAAAGTTCTTAGAAAGATTACCATCAATGAACAGGAAACTAACCGGTAAAACACCATGTTCTGTGTTTCATGTGAAGTGGACAACATTTAAACAAATCTTTTAAAATACATGACACAATCTCAACATATATTGTCAACAATTCGTCTCCTTCCTTTCCTTCCATTTTTCTCCCTCTCAACTTCCTTCTTTTCTCCCTTCCTTCCAGTTCCCCCTCTCTTCTTCCTTCTTCCCTTCCCTCCCTCTTCTTCTCACCCTCCTTTCCTTCCTTACTTCCATTTTTCCCTCTTCTTCCTTCTTTCCTCTTCCCTCCTTACATCCATTTTCTCCCTCTCCTTTCCTCTTCCCTTCTCTCCCTCCTTTCCTTTTATTTCTCTCTCTCTCTCCCCCTCTCTCTCCTTCCATCTTTCCTCTTCACTTCATCTCTCCCTCCTTTCCTTCCATTTTTCTCCCTTCTTGCCTCTCCTCCTTTCCTTCCTTATTCTTCATCTCTTGACCGAAAGACAACAAGAGGGTTAAGAAACAGCTAATCTGAAAATAGAATTTTCCATCTCCTACACATCCTTATGCAGGTTGAAACAGAGGTGAGGTTGTTTTTGTTCTTTTTTGCATACATACATTAGTTTTACTTGAACAATAATTCAACAGTTTAAACACTAAATGAGCAACTCTTGGTAACAGGTGAATGACCATCAGAAGAAAAAAGGGTTTAACTACAGTTTTTTTACATGACTCAACAGCAATGGACTTGAACAGGCTAAAGAACACATGATAAAGTCATGTCTGGCTTCTCCATTAACAGTCACAGCAAAAGCTTTGTTTTCAGAGCCCTTATGCGCTGTGAGCATCGAGAGCCACCGAGCTCAAAAAAGATGGCTTGAATTGCTTCAAAGGTATAACTCATCTGCTTTGGATAATCAATGTTGAGGGCATACAGAAGGCCAAAGAGGTATGCCAAGGCAGAAGAGAGGTCTGGAATGTTATGTAGCACAATATCCCCTTCCAACACAACTGCATGGTCTCGCACAGTCGTACCGGGATCGTCATCTTGTAGGATGGTGAGGATGGCAACAGATACACCGTTCAACACTGGTTCCAAAATGTCAGTGTCCTGAAGAAAGGTATAATATTAATTATTGAGAACTAAAGACAAAATACATTTCTACAGATTTGAAATTAAACCTCCGTATCATGCTGGTCATTTGACTCAGAGGTTTTAAAAAGAAAAAGCTTATTTTTCTTTAATTAACGACGTAGTAGCTTTCTCCCACCAACCTTGTGATGAGTTTTGTACAAAAGTATTTTCTACAATGGAACACACATGAACAATGCCCAGCTGCTTCTCAGCAGAAAAAGGGGAGCGAGAGTTAGACAACTGCAATCCTCTCCATAAAATTATCTGGACAGCACTGAGGTGTACATTTCCATTTTGGATCTTTTGGAACTCATCCTTTGAAACATCTCAGGATTTAGTTTTACTTGCATTACTTTTTTGTACTTACCAAGCATTTCAGGAAAACCTCTGTTGCATCTTCTCTGACGAAAATGGGCAGGCCTCTCAGTGCTGCTGTCTTTCGGTGGCACACAATGTTGGATGTCTAAAGAGTACTCAGTGGAAAACAAGCATTTCAATTAGTATAGTAACAGTGTACTTATACACAATGCAAAATCAGAACATTAATATTAATCAAAATAAAGCACAGGTCAGACCCAGCAACATTGCAACTATGTTAACAATTTTACTTTACTTTTACAAAATAAAATGTGTTAAATCAAATATTGCCAAATAAGAACATAAAGCAATGACTGCTGACATTAATTTCCACTGACATATTTCCACAAATGTGTTTTGACTGAAGCCAAAATAATGTCAGGAAAAGGAGCTCTTCTCTCACCTGTTCATCAAGGTTTTCCAGCAGGTCTTCCATCTTCTGTCCAAGAGCTCCCTTCTTAGACCGGTACAGTCTTAACAGGCCAGGCACAAATTTGTCAAGGGAGGCATTGAAAGTCCCCAGGAGGTCTTTGCTCGTAATCCGATGAAATTCTTTTGATATCTAAACAAGACAATCAACAAAATATTGTCATTTATTCAGCACAGAAAGTCCCTGGATAGCCGTCTTGTGCAGTCTACACCATGTCCAATGACCATGTTATGAACAGCAAAACTTACTTCAAAAAGCTCTCATGAATCCATATTTTGCACATGAATAGAAATACTTTTTTATCATGTTCCATGTTGTACCGCAATCTGTGAGCAATCAGATTCTGTGACCACCCCTGAAATCCACCCCTGAAACACAAGCGACAGATAGGACACAATCAGTTTAGCTAAAAGCACTTTTGCAACAGTCCTTGAAATTGTAAACATTTAAGTAACAATACAGCTATAGGTCCCCCAATTAAGGTTGGTTGAATTTCACCCATTCTACCTTAGTTTTGAAAGGCTACACACACACACACACACACACACCTAAAAGTTAAAAAATTACTTTGAACTATTACATATCAGACTATTAAGTTAAGAATTCCTTAATTTCAATAATAAGCTTATCTTAAATTGAGATCTAGTGGGGAAAAAAATAACTTCATGATAAGATTTTTGATAACATTTGTCTAACTTCTCATGGTGTTTAGTAATGTATTGCACGTATGTGTGCATTATCTTTATTTAGTTTAAGTCTTCAGTCTCTGTTTAATGGTAAAAATTGACTAGATAACTGCATAATAGTGCTTCTCCGAAAAACACTGATTCAACCACTGCTCAACAGTTCTGCAACTCTTTCTCTCTCCTCCCGTCTCTGTCTCTCTCCGCGTCTCTGTCTCTCTCTCTCTCCGCGTCTCTTGTCTCTCTCTCTCTCTCTCCTCCCGTCTCTGTCTCTCTCTCTCTCCTCCCGTCTCTGTCTCTCTCTCCGCGTCTCTGTCTCTCTCTCTCCTCCCGTCTCTGTCTCTCTCTCTCTCCTCCCGTCTGTCTCTCTCTCCGCGTCTCTGTCTCTCTCTCTCTCCTCCCGTCTGTCTCTCTCTCCGCGTCTCTGTCTCTCTCTCTCTCTCCTCCCGTCTGTCTCTCTCTCCGCGTCTCTGTCTCTCTCTCTCCTCCCGTCTCTGTCTCTCTCCTCCCGTCTCTGTCTCTCTCCTCCCGTCTCTGTCTCTCTCCTCCCGTCTCTGTCTCTCTCCTCCCGTCTCTGTCTCTCTCCTCCCGTCTCTGTCTCTCTCCTCCCGTCTCTGTCTCTCTCTCCGCGTCTCTGTCTCTCTCTCTCCTCCCGTCTCTGTCTCTGTCTCTCTCTCCTCCCGTCTCTGTCTCTCTCCGCGTCTCTGTCTCTCTCTCTCTCCTCCCGTCTCTCTCTCTCTCCTCCCGTCTCTCTCTCTCTCCGCGTCTCTGTCTCTCTCTCTCCTCCCGTCTCTGTCTCTCTCCTCCCGTCTCTGTCTCTCTCCTCCCGTCTCTGTCTCTCTCCTCCCGTCTCTGTCTCTCTCCTCCCGTCTCTGTCTCTCTCCTCCCGTCTCTGTCTCTCTCCTCCCGTCTCTGTCTCTCTCCTCCCGTCTCTGTCTCTCTCCTCCCGTCTCTGTCTCTCTCCTCCCGTCTCTGTCTCTCTCCTCCCGTCTCTGTCTCTCTCCTCCCGTCTCTGTCTCTCTCCTCCCGTCTCTGTCTCTCTCCTCCCGTCTCTGTCTCTCTCCTCCCGTCTCTGTCTCTCTCCTCCCGTCTCTGTCTCTCTCTTCGCGTCTCTGTCTCTTTCTCTCCTCGTGTCTCTCGCACCTGCGCTTAAAGATGTTTGATGCGGAGCAGAGAGTCAGCAGCTAGATTTGTTGTGATATTTTTAAAATAAGCTAGTTCTCTAATCTTTACAGTATAGGAAGTTTGTGGATGTTATTGCATTGGTGATTAAATGCTTGTTTTATTTTTAAAATGATGGTAAATCTGACTTTTAAAGTCAGTGCCTCCCCTATCACAATCCTCACCGCACGTCACTGGTCAATGCATGCAAACATCGTGTCTCCACGCAAGGATAACAAAGTATTACAAAAACTATATAAGCTACGGTTTACCAGGCAGACGTGCAGTTAAAAAAGAAAAAGAAAAATCTGAAATTGCGTAATTTTGTGATGAAAGTCTGTCAAAATTTCAGAGTGTTTGATGTTAAACACTATCAAACATTACTTTTTGCGGGGATAGAACACGCTGGTCCGATGCTCTGTGCTAAATTTTAGCATTGAAGTGGGTGAAGGGCTGGAAACGGCGCTTGTAGAAAAGTTAGCTTACCTGCAAAATGGTCCGCAGCTCCCGCTTCTGTTCAAAAAATGTCCAAACACTAAACTGCAGACCAGGTGAAAATCTGTTGGTCAAGTTTTCTTAGGTTTTCGGTACAGAAAACGTCGACGCACCACCATCACACAGCTCAGGTTCAGTTGAAGGTCCGTTTGGTCTTGTTTAAACTTGTTCAGACGGTCCACGTGAGCATGCGCGCGTTAGTCAAATATGGGGTTTCCCACGGGTTCTCAGCCTCACTCAAAAAATCTACTTAAAAGTTGATAATCTTAGTTATGCTCTTTAGCAAATCTTAGTTTGGACAACGATGACGGAAATGTGTTGGGCAGACAAGCTTTTTCAGGTTGAAAATGGAGAGCTTTATTTCTGAGTCAATTTAATTTGAAAACTTTAATTAATTCAGCAATTACTAGTTATCGTTTTTACGGTGTATAAGAGATGCCCCCTGGTGCTCGCTGGTGCTCGCTGGTAACCCACGGCTCCTGACAAGCTGCTTCTGTCGCATTAATGAATATTCAAAGGGAAAACTGCCGTATGGAAGTGAAATAAATCTAGTTTTAAGTCGTACATTTAAACTTGGTGTTTGCAAGATTATAGTTTGTCAAATATGGTGTAAACATATGATAAAGACAAATTAAGCCCAACAATACTGTTTTTATTGTTAATAAAGCTGAGTTTTGTGAAAGCATAGTTTGTGAAGTCAGTCCAGACTTCTGGTCCACATTATCCAGACCCTATGTATCATTGCACAAACTGACCCCAAAAGGCTCAGGTCTAACACTGGGACCCCCGGAGCCTCCTACAGTCAGTGTGATGGCTTAAATCAAAGGCATTTGGAAATCACTCAAAGAGTATGTAGTTTATAAGGTTTTTATATTTACTTTTAAGAAGTGCTAACTTGAAATACTGCAAAAACAGTTTGATAAAAGGCCACCAAAGTCTGATTGCTGGTAAATAAGCTGTGTGTTGCTATGGTAAATAAGTATTTTCTGGAAAACCAGAACCAGTCCAGGTTTGGTGCAGGTTTGGTCCAGGACCAGCATCTGGGAGAAAAGATGCTGGTCCAGTCCTAGGATGTTGGTTGCCAAGCAACTGAAAATGGCTACATTTGAACTGAACATTCAAAGGAATGGATCTGAGTAATTACACGTCAAAGCCGTCAATTTGACTGCTCTGGGAGTTAGTTTAAATGAATATACTGAATTCTTGTTGCACTTGTGACGCCTGCTGGACCCAGACCACTTTCTACTCTAGTTTTCTCATATTCTTTGACAAATCGACGATTTATATCGACATGACGCCAAACTCTCTCTCTCAATCAAGTTATTTGAAGAAAATGAACAAAATGCAAAGTCACCATGGAAAGAATCTCTGTCACGCTTCATTCAAATGAAGTGTTTTGTTGTAATTGGACACGGAGAGGTGACATTTGGTTCCAGAGCGGAGCTAATGCACTCTTCACATTCTGCAAAGTGAACTTCCACAGGTCTTTTGTTTCAAAGCCACTTTCAAACTGCTGGACTCGAGTGATTGTACTCACAAAACCAGTCGCTGAGCCGTCACAAAGAACAGAGAATTTGGACCTTAAACCTCCTCAGAGACTCGGGAGGAAGCAGAAACAGATGATTCAGGAGACAGGCAGGGCACGGGGCAACAGCCTTATTACACGACCAAACTCCAAACTACAAACCAGAGCAGACTCAGAGCCCGAGCACAGACCCGGAAAACTACAGCACCGTGCATGTTTCTCGGCTGTTAGCCTCACACTCTCCACTTCTACTGCTGGTGGAATAACGCAAACTTTTATCAATAACTTACCTTAATAATTCAAAAAAGAATAAAAATACACTTGCCTCAGATACTGCAGATGGGCTATAAACAGACTTTACACAAACACAGTTAAAACCCTGGATATTGTTAATTTTTGTCTGAAAAATAAATCTGTTTATCAAAGACATAATTTTATAATTGCGGCAGCTTCAGCACTTTGTTCATACTGTATAATAAAGACAATTATCTGCTCATCCAAAACCAGTTGGAAACACCAACAATTCAAGATCAAGCCTTTATTTTCCTATTATAGAAGTATATACTTTGATTTAAAGTGATTTATTTATTTTTTCCATTCGTTTTTTTCTCACAATATTATCTTATTATTATTTTTGTTTCCAGATTGTTATTTTTTTGTTTTATTGGGAAATGCTATGCAAGCTACTGAGACAACACAGACCATGTCCACACATGGCGTTTTAAAAACCTAATATTTCCCCCCCTCCGTTAATGCATGTGTGGATGCAATAATTTGCATCCACACATGACCGAACATCTGCGTTTTCAATCACATTCATAACATTCCAAACATGTGCGTTTCTGACGTCCTGCGTTGGGAAAAACACAGAAGTTGGCGGAGCTTTGATGCTGACGCCGGTACTTCTGTAGCGGCACTTTTACAGTAACAGAAGAAACTCAGGGTGAAGACATATGTTTACAAGCACTGACCCCCGTCCTCAGTCCTGGTTTAGTCCTGGTTTAGTCCTGGTTTAGTCCTGGTTTAGTCTTGGTTTAGTCCTGGTTTAGTCCTGGTTTAGTCCTGGTTTAGTCCTGGTTTAGTCCTGGTTTAGTCCTGGTTTTGTCCTGGTTTTGTCCTGGTTTAGTCCTGGTTTTGTCCTGATTTAGTCCTGGTTTAGTCCTGGTTTAGTCCTGGTTTAGTCCTGGTTTTGTCCTGGTTTAGTCCTGGTTTAGTCCTGGTTTAGTCCTGGTTTAGTCCTGGTTTAGCTCCTGTTATGGTTGTTTACGAGCGTGAGTCCGTGTGATCACTTTGCTGCTCTCTGATGTGGAGCGAGGATGTTCGCGGTTCGCAGCGGTGAACAGTTTTTAAGGCAGTATAGATCCATGCTTCAGTGATCAGAGGTCACACGTGTTGTTTGTTTGTTGTTTTGGGGGCATACTGTGGCGTGCGAAAACGCAAAACTCCGGTTATCTCCGTCTTCACGTAAAATAAACAGAGTTTTCAAAAATCTCCACTTTGCCCGGAGTTTTTTCATATATTTGTTTATGGTGCGTCGTCATGTGGATGACAGGTGCAAACGAAGAATAATATTTGCGGTTTAGCAAATACCCGGCCACGTATGGACGGGGCCGAATTTTTCAATGGATCAATTGTGAGGGTTGTGTTACTCTGTTTCTTCCCCCTCCCTTTGTGTTTCTTTGCAGAGTTTGTGGTGGTGGGGTGTGGCTGGATGCTGCAGCAGACACACCTCCAGACAACTTACACCTGGCTTCTTAAGCTCAGTCTGGACTGCTCAGAGCCAGGTGGTTCAGACCGTTTTCTCTGCTCTGGGCCAAAGTCAAATGCTCCAAGTCGCTTCACATGGCAAATAAAATACAAAGAAGCTTGTTTGAAGTTTGGGAGTGAGTGAATGCTCCATGTCTGTAATTTGTAAAGTAATAATTCCGCCTTAAATGACCTCCTGTATTTGTCAAAACACAGATAGTAATAATACTAATCCCGTGCGAATGGGGCTAGTGTCTAGTTTATATACATGTAATATTATTTATGAATTTAGTCACTTGGTAACCTATATTCTATGGCAGGTGTTGGTCTTGTACTGGTCCTAAACAGGTCCTGAACAAGTCCTGAACTGGTCTTGAGCTGCTTGGTTTTCCACCAGAGTTGAGCGAACAAACAAAGGAACACATTATTACTTTTGGCAGTAAGCATTTAACCTTTCAACAAACGGCTTCTGCTGTTTTTTTAGTTCTACTCTCCACACTTAGCACTTAGCAATTAGCACTTAAACTGTCTCAAGGTAAAAACCCCATAAAGAACTTTAACAGAATATAACTGAAAACGCCTCAAGTTAAAGGACTGATATTTTCGGTGTTTTATGTCCATATAGAACCCACACAGAGACACAATTTGGCAAAGCAAAAAGAGGAATAACAACAAAAGACAATTGCCTCAAATATGTCAGAGAAAGGAGAGATTAGCGAAATGAAAAAAGTATAAACGTGATCCTTGTTACTGCTCCTCGGAGACTTGTTCTGTGAGGCTAAATGCCAGAGAATTGTTTGGAACTTGAAATGCAGCCTCTTAAAGGAGAGAAGCAGTTTTCCACTTTGGTTTTGAGCAAAGGAAGCAATTATTTGGCTGTGTGTGTTTTCTCAAAGTCTCAGGGGTTCGGGTTTTATGTGTTTTTCAAAGTCATAGCCTCAAAAAATCCAACACAAAATTCCAAAAACCTGCAACAAAAGCTGGAAGATCAATTACTCTTTATGGGCTTTGATCTTTTCAATACTTACACATATATATTTCACATCTCTTACCAGCCCTGGATAAAATATATATATATATTTATTAACGATTATGATGTTTAAGGTATAATAAAAAAAACAGGTTCACTGATTTTCTTGTCAGATCTGTAACAACTGATTAAACTGTAGCGGTAAAGAGGCAGTGTTGTGGACTCGTTTGGATAATCAGAAAACTAGAACGAAAAAGCTGGCACTCGGATACTCGGAGAGCGCATACCCCGCCTACACCACGAATCAGCTTGATATTCTGAGAGGGTTACGTATCACACACACACACACACACACACACACACACACACACACACACACACATATTTTACCGTGCCATTGCTGAGGGTAGTAACACAATTGGGCTGGAATGATAGGCAGAAAATCGAATCTACTGAATGACTTTGGATACGTTGACTTTTATTTCTTGAGGAAAACGAAAAAACGTCAAGGGTTTCTCAGCTGATGATCCGCAGAAATTTGTTTTTTACTTAAAATCGATTAAAAAAACAAAACCAAGGTTATTTTCAGACTCAGAGCATCAACATTATTTTCAAAAAATATTTGTTTGTTACCCAGTGTTGTTATTACCCTTTCAATTAAATTACCATTACTCATCGTGAGAAACAGTCAAGTTATTTATTTTTTGTTATAATAAGATGCTTCCAAACACAGACAGTGAAAAGGTGTGTAATGTGACAAATGTGGTAAATTAACCACTATAATAGTTATAAACAATATATTTTACTAAAGCTCCTAAATATCTATTTTACTGAATCATCAACCGTGCCACTCGAGACACACTTTTTGGTCTGATCGCTGGTTCTTGCAATTGATATTTGTTATTGCTTTGTTTGACACGTTGCTCAGTTTGGACAAAAACATGCACATCATTCCTTGATTTAAAAAAAAGTAAAGTAAAAAGTATATTTCGCACATTGAGAAGACTCGTGTTTCCGCCGATATATGTTGGAACATTTTAGCACAAGATCCAAAGCTAAGAACAATGAAAGATAAGTTAGCATTCTCGCTTCTCTGCAATGCAAGATGGTCCTGGGTTCGAATCCCGGTCGGAACAGCGTCTTTGTGGGTGAAGTTTGCATGTTCTCCCTGTGTCTGCGTAGGTTTCCTCCAGGCGCTCCGGTTTCTCCTACCACTAAAAACATGTACAATAGGTCTGGCATGCACCTCCTGTACTGACCTCGCTCCCATCTCTGTGTGGAGTGAGAGACAAATGCCCAAAAATAACAATTTGTAAACTGCTTTGTGAGTCTGGTCTGTGAAAAGCGGTAAATAAATAAAGATTACTTACTACTACTACTACTACTACTTAAAGATAAAAACAGATTGAAAATGAATCACAAAAGGCCGGTCACTTTGGGTCAACAGTTTGAACGGATTGAATGGTTTTCTTCTTAACCTCCGAAAAGCAGCATATAAATGACTCCTTCTCTTCAAAACTAAATCTTTTATCACAAGGTCAGTGCTTGCTGCTTGTTTCTGCATTACTCAGTGCTGCAGCTACGGCTCACGAAGCGTCAGGCATCCACATCCGCTCCTTTGTCGAACATGACAATCGGCATGACAACTGCTTTATCCCTCAACCTCCTCTGTTCTTCCATTGCAAAAGTCCTTTCAACTCGCAAAGAACACTCTAATAAGACTTGATGCCACGGCAGTCTGAGTGAGGATTAGTTCTAATTCATCCCTACAGGAAACGATTAGACTTTGTCACATTACCTCCGTTTTGACAGTTCTGACAAGTGAGATATGGGATGGTTCCTAGCATAGCATACTAGATAGATAGATACTTTATTGATCCCTGTAGGAGAAATTCAGGTGTCCAGTAGCAGCAAAAATAAAACATGAAATTGATCATTCTAAAAAGCTAACAATAGTAATAATCAGCAACAGTCTTTCAGGTCACAGCAGCAGAGGTGGAGTAGCCTCTGGGTGGAGCAGGACTGGTCACAGCAGCAGAGGTGGAGTAGCCTCTGGGTGGAGCAGGACTGGTCACAGCAGCAGAGGTGGAGTAGCTTCTGGGTGGAGCAGGACTGGTCACAGCAGCAGAGGTGGGGTAGCCTCTGGGTGGAGCAGGACTTGTCACAGCAGCAGAGGTGGGGTAGCCTCTGGGTGGAGCAGGACGGGTCACAGCAGCAGAGGTGGAGTAGCCTCTGGGTGGAGCAGGACGGGTCACAGCAGCAGAGGTGGAGTAGCCTCTGGATGAAGCAGGATGGGTCACAGCAGCAGAGGTGGAGCAGTCTCTGGGTGGAGCAGGTCACAGCAGCAGAGGTGGAGCAGCCTCTGGGTGGAGCAGGTCACAGCAGCAGAGGTGGAGCAGCCTCTGGGTGGAGCAGGACGGGTCACAAGGTGGAGTAGCCTCTGGGTGGAGAAGGACGGGTCACAAGGTGGAGCAGCCGCTTGGTTCGGACCATTTTCTCTGCTCAGAAGGTGTTCAAAAGTTTTTTCAACTTAAAAAAACTATATATAGTTTAAGAGATGACAATAAATGTATTTTACCAAAAGTCATAAATTCACAGACTCAGATGTTTGTCGTTTCAAGGGGCTCAGTTGTGGAACAATCTCAGCAGAGGTGAAAATGTGTAATCCTTTTTTTTTGTGTTTAAGAAAAAAATATCACAGTCATAAACATGCAATGGGCGCACACGTTTGTTTTTTTTTTTTACTTCTGCCCAAATAATAAATACATTGAAATAAAACTGAAACTACTAAAAGTAAAATGCTAAATGCGTCATTAGCATTTTTCATAAAGTTAGCATTCCTGCAGTGGATTTTCACCTGATCCACTTGGTTCGGACCATGAATCCTCTCTGCTCTGGTCTGGACCAGTGTAAAACCATGAATCCTCTCTGCTCTGGTCTGGACCAGTGTAAAACCATGAATCCTCTCTGCTCTGGTCTGGACCAGTGTAAAACCATGAATCCTCTCTGCTCAGGTCTGGACCAGTGTAAAACCATGAATCCTCTCTGCTCTGGTCTGGACCAGTGTAAAACCATGAATCCTCTCTGCTCCGGTCTGGACCAGTGTAAAACCATGAATCCTCTCTGCTCAGGTCTGGACCAGTGTAAAACCATGAATCCTCTCTGCTCCGGTCTGGACCAGTGTAAAACCATGAATCCTCTCTGCTCAGGTCTGGACCAGTGTACAACCATGAACACTGTGCAACATCTAAAAATTGTAAAACACAAAACAGTTTCTGTTTCAGAGACACTTTTGCAGATTGCGGCCGTTTTCCAGCGCATTCCAAAGACATCCATCCCCTGTATGTTTATGTTCATATTTACCTTGGTTTTGTGTGTGTGCATCTTATTACGGTGGCTCTCAAAACTAATGTTGATTTATGGAACGCTCGTCCTCATTTGAATATTTGGAATTGGCAAGTGAGAATAAATAGATCCTGGGGCTTGGTAATTAGTATGGGAGCTACAGTATATTCTGCCCGTCACAGTGTGTCCTGGTACAGTGTGCGTTGTCATCTGCTTCTCTGTCGTCTGGGGTTTGATGGGTTATAAAAAGACACAAAATATACGATTCTGAATATATAAAATCTGATTGACTTAAAGCTGGGGTAGCGTACTTTCGAGTGACTGTTGCCCCCTCACCGCTAAACCTTTGAGGGTCGACCAGACTCTCTCCACCGACTCTCACTGATGTGTGCTGTCATAGTGTCCTTGGGAAAGACACTTAAAGGAGTAGTCTGTAAAAATGTGGCCAAAAGTGGTACTGCAGCCTCTCCCACTCTCCCTGACTCAGGTTGCCAGATATGCAGACGAATCCAGCTGGGACCATAACAGCTGAATAGACAAGAGATAGAAATCCTGGTTTTATTCCTTGTTTTGTCGATAGTGATTTGAGAATCATAACAAGACCTTTTTTAGTTCTGCGCCACATGGTACTTTGCCAGTGAGATTAGCTCCACGCGGTGAGTTCTGGCAACCCGGATCACAGACCTTCTGATTGGTAAAACGGTGGAGGGTGGGACATCAAAATGAAAACAATAACAAGATTTAGAGGCTGGAAAACTGATTTTGAAATTGAAATATCTCTGAACTACTGTTATCAGTTAAAGAAGTATTGGAAAAGAGCATGTTTTATTAAAGCCTCTGGACAGATTTGGGCCCTTTAGTGATGACAGATTAGGGCCCTTTAATGATGACAGATTAGGGCCCTTTAATGATGACTTGACATGAAAATCTTACATATTGCTACTTTAACCCCACTTTGCTTGAAGCCCCCACTGAAAGAGCAAGGCTGTGCTCTCTCTCAGTGAGGGGCTGATGCTGATGCCCTGACCCAGAAATAGATTAAGGTAAAGAAAATGAATGAAAGTTTGCTACCCAGTTAGCTTTATTGCTGCTATCATGAAGCCATATTAGACTGAGTGTTGTTTTCCATTTGTGGTGCAAAGTTTATTATAGAGTGCGAAGCAATCTTAAAAGCTAAGAATGATTTGCAAAAGTAACAAGAAAAATAATTGACAATCAACAATTTAAATGATTGCAATTTAGTGGTTTGTGCGTTGTAATTATTTTCCTAGTGAACATAGTGAATACAAATGTACGGAATAAGCGTGTGTTATGATTCTTTCGTTCTAATTTTGGATTCACATATTTTCAAGGCAGTTTGCAAACTTTCTTGTGTGGAGCCCAGTGTGAGGGGCCTTTATGCATCAGCTTCCATTTCGTCGCGCAGACAATGGAGCGAAACTCATCCATTTTAACGCGGTTACCTGGAATCAAACAGCGCTTGACCCATATCACGGCGAGGATCAGTGTCTCTGCAGATCAATCACAAAAAACAAAAAACAAACCTTGGCCAGAGCACATCTAATTAGAGGGAGAAGAATGTCAGCCCGTGAATGATTAAAGCCGAAGAGGCGCATGTTCCGAACCAAAACCAGGCCATGGCTCGGAGAGAAGATGAAAGAGTGACGAAACAGGAGCACAATCTGCACACGGCAAACTCAAAATGCGCTCTCTCCTCTCTGACTTTTTCCCCCTTTCCCTGGTGTGCTCTGAGAGGCGTGACGTAGAGAGGGAAAGGCGCTGGATTCTCCACCGGCTGCAGCTCGAGAGAACGAATTATTTATGAATTTATGTGCGCAGTGTGTCTGAGAGCCGCGAGTGGAGCCGACGGGCAGCCAAAGTCTCAACAACAACCCCGACCTGAATCGTGAAGTCGCAACTTTTATTGTTGAAACCTTCCCAAAAAACATCTCACTGTTGTTTTAGTTCTGTGTTATGTATCTTGCGTTCGGGCGACAATGGCTTTTTGTGGTGGTCACTCACAGTGTCCTCCGGTTCTGATTTTACACAGCACCACAAAGTGTATTTCTATATGAACACACTGAATAGATAGATAGTAAGTAGTAAGTAAGGTTTTGTTTATAGAGCGCTTTTTACAGACCAGATACTGTAGATAGATATGTGTCAGCACTAACTTTTAACTGTTTGTAAATATGGTAAATGTACACTTTTATTTTCCATCCATTCATTTTCTTCCCCTTAATCCATTTCTGGGTTGGGGGTGGCAGTCAGAGATGCAACCCAAGTCACATTACACCAGCCCAGCACTGTTATTTTACTACTGATATTTGCACCTAACTGTTTGTATGTGTTGACATTTTAAACCTGTCCAGGGATAACGGATGAAAAATAGCTTTGTGGCTAATTCTGGTACTTTTACAGTAGTTTTCATTAATGTACACTGTCCCTGTCAAATAAACGAGTAAATGATACATAGATAAACTTCAGAATAAACTCTGGTCCATGATCATTTCCTACATGTACGTCTGGGTCTGATCCTAGTGGCTGCAGTTTCCTCGGTTGAATCCCCTCCGACCAATCAGAGAGCGGGGGAGGCGGGTGTTGTAGGTCGTGTCAAGAGTAGGTGACGTCAAGAGTTTGCGCTGACATTTCTGGTTGTAGTTTGACAATAGCAAGTCAGATAGTAAAGTAATCTGTTCTGGTTCAGCTCCAAATATCAAGAAATTAAAGCTGGAGAAAAAGAGGAATGTTGAGCAAATGTCGTTACTGCAAAGAGGTTGTGGTTCTATTCCCGACGGGCACCGCTAAGATCATAGAAAAACTGTTAACAGGACATAAAAACAGAGCAGCCCACAATCTTGCACTTCAAAATCTAAAGTGTAGTATTATGATTCTTTACTTTAGCATTCTACAACATGTATGGACATTTTCTTCTGTGTGTGCTTTATATTCTTCATGTGTTTTAACTGTTGATTCTCTGACCTGTGCTGGTGATTTCAATGGTTTTGTTAAGTCCTCTGAGATGACTTCTGTTGTGACCTAGGGCTATACAAGAATAAATTGTATTGTATTGTATATTGTATTGTATTGTATGATGCACTTGCCCAAATCCTAAAGTGCAGCATGTTGTTGCACTTAACCTAAACGTTGAACACATTTGCGAACACAATCTCTTTGAAAGTCTGAGTCCGAGAGCCCTTGCAGCATGGATGGACGGAGACGAGCCGGGTCCCCTGATAGAACTGAGGCTAAACACAGGTCGGTACAGGTCGGCTCCAAAGTCCAAAGTTTATTTCCAAAGTCATTTCTCTGTCTGCGCTGGGAATATAAACCGCCTTTTTCCCCATCTCTGGCCTGGCTCCGTGATTCAGGGCTGTTTTAAAACTCACTGCTGCTGCTGCTGCTGCTGCTGCTGCTACTGCTGTATGCAAATCACAAATGTGGTGAAATAGATGTGCAACAATTATCCGTCATTAGTTTGCTTTGGTGCTTGGAATGTAATGGTTATGGGGAAATTCATCTCAGACAAAGTTCCGAGAGGGAAACTGAAAGGAATAATTGAGTTAGAGTTTAGGAAGTCCTCCCGAGTGATGTCCGTACGTACATTTGGATTGACGGCTGACATGAGTTGGAGAAGGCGGCTGTGTGATATTGAAAATCCCTATTGGTGAGTTATTTCATGTAATTATCATTTTGTACACAGTTCATCTCATAGTTTGGTATAATCTAAACTTCATTTTTCTTAGAATTTAACCAGAAACATTTCAGTTTTGTGGATACACCACTGAAACCTTGCCTGATAAAATGCTTGGAATATTTGGCAACAGTTAATGTCGGTCATAATTTAGCCCCGGATTCTTTAATGAAGGACTTATGGTGCTTCAGACAGACACACAAATACACATTCAGACAGACACACACGTACAATCAGACAGACACATTCAGACAGACACACACATACACACTCAGACAGACATACACACTCAGACAGACACACACATTCAGACAGACACACACATACACACTCAGACAGACACGCACATTCAGACAGACAGACACACACACATTCAGACAGACAGACACACACATACACACTCAGACAGACACGCACATTCAGACAGACACACACATTCAGACAGACAGACACACACACATTCAGACAGACAGACACACACATTCAGACAGACACACACATACACACTCAGACAGACACGCACATTCAGACAGACACACACATTCAGACAGACAGACACATACACATTCAGATAGACACACACATATACATTCAGACAGACACACACATTCAGACAGACGGACACATACAGACAGACACACACATATACATTCAGACAGACATACACATACTCATTCAGACAGACACACAAAACTAAAAATCTAAAAGCAGTAATGAAGAGTACAACGCTGAAGCTAAGAGTTGTAGGATTGGAGGAAGAGGTAGGTTTCTGATAGATTAATAGGAAGGAAGGAAAATTCAGGTTCCACACTTTGGAAGGGTTTATTGCTTTTGATAATTTATTTTCTTCACATCGACACGCACAAAACTGTAAATGTGGCACATTCATGTTTGAGTCACGTATTCCACCATTTCTCTCCCTTTATTTTCCTCATTTTCTTTGGCTTTTTCTTTTCACACATCCCTGATATGTGGAGGATTCACCCGCTTCGCACTGTCATTTTTGCTTGAAGGATAAAAATTGAATTGCAGAAGAGCAGCAAGCCCCGGCGATCCAAGATGGCGGCCTATTCATATCGACGGCTTGTGCTCAGTAGTGCATGGGACATACACAGGAAGCGAAAGATTGGCGGGACTCACCCAGTTTTTGGGCACTGTCTGGTCCTCCCGGTTCTGTACAGTGGACGTACTCCCATGATGCTTTGCGCCAAAACTTCTGTGTGGCTAATGCATGTGCACAGAGGAGCACTGCTGTGTTTAGACCAATCAGGAGGACCATAAATGCACCAGGATAGAAGTCTTCGAGCCGAAACGATGTCGACCTATTCTCAGACTTCCAATGGTTATGGGTTCTCAGATGATTAGAATATGAACCCTTTAAAGAACACTAGGATATACAATATAGTTACTTATATTTAGCATAATCAAATCCATCATGACAGAGTTAGATGGGAAAAGTTGCTTAACTTTTATTGAGAACAAATGTTTGCATTGGTATGTATCTTCATGAACATTTGAAATTAAATGAAACAATCAATGTGAATATTAATATTTCTTGCTCTAATCAATATAGACACTTTTTAATGGAGTTTTAAAAATGCTAACACCTGTACTTTCAAACTTCTAACAAAAGTGTACATGTATAATCTCATACATTGACTGTCTGTGAAAAGGTATGTCTACATGGTCTTTACCAGTGTGTGTTCATTCTGCCAAGAAATGCTTTCAAAGTCTGTGTTTACATCAGCCTTTATGGCCTATAAGCGCCATCCTTCTCTGTGATGATCAGACTTTTCCAGACTTTTCCAGACTTGAGCAGACTCATGCTAGACTTCTGCAGGAGCGGCCATGAGCCAGACTTGGGAGCAGTCTGGGTCTCTGCTTAAAACTGCTCATAAATTGCTAACAATGCAACCTTCTGATGTCTCCTTGTCTCATGTCTGGATTAAATAATTCACAATAGCAAAAAGAGAAGTCCAAACAACATATTTTGTAAAAAAGCCCAAGACGATAATTTAACTGAGAGTTAATGCACGTTTCTACTTATCAATCTAACAAGCCTATTGGATAATCAGGAATACAGGAATAAGACACTACTGCTACAACTGCTCGAAGCCTGAACAAAAAAAAAACATTTTAAAGCAGAGATTTAAGTCAAATTAATTCTCAGCATCTCGGATTAGAGCCTGACTTCCGTGTGAGTTTAAAGTCGCGCGATAATCTCCCGACAGCTATAAAAGTTTAAAGAAGATAGAGGTCGGGAGATTAAATGTTTTCTCTGGAATACCCGGTCGGAATTTAGGAGAGGTCAGAAGTTTGGCGAAGATAATTACAGCAGTGGAGGAAGTGATGGGGGGTCCCAGCTGAGTCATTACAACCACACACATTAGACAAGAGTGAAAATCGCTCATCCATATGCAACACGTCCTTGTCCTGAGCTGCACTGTCAGTCACTGCTGCCGACTGGAGCTGTCAATCATTTCACTCGGCATCATCCACAGACGCAGACGGAAAGAACTTTGGAAAAACAGTCATAATAGAAGCCGAGCGAAGGCCAATAAATCATCCAGGAGCTCACAGACGGGTCGCTCTTTTACTTGTTTTTTGTTGATTTGTGCATGCAAGCGAGGCCAGATGTTGTTGTAATAGTTTGTCTGAATCAATACCGAAGAGTTTCTGTTTGTGCGTTGATTGATTTTGCCTTTTTGAGTGTTCTTGGAAACACATAACACTTGATATGTTTGTATGTGTGAAGACATTTCAATATTGGGTTGAAAAAGGGGATTTGGATTTTAGGTTAAAGGGAAATGATCTCTAGACTAACTTTAATGTTAAAGGAGCAGTTTGTAAAAATCAGTGGAGGTATAGCCACTTTTAGTTGCCATGCCGCACTGTCTACCTGCAGACACTAGGGAAGGCATGGCCTAGAGGAGGCGTGGCTTGTTCGTAACAGCACCGCCCCGAGCGTAAAGGAGCAAGGTTTGAATGTTTAGCACCGCCCCTCAACTCGCTCACAGGCTTCTCATTTCTCCTACGCTCTCATCCCACAGAGCCATCTAGTTTCATTTACGATCTGATACGTATGCAAACATTAGCATGAGCGCAACTTCTTGTAAACTGTACAACAATCACTGATGAAATGGTACAAAAGCAACGCACTGCTAACACAATATATAACTGAAAGATTACCGCTAGTTCCGCGTCCGAATGTGGTTCGAGCATAGATAGTCCGAGCATAGATAGTCCAGAGGATACGAAGTAAGCTAGCTATGTTCACCCGGGCTTGATTTCTTCTTTGAGAATTGTTTGGCTTTACTTCACTCTTCTCTTCATCACTTTTGTGTCGTTTGGGCTGTTGTGTCTGCAGTGACAGCCAGAGAACGTATAGCCACTTTCTCTTAACCCTTTAAGCGCCAAAGTCGCAATATTGCGACAAGCAACATTGCTCACTTAAACAGGCTGTATGTAAAAATGTGGTGCAGAATCTTGTTAATACTTTTCACCAGGGGTTAGTGGACATGTGTGCCTGTAATATGAGCAACATTTGTGGGTGTGGTTATATTGAAAGTTTTTGAGTAAATTGAGTTCGTAAAACACCTGCGGCGCAGCGGCGCGGAGGCGAAGCAGCAGCGGTAGAGCTGAGAGGAGCGAGAGCAGAGCAGAGGGAAAGAGTGTTTTTATTTTACTCACGAGGTCTTCAGTACCAGAGAAGTACTTGGTCTGGTACTGGCTCACTCAGATTCAGAGGAGGAAGACACTCAGGTGTCCAGTGAAGCAGACACGGACATTATTGGTGACGGGGAGATCGCGCTCCATAGTCCACAATCAGCCCCTGCAAAGCGGCTGCTTGTCCTCCGTGTGGCCGCGGTAGAAGCATTCTGTGAACGCCAAGCAGGGGCCGTGGTCGAGGGGACAGGGGGATCATAACACCGGGCATGTGGGAGAAAGTAGCGGGGGTAGACATCTATAGGGAACAAGGGAAACGCGGGAGAAGTCGCGGGAAAGCCGCGGGAAAAAAAAAACACATCGCTAATCGCGTTCACTGCCTTTACCAACAGTGATGATGAGGATGAAGCAAGGCAGTTCTTGAGAGAAAATAATCCACAAAAGTGGATCAGAAGTGTTGAAGAGCCTGTTGTATGTTGTTGAGACGATCTGACATGTTCTGAGCCCATTCATTTCATCTCTCTGTTTGTAAACGGTAAATCCTTGAGCCTCATTTCCACTGAGAAAAATAGTAAGCTCACCACTTCTTTGAAAGGGAAATATTGAAACCAATCTCAAGATTTCATGACTGTAAACTATAAAGAGTGCTGTCTTGATCACTGAAGGTCTTTGAAAATAATACAATTCCATATGGCCGCGAACCAGTGCTAAAACATTATCTATAATCTGGATCAGGGAATTTATTTCTATCCCAAATTTATTTTATACTAAAGATATTTCACATTGACTGTTTATAGTATTCCCTGATCTCAAATAACTCCCAAGCTACAGCTTTTTGAAGTCTATACAATAATTAACATTTTCCAAAATGGCCGCCACCTTGATGACATCACAATATGCAAATTAGATGACGAATCAACTTCCATCCCAAAGTTTGGTTCAAACTGAAGATATTTCTAATTTACAGTATGCCTTTATCTCAAACCATTTTAAAGTTATAGCCTTTTGAAATCTTGAAATCAAAATTGTATATTTTCTTGAAAAAACTCTGGCGCCTTAACATGCTGCTCTGTCTTCTTGCAGACACTAGAGGAGGCGTGGCCTAGAGGAGGCGTGGCCTAGAGGTGGCGTGGCCTAGAGGAGGCGCGGCCTAGGAGGCGTGGCCTAGAGGTGGCAGCCTGTTTGTAACGGCACCGCCCCTCGGTGTGTAAGTGGAGGAGAACTAGCGTCACGCAAAGTTTCTATTCAGCAGGTTTTAAGGCCTGAATTCATACACAGCTGAATCAATGAGCTCAAGTTTTCAATTCAATTACAACTTGTATGTAGTAATACACATTTTTATGAACTCATTAGAAAATATGTATAGTTCCTGCGTCAAGGAACAACTGGACTAGTGAATTAAGGATTTAAAACTCAAAAAAGCGAAAGAGAGTGTAACCTCAGCCTCTCAATGTTCACCAAGAATACTTCATAAAACATAAATGGCACAAAGAGACTATTCGTGACTATTGAAATCAGTCCTTTACTCTTGACAGGACAAACTCATGAAGAACAGGACTGATTTTTCTTATTTTTTATCAAGGGATTTTTCCAGTTACTTGTGCCCCATAACCTCTTTTGTAACGTGACCGTGCCCCCCAAACCCCCGGTACAGAACCCTTTGTTGATAATCTAAATCTTCACTTGGGCCGCGCCTCTAGCCTTAAGTATTTGCTGTAATTGATGTAGTTAATCTTCAGTAGGTGCAGTCCTCCTCGCAGTGATGATGACACAGAGCAGTCCCTGGTGCTTTACAACCCAACACAGAGAAACACTCGTTCACATCTTCCCTAATTGTATCAGATCGGCTCCGTGTGCATCTCTCCTGTGAAGCTGAGGATACGATGCCAAGAGCGACTCCCATCCACCCGGAATACAATTATCACAAGTGCCACAAAGATGAGATTTTCGAGCAGATTTGCAAAATACGTGTGCCGCCAAATCAATGCGACTGTCTTCTGTTCCGGTGGCGTATTCTTTATAGCCAGTTGGAAAGGATGACGGGAGAATTGTGAAACAGTCCATTCAGACGGCAATAGAAGCCTGCGGGGGTTATAAATAAACGTGAGATCTTGGCGTTTGAATCCGTATTTAAAAGTACACTGTGAACGTGTTGCCGTGGAGGGGCTGATTAGTGTTTGTCTCCGAATCATGAGCGAGAATTTAATTTACTGTGCATACCCTGAATTTCTCAAACGTTGGATCAATAAATTACAGTATCTATCTATCTATGAGTATAAGTAGTAAGTAAGTATTAAGAGCACAGCTACTTTTTTGGGGGAGGGGTCTTGCTTCTTGCTTGGGTCAATCTCAATGTTTTTGTTTTGCCAACAATCCCTGCTTAAAAAGGTCCATGAGCTTGTGCGCTGATGTGTTTGTAATCTCACTCCTTGACGGTGGGGGTGTACCCGGAAACAGAATTACCCAATGCTTTTGTATGGCGTCTTCTTTCCCCTTGAAAGCGTCCTTACAGGATGGTCCAAAAGTCACTCTTGGTCCAAAGCTATATTTCAGATGTGTGTCAATGCTGTGGGAGAGTTTTTTTGGACCAGTCTTGTTTAGCCGCTGTGGACTTTTGAAAGAACTCGTTTAATAAATGGGGCTCGAGCAGCTAACAAATGCGTTTTTTGCATTTTCCTGCCATGCTGCCATTTTGAAAAAGCCCATAGAAGGCAAAAGTTTCAAAGACGTAGATAGGCGTGACTACATCTCTAAATATTTACAGTCGATGGTTCAGACAGAGAGCTGAGCCAATGTGGGAATTTAGGTTTTGGATGCGTGCAGATCCCAAAAGACGTTTTATCATACACACATCGCAGAATTCTGAAACTACTATAACTCCCAGAGCCAGTTTTCTTTTTCAAACCAATGGGATTATGAGAATTGTCTTTATCTCATTTTCACCAGATTTATCAAGAGTAAGTAAGTAATTTTAAAAGGTTTTTACCATTTTCTTCACTTCTAACTGAAATACTGCTAAACAAATGCTGACTAGTGGCTCTAATCGGTGTGTTGCTATGGTAACTAGTACTTTACATTCTCTGGTGGAAAATGAGTTAAAGTGATTGTCTGCAGTTTGTCAGAAAGAGAGACAGAGAGGTACATGGTTTGAAAAAAACGACGCAAGCTCCTCCCCCTTCCTTTCTGATTGGTCTACACCTACGTTTCCGTACCACTGTTAAATGTTAATCTGAGGGATCAAATTATACATACACATTATTAATACAGGTTTTCAGAATTATTTGTTTACGTTTTAATGAAAAAAAATATGTTTTTATGCACAAAAAAAGCAATCGCGGCAAACCCGGAACAAGCTATTATCATGAATTGCAAATTATAGGACTCATCTGCAGAGGGTCTGATTATGGATATAGGTTCAGTATATAAATGATTATGGATATAGGTTCAGTATATAAATGATTATGGATATAGGTTCAGTATATAAATGATTATGGATATAGGTTCAGTATATAAATGATTATGGATATAGGTTCAGTATATAAATGATTGTGGATATAGGTTCAGTATATAAATGATTATGGATATATGTTCAGTATATAAATGATTATGGACATAAGTTCAGTATATAAATGATTATGGATATAGGTTCAGTATATAAATGATTATGGATATAGGTTCAGTATATAAATGATTATGGATATAGGTTCAGTATATAAATGATTGTGGATATAGGTTCAGTATATAAATGATTATGGATATATGTTCAGTATATAAATGATTATGGACATAAGTTCAGTATATAAATGATTATGGATATAGGTTCAGTATATAAATGATTATGGATATAGGTTCAGTATATAAATGATTGTGGATATAGGTTCAGTATATAAATGATTATGGATATATGTTCAGTATATAAATGATTATGGACATAAGTTCAGTATATAAATGATTATGGATATAGGTTCAGTATATAAATGATTATGGATATAGGTTCAGTATATAAATGATTATGGATATATGTTCAGTATATAAATGATTATGGATATAGGTTCAGTATATAAATGATTATGGATATAGGTTCAGTATATAAATGATTATGGATATAGGTTCAGTATATAAATGATTATGGATATAGGTTCAGTATATAAATGATTATGGATATATGTTCAGTATATAAATGATTATGGATATAGGTTCAGTATATAAATGGGTCACTCAGCGCGGATGTTCAGAATTCTTCGTTCAGTTTTCATGTAGTTCCAGAGCCTGTTAGAGGCTTGATTCGGAGGCTCCGCAAAAACAAACACCTGAGCATGTGCAGCTGCGAGCATCAGCGCTGATTATTGACAGCCCTTGGCATGACTCGATTGGTTAACGTGGACGGCACCGTGGATTCTGAGCTATAGCTAAGAGAAGGGAAGGCGGGACTTGCCCGTAATATTAGAATTCATAAAATTACTTATTTTTTTATCAACATTTAAGGCCAGGAGGTCAATTTAACACATTTCCTAAAATGTGTATTAATTTAGAGTTACAGACTATCACTTTAAAGTTGGAATTACTTGCATTACAAAAATAACATATAATTTCTAAAAACAATGATACAATTTTACATGTTGCACTGGAGAGTTTGCTGTTGGCCACTTAGTCACAGTGTCAGCACTGAGTAAAGCAGTGATATTTCTTCTCAACAGTTTCATTGCCGTTGTGCTTTGTATCCCTTTAAATTGTTTTGATCCCACTGGAATGTACTCATATAACTTTAAAGTCTGGAACACAGGTCTCTAACAGAAGCATGGCTATCCACTGTGTTTTTCCAAAGTAATTTTAACTTCACATTAGCATAACGCGACACAGAAAAAGACCCTGCGGTGCAATTCCTGGGCGGCAGGGCTAAGTATAGTGCTGGGCTGGAGTAGCTGTCGGAGCACGGATCTGATCGGCGTTTGGGTGCGTTTAGTCGCATGGAAAGGCACTAAAGAGCAGTGTGAGTCTTGCAGATGGAGCCAGACAAGAGCCCAGCACAGCAGCAGATGGTGGGGGACAACGAAAGGACACGGGCCCCTGGGGGACATACCCACACTGACGTCCATGTGGCAGAAGCTTTGACTGGGGATGGTACCACTGCTCAACTTCACAGGTGAAAAGAATTCAGTTAGAAGTCAGTTAGAAGACATTTGCATCCGCGACAAGTTAGTGCCACATGAACCAACTCAGACCAAGTAAGTCATCTTTATTATATAGCGCTTTTTGCAGACCAGAAACACAAAACCCTTTACTGTCTCTCACTCCACACAGAGTTGGGAGCGAGGTCGTCGTACAGGAGGCACATGCAGAACTATTGTACATGTTTTTAGTGGTAGGGGAAACCGAAGAAACTGGTGGAAATCTACACAGACACAGGGAGAACATGCAAACTCCACTCAGAAAGGTCCTGTTCCCACCGGGATTTGAACCGAGGACGAGTGGTAGGAGGCGCATGCAGAAGCTTTTCTAAAAAAAATTCGTGGTAGGAGGAAACACCCAGAGAATACCGACACAGACACGGAGAGAACATGAAAGAAACAGAAAGATCCCAGAAATCTACACATTAGCTCTTCAAAAATGACAATAGATTAGCATTATGTATGGAGACACATAAAGCTACTGCAATGATGTTAAGGACTGTGGACTTTGATTTGAGATGTTGTCTTTAAGATTTATATATATATATTTGTTTTATATATATACAGTATATTATTTTTTCATATTTGTAAACAATGTGATACTGTTTTCTCATGTTTGTAGAAATGGGCTGACCGCAGGTGATCTCACTGGGACCTGCCACTTATTCGGAGGCAGATGAGCGCCTGGGCTGGCAACCATTTTGTGTTTTAAAAAGAAAAACATGATTTCATGAGTGCATAAAGCCGAAACGTCATGGATAAATACAACATTTTGAAAGTAAGTAAGTATTGTTTATTTACTGTACATAGCGCCTTTCACAGACCAGTGTTGTGCTTGAACAAGTTCAAAAGAACGCGATCATTGAACACGTTAATTTTTTTGTGAACACATTTTTTAATAAAGAACTTGAACATGAATTAGTTCACATTTTGTGTCATGAACGGCAGACATCACTGTAAATAAACGTTGGAATTGTAATATTGTGCGTATCTTGAGAATCTTCTGCACTTTTTCCGCCGAAAACTAAAACTTCCCACGGTTTCCAGCGTCTGTGAACGCACCCGCCCATTTTGGTCATCAGAGCCGAGTCTGCAATGCTACCCCGTTTTCTGACTTTTTGATTCTCGCATCTGCACCTCATTATTTAATTATTCAGTGAACGATACCCGCTCTTTCCACAAGGACTGTGCTCTGTCAGGGAAGGGAAGTTAGTTAGAATTGCAATTAATGAACAATGGTTGGAAAACATTTTAAAATCCCCCTTTGTAGATGCTTTTACTTGTTTCATGATTCTTTCCTTTGAGGACTTTGAGTTGCTCTGTGTGAAATGTGCCATACAAATACACTTGCCTTTTAGCGTCTGTGATGGAAAAGTAACACATGAGTAAAACTATGTTACAGTTCCACCATGTTCCGGTGACATCGGCTTCAGAGCGGTTTCAGATACTGTTTCAGGATCAGAAAGCTCTTTTTTTGTGGCACACACCTTGCCTTGAGCTATAATTATCTTGTTTCTTGTGTCAAATAAATTGTAAACAGAGGGAGAGCAGAGAAAAAACATGCCATTCAATTAAATATTTATGTGAGTTGATTGCAGCTAGTAATATTTATCTGTATGTGCATAAAAATGAATGCATTACACTCAGAAGTTACTTACTCCCAACACACTTGACAAAAATCTTTCTACAATCAAAATGTTGTCGTACAAATCAACCTCTGATCGCAATGGGCTCTTTTTCTGTCCTTATTTTATTTCATGATTCCATTAATAATCCAATATTTGTGTATGGCTAAAAAGTGACAGTAAAAGGAATAACATGTTCCAACAAGCTCAAAAACAAACTTCCTTCAAAGAGAAAACACACATCCTGAGTATTCAATGAAAAAACCAAACATCCTGGGGGCCAAGATCATTCATTCACGGGCCGTATCTGGCTCCCGGGCCTAGACTTTGACACCCATGTACTAGAGCAGGGATGTCCAAACATTTTAGTAAGAGAACCACTTTAGTTCACCAGACCAGTCCAGGGGCCGACATCACAGACTGAAAAAATGTTTTGACTGGCATCGGGCTGTTCTGGGCTTTTAAGATGATCTATGACAGAGCTGAAGTTGGCTGAACGATCAAAGTTTATACGGGGCTTAAGAACGAGTCACGATACATCTATTGGCTGAGCTGAAGTTGGATGGATGACACGGTGAACTGAACTGTTTCTGATCTCAAAGACTACTTAGGGGTTAGCAAGGCAGAGGGCTGCATAGAATGACAGTGAGGGCCGCAATAGAACCAAGGGGCTTGAGTTTGGACAAGACTGTACTAGAGCAAGCATGGATTTCTCTGCCAGTATTCTTGAGTTTCATTAAACTGGCCAGTAGGGGGCGAATGAGCAGAGATTGGACTACTCAGTTTTGCTCCCATTGAAAACCATGTAAAGTCTGTTTTGGAGTCAAAGGCTCTCCTCCTGAGCGGTGTACGGTTGTTGGAACAGTCTTAATCTGGGACACTCAATTCTAAGGGAGTACTAACAAATATTTCTCAAAAAAGTCTTGATTACAGGCTTTTTTAGAAAAAACAACAGAAGAAATTGCTGCGTTTCATTGGGGTGGCCTGCAGGGGGCGCTTATCTGGGAAAGCCTTGATCCACCTCGCCCGCCTCATTCCAGTGATGTTTTCAAAGTGTCCTCCTTTATATGAGACCACAGTTGGAACATGAACAAACTCTGGTCTTTCTCTCTTTTTGTGCGGTTGCTACAAACGTACACCGCACACAAAGATGGCATTTTGACAGCGCTTCTTCTTCTTCTACTATATCTCCGTGTATAAACCCGGCAGACTGCACCGCCAGGATACGTCACGTCCTGTCTCACGTTTGTTATTCGCGCCACTGCCCTGACGTCATATCCAAGAATAGCACTAGCAGCTGAATCTGCCTGGACCTCTGTAAACAAACATGTACACTGCAAAAGATGACAGAATTAAAGACAAAAAAATGCTCAAATTTGGCTAAATGTATCTAAATTTGAGCACATTTTGACTGCCTTAAAACAAGATTTGCCAGTGGAACAAGAAAAATTGTCTTGTTTTAAAAAGATACAAGATATTTTTCTCTTAGAATGAGAAAATAAAGCAATAGTTCTTGAATCAAGTCAAAATTGCTTGTCTCATTGGCAAATCTCATTTTAAGACAGTCAGGTCAAGTTAAAAAAAACTCGATTCTAGCAATTATGATCTCATATTTGATCATTTTTTGCAGTGTATCTTGGTCATGCGTGTGCGGCTGCCCTCTGACTCGGCCCTATTACGATCGGACACAGGTGAGAGGATGTTTTTTCTACACTGACGCCATGACAGCTTATCTCCAGAGCGTCTGCCTCATCAATCTGCATCTGGGAGTCTGCCAGCACCGCGCACTCCTAATGGGTCTGGCTCATTCTGCCAGATTACTTTTACAAATGGGGTATTTGTAGATTTTTTTTTAGATTTTTTTGCTTGCTTGGGCACAGACACAGCTCATAAAGAGAAGTTGCTAAGTGGATGGAAACTTAAGGATAATGTTGTAATGCACTCATTCTCCTCCTCCATTAAATCCTCATTTACGTTGTATATTCTTAATTCTCCTCGTCTGTTGAGACATTTGGGCAGCGAAGTAAACTATTTTGTCTTAAGGGATAAAACTACATTTGTGTTTGTTTGAAAATACAGTGAAGTTTAAGTGTTTATTTACCCTGGACAGCTGATCTAGAATCCCATAAAGAGGTCAACAATGGATCTGCTCCTGATTCATAAAATGGTCTTATGTTTTCCAACAAATATTGAAATTCACCAACTTTTCTTGTTTAGATAAAATAAGTCTGTTATGCTATATTTTAGGAAGAAATACATAATACTTGAAATGTACGTTTTTATACTAGAATCAGGTCATTTGGGGCTAGTTCTGTTTAACTGAGTGATTTTATATGTTTATCTTTCTTTTTAAAGTACTGTGATTATTTATGATTCTAAGCGGCGCGTGTGACTGTTTCCATCTTGTCTTTTTCAGCACTTTGAGTTGCCTTGTGTATGAACAAATAAACTTGCCTAGTTTTATTTAATCTTATTTACAGAAATCTTGTCATATTTTTTTCAAATTTTTAGCAGTATTTTACTTATTTTCACTTTGTTCATATTTTTTTTCAAGGGGATTTTTTTGCAGTGCCAATTCTTCTTCTTATTATTATTATTATCATTATTACTTTCTTATTGAATGTCCAGTTTGCTCTCTCCCTGACGGCTGACGTGTTGGACCACACTGTAAGGCAAGGCAAGTTTATTTGTATAGCACAATTCATACACAAGGCAATTCAAAGTGCTGAACAAAATAAGAAAGCATTAAAATCATAAATAATCACAGAACATTAAAAAGAAAGATAAAAATATAAAATACCTCAGTTGTATGCACAGCTAAACAGAACTGTCTTTAACCTGGTTTTAAACATTGTCAGAGAGGAGGCCTGTCTCACATCTTCAGGAAGACTGTTCCAGATTTTAGCAGCATGAATCTGAAAAGCAGCCTCCCCATGTTTAGTTCTGTCTCTGGGCACTAACAGGAGTCCAGTCCCTGTGCTCCTCAGAGTCCGGGCTGGTTCATATGGGACTAACATGTCACTAATATATTTTGGTGCAAGGCCATGGAGAGACTTGTAACAAGCAGAGCTGTTTTAAAGTCTATTCTCTGAGCCACAGGAAGCCAGTGCAGAGACCTGAGAACTGGACTAATGTGGTCGTACTTCCTGGTTCTAGTCAGGACTAATGTGGTCGTACTTCCTGGTTCTAGTCAGGATTAATATGGTCGTACTTCCTGGTTCTAGTCAGGACTCGAGCTGCTGCATTTTGAATGTACTGCAGCTGTTTTACAGCCTGTTTGGACAGACCTGTGAGCAGGCCATTGCAGTAGTCTAACCTACTGGAGACAAATGCATGGGGTGCAGGGATATGGTTTCAAAGAACACCTAAAACACGGTATTATTTTCTCTCGGCTATAAAACACTTCCAGCTGAGCTCTCAACTCAAACGCTCAAAAGACTACGTTTTGGATCATTGTTATACTTTTACCGCCTCGGCTAATGGCATAACCCCCCCCACCCCCACACCCCCGTCGGTTGCCACGGTAACACCCAGGTGAGTGCAGAAAAATGTACTTAGTCGGGTGCGCTGCGTGAGGCCTGTTTCTAAAAGTGTTGACCTATAAAAGAGTACTCCCACCCGCAGGAGGGGGCCGCAGGAGGGGGCCGCATGTGTGTCCGCAGCCCATTGATCCAGAGCATTTGTTTGTGTGCGTTCCTTTGAGAATCGCGAGAGGGTTCGGATCGATGCAGCGCAGGTATTTTCGTTCAAAATGAGGTCTGATGTTATGAAAAACTCTTCACGGCAAAGAAAGACAGACAAAGGCTTACGGACAGTGTGCATGGATTTTTCAGGACACCGGCACCCTCTCACCTCTGAGCAAGAAGGTCCTGGGTTCGAATCTCTGTCAGAACAGGGTTTTAGAACAGAAGTTTGCATGTTCTCCCCGTGTCTGTGTAGGTTTTTCTCAGCTGCTCTGGTTTCTCATACCGCTAAAGACACGAACAATAGGTATGAATGTTATGCGTGATGGAGTGGATGGTGTTTGGTCGGAGGTTTTGACGGTCCAGTGTGTTCTGTCATCACTGTGTGGAGAGAATATAAATATTTCTGAACATTTTGAAGTGCTTTGGGTGACCTTGGTCTGTCAAAAAATGGCTTGCTTACATTACCTTTCCGACTTTCTGAACTGCAATTAAAGTTACTGTCTTTTACTGTTCCGGTCCTGTCCAATTCCTGCTTCTTGAAATAGATAGATTAGTTTTAAATCTGTATCTAAAAAATATTTGATTCGTCAGCCTAATATTTTTACAATGACGTACAGTTGTTGCAAAAGTAAATTTACTTATTCCAGCCCCAATGGCTATAGATTCCCCAAATTTGGAAGATTTCAGTTGCCTCAAAATATTTTTTTACAGTGAAAAGATTTAAATATGTATTGTGTTTTTATACTGTATGTATATGTTGATTTTATCCATCCATTCATCCATCCATTTTCTTCCAAGAAATCCAGAAATGGATTAAGGGGGCTTCGGGCAAAGTGGGGTTAAGTGTCTTTCCCAAGGACTCAACGACAGTAGACATCAGCGGGAGTCGTGAAGTAGGTCTTATGGTGGGCTCGAACCCACAACCTTCAGGCTGTTTTGCTGGGTTGTGAGGCGTTTTGTGTTGCCTTGTGTAGAAAAGGTGCTGTACAAATAAAAGCAGATAGATTTTAACAGTGGAGGTGATAATGATGACTCCTGGATCTACGGTCCATGATCCCGCTCTCTCTGCTCCACTGACTTGTCGCCGTCCATCTCTCCATCTCTGTCCCTGCAGTGTCTGATCCGTCAGCGCCTCGGACAGCTGTCTATCCCCCGCAGGCACTGATGGTACGGCCCGAACAGTTTTTTGACGTGTGTGCTATTATTACTATTATTTCAAACACCGCCTTTTGTCCATAGGGATACAGTATGTAACTGCCTTATACACTGGAAAAAAAACCTAAAATAAAAACATATATGAAAAAAAAGATAATACTGCTTAAAATAAGGAAAAATGTCAATCTTGGCAACATTTATTTACCAAAAATAACATAAAAATCATGCATGAACTCGTGTACCATTATTATAAAGTGTTACCCATAAATTATGCTTATTTTTGTTTCTTGAATGTAGTTTGTCGTGTGAGATTATTTTACTAGTTTTAAAATAATTCATAATCTTATTGGAGAAAAAAGTCTGAGTAGTGAGTTTTTAACCTTGTTTTAAGTATTTTTTCTTATTTCCAAACAACTTTTCTTGTTTGGATAAAATAAGTTTGTGATGCTATACATTTCTCAAAAATGAAATGAGTGAATAATACTTGAAATTTATGTTTTTATGCTAGAATCAAGTTATTTGCGTCAAGTGTTATTTTATTATTTTCAGAAAACCTGTCAAGTTATATTTCCTTATTCTATTGGCAGATCATTTATTGTTATTTTAGGCAGTATTTTACTTTTTTTTCATAAATACATTTTTTCCCATTACAGCCGTTTCCTCCGCGCTTTCATGAAATTGCGACACCTGCATCACGGTGCGGATCCACGGAACAGTCTGGACCAGGTGTCTTTGGGACCAGGGTCTTGGGGTCTGTCGGGTCCTGTCCGATTCCGCAGATTTGTTGTCACAGTTAAGTGTCAAATAGAGAAATATGATCTTCTACTTGCTGGGTTTTCATGTCTGATGGCGGAGCATTGGATTCTGACAAACACTGATGACATTTTTGGGTTTTATTGATGTGCCTTGATGTGTATGTGTGTATGCATCAAACTGAAGTTTGATGCATACACACATACACCCCCCCATTGTGGGACAAATAAAGTACCTTCTTCTTGTTTTTTAATTAGCATTTTCTTGTGCAGCACTTTGGAAACTGTTTATGACATGTGCTATATAGATAAAGTGGATTGGATGGGAATGAAGTTTGAAAGTTTGTGCGATGCAACAGCTGCTCAGTTTCTGGATGCCAAGTTAATTTTTAAAACATGTAAAAATGGGCACAGAACATTCCAACTATCACATGTTGTGTCCTCTCTCACCAGAATGGAAGTACAAAGTTTTTGATTCAACAAAGAAACTATAGTTTCTTTTTTGCTTAAAATAAGCAAAATTGTCGTCTTTTGTGTTTTTTTTTTCTTGTTTCTAGCAAGGGACTTTTTGCAGTGTACTTTTTTAAATGTTTTTACAAAAAGCAGTGAGAACATGGATCTGAGGTCTTGGGTTCAATTCCACCCACAGACAGGCCCTTTCAGTGCGGAGTTTGCATATATTTTCAATGTCTGTGTGGGTTTCCTCCGGGTGCTCCAGTTTCCCAAATCAGTTACAAACAAGTAGAATAGTTCAGGGTGAAAGTGTGAGTGTGACGGTGGGACTACAGAACTTGCCTAAAACGTTAACCCATCATGTACCCATCGTTAACCCATCAAAACTATGTATTTAACTTTATATTTGGTACAGTTTTGGTTAAATCTAAACAATAAACACATTTTCAATCCACTTTATTTATTTAGCACATTTTATAGAACAAGTTTCCAAAGTTGTGCAGAGATAAAATCAACCTATTTAAAAATGCAAGTTTGCAAGCCTTGTTATAAAAACAAATAAAACATATCAGAAAATAAAAAAAATATGCACAATAAAAAAAAAAACAATAAAATACCATCACACCATTTTGTTTTCAGAAAAATCAACCACAAAATTCATGTCTTCATAAAGTAAAAACAACAATTAAGAATAAAAACAGAAAATCCCCTCTATTCTTTCGGCTCTCGACTAGCCTGGTCTTATCCATCCGTACTCTCCGCTCAATCATCATTTCCTGCATGTAACGTCTGGGTCTGGTCCCTGTGTTAGCGATTACAATTGGTTGAATTTCATCTGACCAATCAGAGAGCGCGGGAGGCGGGTGTTGTAGGTCGGTGCCGGTGACGTCAAGAGTTTGCGCCGAACGGGCAGGTTGTAGTTTGGCGATGGCGAATAATGCGGTAGAACCAGACCGGATTACTTTACTATCAAGAAATTGAAGCCGGAGCAAGAAAAATGTTTAGCAAATGTAATCGCTGGCAAACATTGTGGCGCTACTCCCCACGGGCTCCGTTAGCGGCAAAGGAGCTGGCTAAAGCTAGGCTAAATGCTAAAACCCTCACTCACTCAGGCGCATTACAAATGACACGCTAAACTGCGATCCAATCGTTTCAATCTGCAAAAGGAGTTAACCCCCACCCACCTGTTCACGGAGCTCAATGAAGCACCTCCAGACCTTAGTACAAAATGTAATTTGTACTATGGTGTGGTACGACGGTCAGCACTAGATCATATGGTGCACACTGGGGTAGTCTTGCACAGTTTTTCCAATGTGGTTTTACTGCAAATGGCAAATAAATGAATCTGAAATCTGAATATGAATCTGAATATACGGAATCGGGACGGAAGCGGAAGTATATCTAACAAACTACCTATTCATGCCTAAACTTAACCATAAAATAACCCCAACCCACCCTTAAACCTAACCTTAACCATCTTACTCAGACCACCTTAAACCTAACCTTAACCATCTTACTCAGACCACCTTAACCCTAACCTTAACCATCTTACTCAGACCACCTTAACCCTAACCTTAACCATCTTACTCAGACCACCTTAACCCTGACCTTAACCATCTTACTCAGACCACCTTAACCCTAACCTTAACCATCTTACTCAGACCACCTTAACCCTAACCTTAACCATCTTACTCAGACCACCTTAACACTAACCTTAACCATCTTACTCAGACCACCTTAACCCTAACCTTAACCATCTTACTCAGACCACCTTAACCCTAACCTTAACCATCTTACTCAGACCACCTTAACCCTAACCTTAACCATCTTACTCAGACCACCTTAACCCTAACCTTAACCATCTTACACAGACCACCTTAACCCTAACCTTAACCATCTTACTCAGACCACCTTAACCCTAACCTTAACCATCTTACTCAGACCACCTTAACCCTAACCTTAACCATCTTACTCAGACCACCTTAAAGGTCCTATATCACGCTTTTCTTCATGTTTCACACTCAGTCCTATACACATGTGTGATATTAATGTGTATGATACACCACACAACAATCAAAGCTTGTGAGATTAGAGCCATCTCTTGTATAGAGGTGACGTCACCTCGACTCAAACGAGCTGATCCAGAGAAGAGTCTGCTCCTCTGCCTGTGAGCCCGCCTCCCCCCGCCCGCACGGTGACGTAGCATCACGCTTTTGTCGTTTATCACTGGTACATAGTCATTTCATACATAAGAATAAACTTTTTCCAACAATGACAATCCGTCACATCGAGCCCTATGTCCTCGATGCACAATCAGACCCTAGTTACAGTATTTAGTTTACAGAAGTATACAGCGAGTTAGCGTCACTACTTACAGATCGAGGGGGTCCGAGTTACGTCTTTTACCGTGGGAATAACGTGTTTCCAGATCAGCTTTTGAGTAAGTCCAGTTCCATTGGTTCTGTAGTTCTGGAACAGTCTCAGTGAAGTGTTGCAGATGAACCGGTATTATAATAGATCCATGAGATGAACAGATGAAAAAAGTTGAGCCGCTTTCTTCCTCTTAGGGCCAAATAGTGTGTCACATATTTACACCCAAAACACACTTCATTCAAGTTGACGTGATCCTAACACTTTTAGTTGCTGACAAAAGCATAAAAACAGCAGCTCTATGTGGTGTCCGCGAGACCAGACCCCAGACGCTGGACTCGGGAGCCGGAGCCTGTGCGCTCTGATTCGCTGTTTTGATCCGTCAATCACCTCCCGCCGGCTTTTAATTTATTTTTATTGTTATTATGTTTGACAAAAAACAGCATACTAATTGTGTATTTTTTACCCCGTTTTGAAGTATTTAACAACTATTTTAAATACAAAGCAAACGGGGTCATGCGCGTCATCAGTGTGGTTTTCGTCACTGAAGTGGACCCGAGCGTTTCTGTGCCTCACGCTGGGGAAGGAGACAGATTGTTCTCTTACAAAAGATTGACAGAATCAATGAATAAACTACTGTGGGCTTGTGTATGAAGGCCAAATAGCATTGTAATCATGTTTAAAGCAGAGAAAAGTCAAAAACCGTGATATGGGCCCTTTAACCCTAACCTTAACCATCTTACTCAGACGCCTAAAACTTAACCAGTCACCACTTAAGGACTTATTAGTCTAAAACTAATTCCAAAGTAGGATTGTTACTTCCGGTTTCGTCCCGATTCCGTTTATGATCTAGTGCCGACCATGGTACGACCAGGCTAGCCCTCAACCACTTCCTATTTCTTCTTATTCGGCCCCAGACCAAAATGAGTTTGACGCCTCTGCTGTATATGAATCCTGCATCCGTTTGAGATCCCCTTTAACCCTGCATCTTTTCACCGGAGCTCCTATAGATGGTGTTCAGGCAGTGGTCGTGACGCCTGCGGAGCCCTCCTGCCACAGTCTGTCCTCATTAATCAAACACTCTTCTCAAACACACGTAGCATCTGAGACCTTTGCCTTCTGCCTGTTTTCTCATTTCTCTGTTCAAGGTGGCTTCCGTCAGTGCGTACAGTGAAACATAATTGATCACACGGGACGCACAACTTTAAGTAATTGTCCTTGTCCTTAAGAGTCGATTTCATTTATCAGGTGACATAAGAATAAATCACATTTGTCCCCAGGTATTGTGAATTAAATACAATATTAAGAGCCAATAATGTTGATCAACCTGGTAGAATAATGGAAATGTTGTAGTGAATATGTTTCACGCAGGACAAGGTGGAATTGGATGTCAGGATTCATTTTTTACCCCTCAAAACTGATTTGGATTTGTGTCAAGCATATTTTTCATTACCCAGAGGCAGGAGTAATGTTATGTATTAATGCAAATTGATTCATAAATGATGTAACACAAATGTGGTCTTCAATTTAAGGTGTTGACATTTGTGTACACACGCTGACAGTGCAGTACAAACAACGGGTTCAATTTGGATTGTGTTATCAATGTCAGCCATGTTTAATGAGTTTAGTGGATGAATGTTGATTAGCTTGGTTGTTTACCATTTTAAACAAAACAAAAAAATCATGCGTTTACTTTGGAATGCATTGGAAACTGAGTCCTAGTCGCTCTGAAACAGTTATTGTTTAATGGTCTAAAAATGTTGATTGAATTTTGAATTTTGACAATGTAAAACTGAGCTGTAAAAATATTTTTGAAAGTTGGATATCTTGGTTGAACTACTGTTATTAGTTAAAGAAATATTGGAAAAGAGCACGTTTTATTGATGCCTTTTGACAGATTAGGGCCCTTTAATGATGATTGGACATGAAAATCTTACATACAGTATTGCTACTTTAATATTTGATTTTAGCGTGGAGAAGGCATTGATTTTATAACCGTACGTTCCTTCCCCAGTCTGTACATAAATGAGTGTGAAAGTAAATATGTCATTTATCACCCGCCTCACAGAAAAAGCCTCATAACTTGTCAGATAATCTGGACTGTCTGCGGACCGTCTGGGTGAAGACTTGTCCTGCTTCAGATCTCCTGTGATGAGTGGCCTGTCAGTCTGTGTAACCCACCGCATCATTTAGAAGTAAAACTGTACTTTTGACGTGTGTCTGAGTCCGTCTGCACTTTGCATATTCATGTCAACACCTCGGCCCGTGCCATGTAATCGAACTTTTCATAAATCCTGCATGTGTAAACCAAACAGGACGTACTGCAGATCATGGCTTCAAAATGAGTTGTGGAAGAATTGGAACAGGCTGTTTATAAGATATGTTGGATATAGAGCTATGGCCTACGCAGGTGGACAAACGCAGGTGGACAAACGCAGGGTGGACAAACGCAGGGTGGACAAACGCAGGTGGACAAACGCAGGTGGACAATCGCAGGTGGACAAACGCAGGTGGACAAACGCAGGGTGGACAAACGCAGGTGGACAAACGCAGGTGGACAATCGCAGGTGGACAAACGCAGGTGGACAAACGCAGGTGGACAAACGCAGGTTGACAAACGCAGGTGGACAAACGCAGGGTGGACAAACGCAGGTGGACAAACGCAGGTGGACAATCGCAGGTGGACAAACGCAGGTGGACAAACGCAGGTGGACAATCGCAGGTGGACAATCGCAGGTGGACAATCGCAGGTGGACAAACGCAGGTGGACAAACGCAGGTGGACAAACGCAGGTGGACAATCGCAGGTGGACAAACGCAGGTGGACAATCGCAGGTGGACAAACGCAGGTGGACAATCTCAGGTGGACAAACGCAGGTGGACAATCGCAGGTGGACAAACCCAGGTGGACAAACGCAGGTGGACAATCGCAGGTGGACAAACGCAGGTGGACAATCGCAGGTTGACAAACGCAGGTGGACAAACGCAGGTGGACGATCGCAGGTGGACAAACGCAGGTGGACGATCGCAGGTGGACAAACGCAGGTGGACAAACGCAGGTGGACAAACGCAGGTGGACAATCGCAGGTGGACAAACGCAGGTGGACAAACGCAGGTGGACAAACGCAGGTGGACAATCGCAGGTGGACAAACGCAGGTGGACAAACGCAGGTGGACAAACGCAGGTGGACAAACGCAGGTGGACAAACGCAGGTGGACGATCGCAGGTGGACAAACGCAGGTGGACGATCGCAGGTGGCCAAACGCAGGTGGACAAACCCAGGTGGACAAACGCAGGTGGACAAACCTAGGTGGACAAACGCAGGTGGACAAACGCAAGACAAAATATCTGGCCCTCACAGTCACAAGGACTCGACTGAGCATCCATGTTATGACTCTAATACGTTCTGATTGGGTATCCATGTTATGACTCTAAATTTGTTGGGATTGTTTTTTGATGCAACACGTATGCCTTATCTGTGACACAACTAATTACTATAATAATAATAATGCATCAGTTTTATATAGCGTTTTTTTGGACACTCAAAGACGCTTTACATGTCATTATTCTACTGTAGCCACAGCTGCCCTGGGGCACACCAACAGAAGCGAGGTGATCAGAGGGGCTGATGGCACATACTGGATGTGCCATCAGCCCCTCTGATCACCACCAACCATTCACACACATACCACACTCATTCTAGACAATGGGGGTGAAGTGTCTTGCCTAAGGACACAACAACAGCAGACAGTGGGAGGTGATGGTGAAAGTCTGGAGGTGGGCTCAAACCCACGACCTTCTGGCTCAAAGGCCAACGCTCTACCGACTGAGCTACTGACGCCTACAACTGAGCTACTGACGCCTATAACTGAGCTACTGACGCCTACAACTGAGCTACTAACACCTACTATAAAAACCATGTCCTGACTTTGTTCTGTCTGAAAACCTGAAAAACCTGAAGAAACTAAGAGTAAACTTCCAGATGGCTTTAATGCGCAACAATCCTGTCTCTGTGAGGTTGAGTTTCCAAAAGCATTATGTAAAGCTTGGTTTCAAGATGGACTGTGTAACTATTCTCATGGAGCGTCCTCTCACTTGTTTTTCTACATTCATACTTTATTTGCAGAACGTTGACGTAAATTGCTGTGAATTGCAGCTCAAATCTGTGGAGGAGAAAGGAGCTCACAGTAGAATTGAAAGTTTTAATTTGGATATTATAGCGCTGTACTGTAAGAACTGCTCAACTGTGGAAGAACATGTAGACAAACAACTCTCCACGGCAATCTGTTATCAGGGAGAAGTCCAAAACAATGAATTAGAGAACATTCTGACTGCTTTAAAACAAGATTTGCCAACGGGACAATGAGTAAAATGAACTTGCTTTAAAAAGTCAGAAAATGTCTTCCTTGGAATGAGAAAATAAAGCAACATGATTTTTTCCCATCAGCAAATCTTGTTTTGGCTCAAAATGTCCGCATATTAGGAACAATTTTGCCATTTTTAACTTATTTTTCAACACTTTTTGCAGTGTATGTATGAGGAGGCAGAGTGACCGACTGTGAGTGAATGATAAGAAATATGATCACAAAGTTTTTAGCCCTTCCTTGGGACAAATATTATCCTATTTTTTTATTTTGGGGGGCGACAGTGGCTGAGTTGGTAGAGCATTGGCCTTTGACCACAGACTCTGATATCTGCTGTTGTTATGTCCTAGGGCAAGACACTTAACACCACTTTGCCTGAAGTCCCCGCTGATAGATACGAGCCCCCCCGCAGCCTCAGAGCCTCGGGCAGGTCCCTGTGACCGTTCCAAGGTCAAGGCTCCGGACGAAAGGTGACCGAGCCTCGGCTTTGGAACCACCTGCCCGAGGAGATAAGGCTAGCTCCATCAGTATCCTCTTTTAAATCACTTCTTAAAAGTGATTTTAAGAAGTGATCACTTCTTAAAAGTGATCACTTTTAAGAACTGATCACTTCTTAAAAGTGGGGCGGCTGCGGCTGTAAAGTGCCAAACTGCTGTTGTGTCCTTAGGCAAGACACTTCACCCCCATTGCCTAGAATGAGTCTGGTGTGTGTGTGAATGGTTGGTGGTGGTCGGAGGGGCCGATGGCACATACTGGTTGCCTCGCTTCTGTCAGTGTGCCCCAGGGCAGCTGTGGCTACATTAGTAGTTTATCACCACCGTGTATGGAGTGAATGAATAATGACACATGTGAAGCGTCTTTGAGTGTCCAAAAAAGCGCTATATAAAACCGATGCATTATTATTAAAACCTACTTTTATCAAGCAGCTTTTAATTGTCAGCTTTAAACTTATAATGTCGTATTTTACGGTCTGTCCTGTCTTTGTTTTGTCTTCTTCTGTTTCCTCTGTGTGTCTTGTCTTCTTGTAATCTATCTTATTGTTTTAACTTTGTATTATGACTAATTTATTGTTTATTATGCTAACTGTGCAGCACTTTGTTAACGTTGTTTTTGAAAAGTGCTTTACAAATAAAGATTTATTATTATTATTATCATTATTATAAAGGCCTTGCTCTCACTGACAGAGCAGCCTCCTGTGGACTGAGCACCTGCAGAGGATCAGTGAGGGGCTGGGGCTCTGACTTCCACACCCCACCCACAAATGGATTAAGAGGAAGAAGGATGGATTTCTTAACCCTTTAATAGTTTCCTCAATCATTTGGTGGATCACTTTTTGAGTCACTATTTCTACTTGAAGCTTGGTTGGGACTGAAATCTACCTCTTATACCGTCAAACTGCATCTCAACCATTTGGTAAAGGACTATGAATATAATAAAAACATTTGTTATTAGTGCTCCTATATCTTAGAAAATCAGAAAAAGAAACATTTAGATAGCTTTCTTCAAGAACTGAACATTAAAAGGTTAAGACCAGTGGGGGCGGGTCCTGGCTCAAAAGTGGCCAAAATGACGTGCGCTGAAATGCTGCAATACCACCCCGGGCCAGAATGAGAATTATTCAATGCAAATATATAGCATTAGCAGACCTCTCGAAAACATCTCTTTACAGGATGGTCCAAAAGTGTGAATTGTTTTGGACCAATCTAGTTTAATTGCTGTGAATTTTTGAAGTCTCTTGTTTAATGAATGGAGCTCGCGCAGCTGACACATGCGCAGATGCGTTTTTTTTATATTTTCCAGCCCCTGCGGCCATTTTGAAACTGCCCATAGGCCGCGGAAGTTGTGGCACATTAGTTAGAACGGTGGAGATAGGCGTGACTACATCTATACTACATTAATATTTACAGTCTATGGTTAAGACAAGTCAGTATAGAACAGACCAGTTACAGTGTGGCCAGTTTTAAGCTTAATATTCTCGTCACATTAACACTGACCGTAAAGAGCTGAAAGCACCGGAAAACCTTTGTATTTGGATGAGAGCGGTACTTTTTAAATGTACAGTTAACTACAGCCAGTTCATAATAGCTTTTTTTCGGTGCCCTTTTTGCTCCGGCTCTCCCCTGTGCGTGTGGAAGGCCTTCAGTCTGACCACAGCTGAGTGCCTGCGTGGTCTGTGTGTGCCCGATAAGCCTGGGAAATATGTCAATACTAGCACTGGCAGGGGGACAGCTCCGGGGGCCCTGAGAGAGGCCCCGCAGCGAAAGCGACTCATTATCCAGTTCCCCTAAAGTCAGAGCAGTGATTCATGCGCCATGCTGCCTTTCCATTCATGTAGAACACTTTTACAGCGCCGTACGGACCGGCTATTGTCAGTCCGAGGTTTAATTGTGCAAGCTGCTTTATGTACAACCCTGCTGTTGTTGTTGGTTCAGCTAAACCTCCACCCAGACAGTGCCAGGCAAACTTTGTAGGCACTGGCACATACTACAAATAAAGTTTGAATACAAATACACGCTTGCATAGAGCGTTTTGTAGTCTGTGTTGACCTTGCATTAGATTCTCAAGTAATTTTAACCCTGCGCTCATGTAAGAACCTTGCTCTATTGCTCTGGCTGATAACTTAAAGTGATGTATTTGATTGCGAGTGCATTTGAAGGATCCTTCCATTTTCCTAGTACACAGAGTACCACCTCAAAATCGGAGTGATGAAAGCTGTGAAAATAAAAACACATCTTTACTTTTGACTTTCCCCTGCAGACTTGACACATCATTAGCAGCAGAGCGTTACATTTTCTTTGGCATTTTTGGCTCTGAAGACACATCGCTGCTCACTCTTTATTTGTGGACCATGAAAATGCTTATTAAATGTTTGAGAATTATCAACCCAAACATGAGAAAAGGAGACATAAGAAGGTTTTGTTTGTGCAATTAGCAAGATTGAAGCAAGGTCCCCGACTGCTCCAAGTCCGACTCATGGCCGCTCCTGCAGAAGTCTAGCATGAGTCTGCTAAAGTCTGCGAAAGTCTTATCGTCACAGTAAAGAATGGGGCTAATATAAGCCTTAAATTCTGATGTAAACACAGACTTTGAAAGCATATTAGTGACATGTTAGTACCATATGAACCAGCCCGGACTCTGAGGAGCACAGGGACTGGACTCCTGTTAGTGCCCAGAGTCAGAACTAAACATGCGGAGGCTGCTTTTCAGATTCATGCTGCTAAAATCTGGAACAGTCTTCCTGAAGATATGAGACAGGCCTCCTCTCTGACAATGTTTAAAACCAGGTTAAAGACAGTTCTGTTTAGCTGAGGGATTTTATATTTGTATCTTTCTTTTTAATGTTCTGTGATTATTTATGATTTTAATGCTTTCTTGTTTTGTTCAGCACTTTTAATTGCCTTGTGTATGAATTGTGCTATATAAATAAACTTGCCTTGCCTTGCCATGACATGGCAGAATGAACGCACACTGGTAAAGACCATGTAGGCATAGGATGGCTGTGACCCTATTGCTTTCTCCCAGAAAAATCTCCAACGCAAACATCCAGGGAAAGGACATTGAGAGAGTGGACTCTTACAAGTACCTGGGTGTTCATCTGAACCACAAACTGGACTGGACTCATAACACAGACGCCCTCTTCAAGAAGGGCCAGAGTCGCCTCTACCTGCTGAGGAGGCTTAGGTCTTTTGGAGTGCAGGGGCCACTCCTGAAGACCTTCTATGACTCTGTGGTGGCATCAGCCTCTTGTACGGTGTGGTCTGCTGGAACAGCAGCATCACAGAGAGGGACAGGAAGAAGCTGGACAAGGTCATCAGGAAGTCCAGCTCAGTCCTGGGCTGTTCCCTGGACACAGTGCAGCAGGTGGGGGACAGGAGGGTCCTGAGCAAACTAACATCTATGCTGGACCATGACTGTCACCCCCTGCAGAACACACTCTCTGCTCTGGAGAGAAGCTTCAGTGACAGACTTATTCACCCTCCATGTGTGAAGGAGAGGTTCCGTAGGTCTTTCCTTCCTGCTGCTGTCAGACTGTACAATAAGAAATGCTGAGCCTGTAAATTTCATTCATCTGTAATTAAGTAAATTCTTAAATCATGTGCAATGTGCAACTTCAGAATGTCACAGAACAATGTCACTTTACCTCATGTCACTTTACTTATATACTGTACAGTTTAATAGTGCAGGATAAAAAGTATATAACTGCACTACTACAGACATTTTGACTGGTATTGAAGCATTTTCAGCATCTACAGCTATAGCTTTGTTAGCTAAGAAACATAGCTACTACTTATTTGTATATATTGTGTGTGCTCCCTGTGTGCTCCTACTACTGTCCTGTCTGTGTGCTGCAACACCGAAATTTCCCCACTGTGGGACGAATAAAGGAATTCTTATCTTATCTTATCTTAAACAAGGCTATATGAAGGATGCTTTTGTAAACAGTTTTAAAGTACTGCTTGCAGCACTTTCTATATTCATTAGCAAACAATAAGATTTAGATTCACATTTTTCACCTTATAATTTTACTAAACCTTTTTATTGTTGAAGAATTGGTCTTTAGTGTTTGGTCTGGATTGATCTTACAGTACTACTGCATTACCTTAGTCTTCTTTATTCAACTACAGTTTCAATAGGAAGATGGCGATTACCAAACACATATTTTGTCTGTTTTCAGAGGAGAAAAATATACCCACTGACCTCTGCTCATCATGCTCTTAAATTTATTGTTTTAAATTCCATAATTATACATGTTTTTGTTAGTGTAAAGAAGGGCCTTGTCTCTGCCACATTATCTGAGTTGGATTATAGTTTATTTTTATATGAATGCTGCTTGTTCATGTGCTCAAACTGTAGAGTCAAGCACAGTGGGGGCGGGTCCTGGCTCCAAAAGGTCCATGAGCACGTGCCCTCAAATGCTGTAATCTCACTCCTGGCCGGTGGGGGTGTACCCGGAAAGAGAATTACCCAATGCCCAATGCTTTTGTAAATATAAGATAAGATAAGACTTTATTCATCTCTTTCTGGAGAAATTTACCTGTCACATTTGGCATGGATAAAATCACTCAGAAAGAAAGAAGTGTGCCAACATGTTGAAGGCAAAAAATATATAATCTGTGGAAGCAATGTTATGTACAATACAAAAAAGTGTTGATTAAAGAAATGGTGGCAACAGTAGAGCAGGTTTGTAGTCCTAGTGCAAATGACTTTAAGTGACTTATTGTACAGTCTGACAGCAGTGAAAGTCCTCGAGAAGATACTGATGGGTCGCTTGAGTCACTGCATAAGCCCAACAAACAATCAGTTTGGATTTAAATCAAAGTTTGGGGCTGATCTATGCATTTTCTGTCTAAATGAGACTGCACAGGTGTATCTAAGACAAAACTCTTCTGTGTTACTAGGGTTCATTGACGCATCCAAAGCATTTGATCGAGTAAACCCCTGTAGGCTTTATGGGAAAACCAAAGAATGGAATGTACCTGATAGCATCATAACAATCATAATCAGCAGATGCAGGTTAAGTGGGGTAATACCATCTCAGCTGCCTTCGGCGTTAGTAACAGAGTGCATCAGGGCAGACTGTTGTCCCCACTGTTTAACCTGTTCATGAATAACCTGTCTCGGTGTTAGAATGGTTGTAGGCTGCATGATTGGTAACACGCTGGTCAACCATTTTATTTATGCCGTTGATCTATCCGTTCTCTCCCCTGATGATCTGGCCATTCTCTGGCTTTCAGCAGCTGTTGAATACATGCTCTGATTATGGGTTCAAGTTTCATATTCAATATAATGCCAAAAAGAGCGAAGTACTGATCTCCTGCACCAAAGGAGACCAACATCTTTTTTTTCCAGACTTTTAATTGTGTTGGCATTCATCCATCCATTTTCTAATCCTCAATCCATTTCTGGGTCGGGGGGATGGCAATCAGTAATGCCACCCAAGTCTCATAGCACCAGTCCCTCGCTGATCCTCTGTAGGTGGTGAGTCCACAGGAGGATGGCTGCTCTGTCAGTGTGAGCATAGCCTTGATCTTTCACAGGGGCTTCAGGCAAAGTGGGGTTAAGTGTCTTGCCCAAGGACACAACGACAGCGGAAGTCGGTGGCCTTTGAGACTTTCAGGCTCAAAGGCCAATGCTCTACCCACTGAGCCACTGTTGCCACCTTGTGTTCTGCAGTAAAATGAAATACTTGGGTCACATCATAACTGACGACTCTGTGATGATGATGACATTAATTGTCAGTGTCGGAATACTGTACGCTCAAGCCAACACAGTAGTGCGAAGATTTCACAGTGTCCACAGCTGATGTTAAAGTTAAAATGATCAAAATGTACTGTTCACCTTTGTATACAGCCCACTGTGGTGCAGATAGAAGAAGGCTGCACTACAGAAGCTCAAAGTTACCTATAATGATGCCTTCAGGATTCTGCTGAAAAAGCCCAGGTCCAGTAGTGAGAGTCTAGTGTTCTGTCAGACTCATGTGAACTCTTTTCATGCTCTAATGAGAAATATGATGTACAGGGTTATGTGCCGCCTGAATGTCAGTGAGAGCTCTTTTGTGCAGTCTCTGGTGAACCCCAGTATTAGTGCTGTGCGTTACCAGTCAGCTCTGTGGAAGCTCTGGTGCAGATGTCTTTAATAATCGTTTGTTTGTTGTGTTTGTGATGTGGTGTTTGTATTTTATGGACTTCGAGTCTGACAAATAAAGATAATAATAATAATAATAATATGGTATCTTCTTTCCTATCAAAAAACGTCTTTACAGGATGGTCCAAAATTCTGCTCTTGGTCCAAAGCTACGTTCCTGATGCTGTCTATACTGAGGGGAGTATTTTGTTTTGGACCAGTCTAGTTTAGCCGCTGTGGACTTCCCCGTAGCCATTTTTTAAAAGCCCACACTTGGCAAAAGTGGTGGCACATAGAGAGATAGGCGTGACTACATTCGTTAATATTTACAGTCTATGGTCAAGTCTTATCCCTGGAGCTTTTGAGAGTAATGGCCTTCTCTGTCCAGTAGGAGGCAGTGTCATTGATACACTTACACTGTCTTTTCACAGTTGTACATTACATTTAAACAGAAGTACAGACTGTATTGAGAGCCAACAATCAGCTGCTTTCGCCCACTCACCGCTGGGGAAAAAATCTTTTGTCGACACAGGTGCTTGTGCTTGCGTTGTGCTACAGAGAGAGAGTTTTTATCCAGAAATGTCTTCACGTCGGAACATACACATGAGAGCATTCGAGACTGATTGATGTGTGCTACGTGTATGTGTCTTTCTGTCTTTTTTTAATATGTATCTATTCAACGCGTAACTTTGCCTCAGGGCCAGGACTTCTGTGAAATAAAGCAAGGTATTTAATCTCGTTTGAACTCTTCTGAGGAAAATTAAGTCAATAAATAAATACTTTTCTCCCGACAGCAGAAGCATGCTTGGAAAAAGTGTTCATACCCCGTGTCACAACCACAGACATATATTCATACTTATTGTTTATATTTGTGTTATATTTTTTGCCACTCCATTCTACTTTTGATTGCGCTGGAAAACAACTGCAAGTCCAAAGTAGCTCTGAAAAATTGTTGTTTTGTGCTTTACAATTTTTGGCTTTTTTCTGCCTGAGATGTTGCTGCAGTACAGTGTTCATGGTTTTACACTGGTCCAGACCAGAGCAGAGAGGATTCATGGTCCGAACCAACCGGATCAGGGGAACATCCACTGGAGGAATGCTAACTTTTTGAAAAATGCTAATGACGCATACTTTGGACCAAAGCAGAGAAAATGTTCCGAACCAAGCGGCTACTCCACCTTGTGACCCGTCCTGCTCCACCCAGAGGCTACTCCACCTCTGCTGCTGTGACCTGAAGGACTGTTACTGATTATTACTACCGTTAGCTTTTTAGATTGATCGATTTTATTTTTGCTGCTACTGGACACCTGAATTTCTCCTACGGGGATCAATAAAGTATCTATCTATCTACTGTATCTACTATATCTATCTACTGTATCTACTGTATCTATCTATCTATCTATCTATCTACTGTATCTATCTACTGTATCTATCTATCTATCTATCTATCTACTGTATCTATCTATCTATCTACTGTATCTATCGACTGTATCTACTGTATCTATCTATTTACTGTATCTATCTATCTACTGTATCTATCTATCTATCTACTGTATCTATCGACTGTATCTACTGTATCTATCTATTTACTGTATCTATCTATCTACTGTATCTATCTATCTATCTACTGTATCTATCTATCTATCTACTGTATCTATCTACTGTATCTATATAGCTATCTACTGTATCTATCTACTGTATCTACTGTATCTATCTATCTACCGTATCTATCTATCTATCTATCTACTGTATCTATCTACTGTATCTATCTATATATCTATCTACTGTATCTATCTATCTATCTCTATCTATCTACTGTATCAATCAATCAATCAACGTTTATTTGTAGAGCGCCTTTCCTACACAAGGCAACGCAAAGCGCTTCACATCCCCTATCACATCATGCATAAATCAAACACATTAAGAGCACAAGATATATTAAAAACATTAAAAATAAAATCACAAAAATTAAAAACCTTTAAACATTAAAATCACAGATGGGACTAAAATCATAAATAGTCACAGTGCATTAAAAAGATTAAAGATAAAAACAAAGATGAAAAGATAAAATCATTCAGTTGTATATGCGCAGCTAAACAGAATTGTTTTGAGCCTAGATTTAAAAGATGCCAGAGTAGACGCCTGTCTCACATTCTCAGGAAGACGGTTCCAGACTCTAGCCGCATGAATCTGAAATGCAGTTTGCCCATGTCTAGTACCGACTCTGGGCACTAACAGGAGTCCAGTCCCTGTGCTCCTCAGAGTCCGGGTCGGTTCATATGGCACAAACATGTCATGGATGTACCTTGGCGCGAGACCATGGAGAGACTTGTACACAAGTAAAGCTGCTTTGAAGTCTATTCTCTGAGGAACAGGAAGCCAGTGCAGAGACCTGAGAACTGGACTAATGTGGTCGTACTTCCTAGTTCTGGTCAGGACTCGAGCTGCTGCATGTACTGTATCTATCTAACTATAATGTATAAAGGAAAACCTACACCTGTATGAATCTATGTGTATGTACTTATATAGGTTTGCATCATGTATAATAATAATAATAATAATAATAATAATAATGATATTAATAATAATAATATGTAAATACTGTACATTACAACTGTACATTCATGTTCATAAGCTTGATATAAATTGATATAAATAAAATTAAATGTTCAATGGTGGCAGTTTTTCCACACTGGCTGTTTCCTTGTTTTCCATAAAGATGAAGCCTCAAAGTCACCATTAAAGCAAACTCTCATGAGAACTTGTAATGTTATTTGAGAGAAAGTTTGTATATTTTCTGCCGCTGAACGCTGAGTCACTGACTGAAGCCTTCGCAAAATCAATTCATCTTATTGTCAAACCAATCCCACTGAAGGTGTTAGAACAAAACAACTTTTGATCTTCAGGGCCTGAAATCAAAATGCGTGAAACACATTTTTGAATCCTATTATATTGATGCCACATTTTGAGCAATTTTTTTCTATTTGTGAAATCCCTAATAGTTCATTTGTTTTTGAAATCGTGTTTTCTGTTGTGTAGATTTCCAAATAGGCTCACAACAATAAATGAAATAAAAACCATGGTATTTACACAGATATTTTACCATTTTGATTGCGTATTAAAAAAACAAGGCACGCCATTCATTCATAATTCCGCTAACAAAAAATACTTTAAGCCGTTTTCCATCTTCTCTAAACATTCCACACACAAAAAAACCAATCTGGCGGCCCACATCTACCACAGACACATCGCGGGAACATGGGAGAAAAGCACGGCAAAACAGAAAACGCTGATTTTTCTTCGGGCGCTCTTCGGCACACTCGGGGAAACAAGGCAAAGACGGTGTTTTGTATTCATAGAATCCAAAGTGTTCCGCTGCTATCTGTGCCGTCTTATTCCTACGATGTCCTACAATAATGTGCGATAACCGCTTTTGTAATGAGTTCTGTGGCGCCAGACAAAAGGCCAAACCTGGTCTCCACCGCAGAATGGCTGCACACGACCCATTTGACCCCACGTCTCTGAGCTTTTCTCTGGGTGCTACACAGTTATCACGTCCTGGCAAATACAGAAACGAGTACAGGACATGCTTGGTACAAACTCTGAATTGTGTTGTTCTGCATCGCTACAGCCAAAGAATGGAAAAATACACTGTAAAACTGCTCAAACAAAACTACTACAACTATCGCAAGAATACATACAGCTAATGTTATTATAAATATGTTATAGTATATTGTAAATGTTGTATTAATTATATATTTTATTTATTTATTTATTTATAACCTGCACAATACATTTTTACATATATCAATATAACAGACAAATAACCAGTACCTATTATTATTATTATTATTATTATATATTATAATTAATACATATTTCTTCTTTACTCTTTTTTACACATATTTTATTATTTTATAAACTTTTTAAAATAATGATTCTTTCTTATTTTTAATTCTTCTTATTTGTATGTAATATTTACAAATTATAGTTTTTGCCTTGTTTTGTTTTTGAGTTAATACCCTCTGACCATTTGAACTCTACAATGACACCTATACAAAAATTTGGTGTCAATTTGATGGTAGGAAAAACCCAATAAGTTGTCGTCCTTATCCATGGTGGAGGCAGTGACGTAGGCACATTAGGGCCAGGGTGGTCACAGGCCCGCCCACTTTTTTGATTGGCCCAGACCCTGGCCCTCCCTGAGAAGGCTTGCATGATTTAAAAAAAAAAAAATTATGATTGATACTTTTATTCACTCTTCAAAAAATGCTTAACATTGACATTCAAACCAAAGCCTTTAAAAATGTATCAATAAATTATTTTATGTTCACACGGCGCGCCTCATGACCCTCATCTCTCTGCTGTGATTGGCTGTCTTCCACCTGCACTTAAAATAGCGAGGCGCCAAACTCTACGAGTAGCTACTGTTTACTTTCAGTAAAGTCCGTCTGGGACATGGATCTATTATAATAACTGGGAGCGCTCTCTGAAAAGTGATCAGTGAAGCCTGTAGCCAGTGTCAAGAAACGCGTATTCCCTGAGCCTCATAAAATGTGAGTAATCAGAGAAAATTATTATGGATCTATCTCCATTCAACACATTTACATATGTTCTAATCTGTCACTGCACTGCACTGAAAAGGCTGCACACAGACAGAGACAGAACCGACTCCATTTGAGAAACAGGGAGGTTTAAAGGCTGAAACAATACTTCCAATGCTCTTGTGGAAAATCTTGTCTTCTATATTGAATATCTATATTGAACCAACACAAAGTTGGTTTTGTGGCAATTTGACTATTAAGATTATAAATGTATGTGATTTGTTTTTTATAATGCGATATATTTATTATTATGACTAAATATAATAATGTATACCATTTATTAAGACTCTAAAGGTTACATCCTCTACTGCCAAATATATTCCTAAATCTACTTTAATTCACCATTGTTTATACTGTAGCTAGTTAGCGCCTATCCACTACAGTCTGTGCTGTTCACTAAAAGCTGTCAAACCGAGCCCACTTTTCTCCAGGCCCGCCCTATTCAACATTTCTGCCTACGTTCCTGGTTGGAGGTGCTCTTTGAAAACGTGTAGGTTCTAATTTAGTATTTAGTAGTCTAGTTTCTATGTATTTAATTTTTTTTATAATACAACTGATTCTAGAACTCCCCTTCAAAATTACATCATAGTGTTTTTGGTTTGATTAATGCTATAAAAGACACATTGTGCTCGACCTCAGGGCATTCACGACCAATGAATCGTGGTCGTCATGTTCGAAGATCTACAAATATTTGAACAATTAATGAATTTCATACAGAAGTCGATCCACGCACGAGTCACGGCCGGTGAGTCCATTTTGACAACGGTTTGGAGCAGCAGCGTTAAACGAGGAGTCGCTAACCGAGACCTACGGCCGTTAACACAGTTTGAAGTAGTGTCAAACTGTCGAAGAAACATATTTCCAAAAAGTCTCACAATCTCATGTTAATTGCGCTCAACGCCGAAATGTGCTGATGATAATGCTTGATTTTGTATGCACCGAGACAGAGGAAGTGTGGGAAACTGCTCAGATTGTGTTCAGGGCATGTCTCAAATCTCCAAAGTTACAAAGTTATGAAACATGTTACAAGACAGAGATACCACAAACACAGACCATGGGGAGAAAATAAATTATATCAGCCTAAATCATGACTACATTAACACATTGTGTATCTCAGTGCGAGGAGTGGATATTTGGAATGATATAGGTTTAATGTGAGGAATTGAAGACATGTAAATTTGATTCAATTTAAAAAAAGAAATACTTAAGAAATATGTGGAGGAAGGAGAGTGGTGCCCTCAGCCCAGAGCGAGGGAGGAGAGAGAGGAGAGAGTGATAGGGGAGAAAGGGGACCAGAGAGAGAGGAGAGAGAGAGAGAGGGGAGAGAGGAGAGGGAGGGAGGGGAGGGAGGGGAGAGAGGAGAGAAGAAAAGGGAGAGAGGAGAGGGAGGGAGGGGAGGGAGGGGAGAGAGGAGAGAAGAGAGAGAAGAGAAGGGAGGGGAAAGAGGAGAGAAGAGAGGGGAGAGAGGAGAGGGAGGGAGGGGAGAGAGGAGAGGGAGGAAGGGGAGAGAGGAGAGAGGAGAGAGAAGAGAAGGGAGAGAAGGGAGGGGAGAGAGGAGAGAAGAGAGGGGAGAGAGGAGAGGGAGGGAGGGAGGAGGGAAGAGGGGAGAGAGGAGAGGGAGGGAGGGGAGAGAGGAGAGAAGAGAGGGGAGAGAGGAGAGGGAGGGAGGGAGGAGAGAAGAGGGGAGAGAGGAGAGGGAGGGAGGGGAGAGAGGAGAGAAGAGAGGGGAGAGAGGAGAGAGAAGAGAAGGGAGAGAAGAGAGGGGAGAGAGAGAGAGAAGAGAGGGGAGAGAGGAGAGGGAGGGAGGGAGGAGAGAAGAGGGGAGAGAGGAGAGGGAGGGAGGGGAGAGAGAGAGAGAAGAGGGGAGAGAGGAGAGAAGAGAGGGGTAAGAGGAGAGAAGAGAGAGAAGAAAGAGGGAGGGGGTAAGAGGAGAGAAATGAGAGAAGAAAGGGGAGAGAGGAAAGGGAGGGGAGAGAGGAAAGGGAGGGGTAAGAGGAGAGAAATGAGAGAAGAAAGGGGAGAGAGGAGAGGGAGGGGAGAGAGGAGAGAGAGGGAGAGAGGAAAGGGAGGGGAGAGAGGAAAGGGAGGGGTAAGAGGAGAGAAGAGAGAGAAGAAAGGGGAGAGAGGAGAGGGAGGGGAGACAGTGGAGAGAGGGGAGAGAGAAGAGAGGGGGGGAGACAGTGGAGACAGGGGAGAGAGAGGGAAGAGTGGGGGGAGAAGGGAGGGAGAGGAGTGAGAGAGGAGAAGGAGAGAGTGGTGTGTGTGTGTGTACTGTCGGGTTCGGATTTTTTTTCTTTTTTTAACATATAAGTCTTTGCTTCGACCAATCCCTTTTCCCCATATTTCCCTGAGAATAATTGTTTGTATCTTGTGCATGTTTGAAATAAATAAACAAATGAAATGAATCGTGAACAGCCGCACAACCCCATTAAGCAGTCTGATGTCTGATCTTTTCACTTCTCAAAGGTACAGACTCTGAGCGCTCTAATAACAAGGCTGCAGACCAGACACATGTAGAGAATCTTCACTTAAAGACCTTATGCCGGGTTTGATTTATTTAGAAATACAGTTTTAATACCATTTTATATTAGAAGACAACTACTAAAAGGTTTCAAAATCAGTTTTTTTTTTTTTTGTCTGATCCTCCCCAAATCGAAATAACCCCATAGCAACGCCCTTAGAGACGAAAAAACTTCACAGCCCTTGGTGACGTCAGAGTGGGTACGTTTCAACGCTGTAAGTTGTTTACAATTTGGTATTCGTTCTTTTTTCGCGGATATTCAACATGACAAGGCCGTGTACAGCGAGTGTTATGGTGCGTTCAGACCAAACGCGATTTCTGCGGCCAAAGCGGCGGGTCTACATTGACACAACATGGGGGACGCGCGCCAAGGAGCGGCGAGAGATCACGCGGCGCGATTCGCGCGGCCAGAGCGGCGCGAATTCGAGCGTTTCGCGCGATTCGCGCGGCGTGTTTTGAGATGTCAAGCGTTTTGACGCGCGTTTCGCGCGATTCGTGCCTCCAACGCGGCCGCCGCTAGAGTTGAACAATGTTGAACTTTTTGGGAGAATTCGCGTGTGCCGACCAATCAGGAGCTTTCTCCTCCAGTGACGTAGTGACGCATTTCACTACCGGAAAAACACTGGTAGATGACAGCTATGGAGGACACGTCAATTGCTCAGGTCGGTGCTCATTCTGAGCTATATAACACTGCGGACCACAGCTACCGGGACCGAAATAAAAAGGAGCTTGCTTGGAGGAGGGTTAGCGAGGTGGTTGGTGTCTCGGGTAAGTTATTTTAACTTTTCAATGTTGTAAATATTTCCCCGCGAAAAAAACTACTACTTTCCTGATTACGAGTTGATGTGTTTATTCAGTGGAAGTTTGCAAAAAGCGGTGGAAGAATCTGAGGGACACATATGAGGTGCTGAAGGTCGGTGTCATGCAGCAAACGGAGACCTCGAACAGTTGGAAAAAATACATTTCTTTCCTTTCTATTACCCACATTTTGCTGACTTTTACATTTATATTGCTTTCTGTGTATGCATTTCTTTTAATGATTTCTTAACATCATGGCCAGGTGAAAATAGGCATTGGCTATTTTCAAACCAGGATAGATCTTGATCATGTGTTGTGTTAAATTTCACTTTTCCCTTTTATATGAACAAATCATTTAAATGTACATAATAATGTACATTATTATGTACATATAAATGTCATAAGCGCAATGTACACATGATATGAAATAATTGTATTTCTTGTTTTCTTCTGGCACAGACACTGCCACCACCACACAAGGTGAGACATCTTGGCCTGAGCTGCCTGAGCTGCTGCTGCTGCTGCTTCCTCAGCCGGTTCTTCTTCTGTGAGGGCTGGACCTTCCCCTGCTTCTGCACCTACAGGTGTGGCTTTTTTTAATCATTGTTTTATTTTTATTCTTATTACAGGACTGTTCATATAAACAAAATGTTACTGCATAATATGCCAAAATTACCCAAGGGCTGTTACATCAGTGTAGACGACAAATTTACAGAGAAACGACAAGATGTCAAGGCACTACAGGTGGAAAGAAGCTTTGGTCTGATACAACACATCTTCCCTCTTTCTTTGATAAAAACATACTACTGAAATACCTTATGCTATAAAAGTACTGAACAAATACATGCAATGGTTGCCACAAGATGGCAGCTATCCTGTTTAATGCAGACAATAGAGTATTACTTTTTTACAGCCAATTTCAAATTTCATTGCGAAATACACTTCAGAGATATTAGTTTGTAACTGTCGAAATTTGTGCATGTGTGAGTAATTTCATTGATAACTGCAATGTTCAAGTTAATTGTAACAAACACACAACTTAAAAGTGTTTTACATGTGTTTAACTATGTCTACACACTCTGGCTTTAATACAGATATTATTTGCTCTCTTCATTTTGCTTTTTTGAAATACATGTTCCACTTTTTAACACTGTGATTGCCCTGTGTTCTTTGTTGGCGGCTCTACGGACGTGGGCCTCTTCCGAGCCCTCTTCCTTGGTGGGCCTTCAGAGTGGGAGCGGGAGCTGCTGGAGACTCTACGGACCAAAGCAGCCGCACCGCCCCACTACACAGAAGACCATCAGTTCCTGCTCTCTCTCTTTCCTCTCCTGCAAAGGGTGGCACCAGAGTCAAAAGAATTTGTGAAATTCAAAATGTACCAACTTTTATATGAAAGCAGCACCGTTCTGCTTAATTTGGAACCATTGGCCAGTACAGTTTTTTTTTACCTAAGGTGACACCTTTTGCAGGGGAGGAAACAGACATGTGTCCCTTTCCTCTTCCACCGCACCTCCTCCAAGCAAGCTCCTTTTCATTTGTTTATATGTACATTTCATTTATTTTTCATTGTTTGTTACTTTTTTTATAAAGAAAATATTTTTCAAACCTCATGTGTTCTACTTCAAGCCAACCATTACTACCTTTCATATAATATTGACAGAAAATGCTATTCTATATTTGTACATTTACTTTTATAAGAGCTGACTGGGTTTTATAGAAGATGGAATAACAAACACTTAAAGAGCGATACAGTAGTTGACAGTATTTTTTATTCATTTCACCTTTTACTGTTTTAACAACCTTGTAATTATGGAAAAGCTTGAATGTGCATATGATTAACCTGAAGTTGGAGTGGAGTCGCAGTGGAGTCTGGCAGTCATTACCTAGAAACAGAAGGTATACAGGTGAATAGAATAGTGCAAATCAATATGGGTTTGGACTATGGCCAGATGTGGGTCAGTCTTGTGGTGGACATGACTACTCTGTGGGCTGCCACGGCAGTGCTCCCTCCTCACTGAAGTGGGCCATGAACACTTTCCTTATGTCCACTGCTGGCTTCCAGGCGGCCATCCGCTGCACGCCTGGAAGTGGTTCTTCACCGGCAGCAGCTCCCCTCGGTGCAGGAACCTGCCCATCTCCAGCCATCCTCATCCTCATCCTGGAGATGGGCAGGGCGCATTAAATTGCAGCGCAGTGAAAAGGCCTCATCTGCCACGAACACATGGGGCTGGGGTCCTCTGTGGTCAGCTCCAGGTATGCACTGGTCAGGAGGCAGGTCGAGTGTGCCCTCGCGCAGAGCCTCACCAAAGGCAGAGTTGGACACGATGCCTCCATCGCTGGATCTGCCGTACCCTCCCACATCAATCACCCTGAACCTGTACTGGGCATCCACTACAGCCAGGAGCACAAGGGAATGGTGCCCCTTATAATTAAAAAACATGGACCCAGAGTTGGGGGGTGCCTTCACAGCCACATGCTTCCCATCAATGGCCCCACAGCACAGAGGGAACCATCGGAACTCAAAGTCCTGCGCTATGGACCTCCACTCCTCTGCTCCAGGCACAGCCATGAACTCCTCCACGAGGCAGTCCCAGATGGCTGCCACCACATCTGGGATGAGCATGGAGACGGTGGATATGCCCGCTCTGAAGCTCCCCGCAATGGTCCTGTAGGAGTCCCCAGTGGCAAGAAACCTGCAATTACAAAATGATATGAACATATTTATCACAATTACATTCATAAAAATCACGTGACAAAACTTGTGTAGCATAAAATACGTTAAACTAGTAGACAGTAAACATCATAGACAGTAATCATAGACACCATATTGTTGCATAATACTGTTTTCTGAGCAATTACATTGTGGATTGTGATTGAAAAATGACACACTTTGTAAGTATTTAGGAATTCCGAATGGGGTAAAAAAACACTAACCGCAGACAGATGGACAGGCGCTCTTCAGCTGGTATAGAGCGCCTGTAGTTGGTGTCCTGGTAGGTGATCCTAGCGCCAATGCGGGTCAGTAGGTCGTCAAACTGGGCCAGGGAGAGACGAAAGTACCGCTGAAAGCGACCCTCATCCGAGCGCAGCTCCCGGAGCAAATGGTGAAACTCACCAAACTCCAACCGTCTACGGACTATCTGATGAATCCAGACACGTCGTCGATTCGCCCTTTGACGACGTGTCTGGCTTTATTTATTAGATAAAGCAACTCCTTCGCTGACATCCATTTTGGGAAGCTACAGGCAAAAGAGACAAGCCCCGCCCCTAAACGCTCTCAACGCTCTGTGACAGCGGCTGCCCTCTAGTGTCCTGGCCGCGCGGCCAAGTTTCTCTGTGACAGCGGCTGCCACAATTTGTCACAAGCGGCTCAAGCCGCGCGATAGACGCGATTTGGCCGCAGAAATCGCGTTTGGTCTGAACGCACCATTAGATAACTACTAGATTGTAACATTTTGTTGGCACTGCGATAGTCCAGTGGTTGTGTCGATGGACTGCCAATCCAGATACTGGGGTTCGATTCCCACCTCAGACACATTTTCACTCTTAAAACGGCAATTTATGTGTAGTGAGCGATTGTCACCTGTAGAGTGCAGTATTGTGTTGGGCATCAGTGGAGAGAAGAGAGAAAAGGCAGTCCTGTGGCATAGATCCATGGTTTTCAATGCATGGGCGTTACGCGCTATGACGTCACACACAGGTTAGAGCATAGACATAGACTTAAATTCATGAAAAACACGTTCTTTTTATAAAATATAGGATTTTCTTTGCCGGAATCTCTTTCAGATTGACATTGTCATGCAATTTTTATATCCACTTTTTTTTTTTTTTAAACCCGGCATAAGGTCTTTAAATTTCACCCAAAAACATGATTTAGTTCATTCTTTGGACTATAGTCGACCATCCAAAAGTAGATCCTTGGGACTTGGGGTCTATAAATGTCCTTTGGCAGCAACGATAAGCAGCTCCATGATACCGTTAAAGATTACTGGGGTTTAAGCCGGTGCTGTATCTTGAATGATGACAAAGGCTTATAGTCCACAGTATTTCCAAAGCTGCTGTGTATCCGCCCGATTCCACAGTTTATCAGCAAACTCTGCTCTATTGTACGCATTGCTTTACCACAACCTCATCTGGCCTCTGCTCACAGCAAAAATACATAACACCATTTGAACCAAAACAGTGCATTAGGCAGTTGTTGTTCTCCGCACCACAGTCACTATCAATAAATATGCATGAGAAGTGCAACAGCGAGACTCACCACAACACCGTCTAAAGTCTGAACAAATTATTTATGGGCACAATCTGCATCGGGATTATTCAATATGGTTTTAAATCGGGTGGGAGCAGAAAGTTGGAAGGCAGACGATGTTCGGGTGGGACTTACGACAGAGGTCTTTGCACACGTCCTCCTGGTGAGCCGATGATTTCTCCAAGGGTGCAGAAGGTCTGACCCAGAAAGTCCTACAGGAGGGAGAGAGTAGAGGTAGATTTAATTGAGCAAAGGGGTCAGCGATGGCAAAGGCACAGGGAAGCCGTGCGCGATAGGGTTAGATACAGACTCATGCAAGTTTGATGGGCTACATGTAATGGGATGAAGGTTTAAGCAGAGCAGATGTAAATGTAACGTACAAGGTGACCAGCAAACGAGTTCCAGGTCATCTCTGGGGGGATCTGGTTCACACTACCCTGGTCTTAATCTGATAATTCTGATCCATTATCAGTACGTCTGGGTCTGATCCTAGTGGCTGCAGTTTCCTTGGTTGAATATACCCTCCGACCAATCAGAGAGCGGGGGAGGCGGGTGTTGTAGGTTGGTGTCGGTGACGTCAAGAGTTTGCGCAGGATTAGCTCGTTGTAGTTTGGCAATGGCGGAGAATGCGATGGTAAAGTAATACGTTCTAGTTTCTTTCCAAATATCAAGAAATCGAAGCCGGAGCAAGAGCAATGTTTAACGAATGACAATGCTGGCAAAGATATAAGAAAGCTAGTAGTAAGTATTTATTTATATAGCACATTTTACAGACCAATTTCACTCAAAACGCTTTACAATGTTCAGAGTTCAGATAATGTTCCAATCACTCCACACCCGGTGATGATGGAAGCGAGACACACACTTGTGCATCAAAGCGTTACTCCCCACAGGCTCCGTTAGTGGCAAAGGAGACGGCTAAAGCTAGGCTACATGCTAAAGCTAGGCTAAATGCTAAATGTCTCACTCACTCGGGCTCATTACATACATCACGGTAAACTCAGATCCAATTGTTTCGATCTGCAAAAAGAGTTAACCCCTCCCACCTGTTAACGGAGTCAATGGAGCAAATCCAGACCTTATAGTACCAAATGTAGCTTGTACGATGCTGTGGTAAGACCAGGCAAGGGTCCCACTTTCCCTTTAGGATTATAGGGTTCTTGTTATATTTCGATCTAGTCTTTTCCAATATATTCTTCCCAGCGTTTATAAGCTACAACGGACTGACACATGCATTCATTCACAGTGATGGGAATAACGGCGTTACTAGTAACGGCGTTACTAGTAACGGCGTTACTAACGCGTTACTTTTTTCAGTAACGAGTAATCTAACTAATTACTTTGACAGTAACTATAACGCCGTTATCATTTCCGACATCCCGTTACTGACGCACAGTGAACGTGTTGTCATGAGAGAAAGGAGGATGAGAAAACCTCTCAGCAATTATTGGCTGATGTAAAACATATTTCCTTTACAATCCACATGTCTACAGTTGAGCGGATGGCTCATAAATTGTGTTTTTGAAACAAATATGGGTCTTAATCGCGCTCTACCACGGCTTGTATCACCGTGAGGTCAGCCACAGAGGAGCTCATGTGAGCGCAGAAGTCGGCTGCATACAATTCCATCGATAAGCTCCTTTCTCTTCCTGGTTTATCTGCTAAAGACAGCAACAGGTTTGGCTAACATACATATAACACATTTTTACATAATCTAAAATGCACATAGGGTAATTTTTCAATGACTATAGGAATGATAAGAAAGAGAGGTGAAGTGTAAGACGGTTGATTTTAGAAATCGGATGCACACGGCTGCCGCTAGCAAAACACAGGAGTTTATGGAGGACACACACGTTTTGTTTTACTTTTTAAAACTCATTGGACTCATTTCCAAATGGAGGATTACATATCTACGCTCAAACCATTAACTGGACTTAAACAAGGAACTGGTCTGAACCGAAGTGGACTGTGCAGGTCATTTATAAGGTAAGACCCATAACTCATAGTTTTGCGTTTTGTATGAACAAACAATGCGGGCATGAAACATATTTTGCTGTAGCCAAACAAATTGTCCACTTGATTTATATGATGTATATGTTCATCTGATTGGACTGAAGTCAGTGCTTCACCAGCCTCACCGCTCGTCACCGGTGTTTCCACATTCACAGTGGCGGGTGTTGGTGTTTAGTGCTTACAGCACAGAGAGAGATGAAGAGTGAACAGGACTTCAGCAGCAAAACAGCCTTTTCTAGATGGAAATATTGGCACTGTTAAAGGTAAAAATGCGCACGTCGGGTGCACATTATGTTCCAGAACAAAACGAAAAAGTAACGCAATAGTTACTTTTACTGGTAACTAGTTACTTTTATAGTGGAGTAACTCCGTGAGTAACTCAGTTACTTTTTGGGAGAAGTAACTAGTAACTATAGATAGATAATGATAGATAGATAAATGCTTTATTGTCAGATACAAGGATCCGAAATTTGTTTTGCAGTTCAGCAGCTCCGTAAAAATACAAACAAGACATACAGGTATAAGACAATTCACAAAGACATTATAAACAATTGTCCGCTCGCCATAACACACTTTGATTTTATGACTTAAGATCCTCGTTTAGCTTCAGGATGGATATAACTATAACTAATTACTTTTTCAAAGTAACGTGCCCAACACTGTTCATTCACTGTTCTCACCACTCATCACACACACATCTCAGGAGCCTCATGGCCTTTTCTTTAGCAATATTTCACTCCTGCCGATCGAATGAAATCCAATAACGATTAGTGTTTGTTATGCTAAACACTACAGAGTGGTATTGATCACACAGCCAATCACTGCCACCATTAGTCTCTCTCTGATTAGGGGATTGAAGTGTGCGTGTCTAATTTACCCAGCATGCCTAAATAAGTGAGTCCCATTCACACACCTTTTGAGTGTGCTTATTGGGGCTTTAGACATGCATGATTGAATTAAACGCTCGATGCCTCATTAGGCCAAATGGATTCAAACATAGAGATGCAATAACAGCTGACAAAAACAGCACGCTAATGTCATCGTGTGCATTGGTACAGATCAGCAGTGTTTCTCGTTGACACGGAAACGGAATAAAATGTGTTCCCCAATTATTTACTGTAGGATTGTCAGGCTTTTAGGAACTGTTCTCATTCTCGACATTACTTATGTTTAATTCTAAGCATCAGAATGAATACAGTTGTGTCCAAACTTGCAGGTGAAAGACAGATCCTGTTAGACCTCTGAAGCTGTGCAGGGCTGGGTCTGGTTAGTATTGTGATGGGAGACCTCTAGGAATACACCGGGTGTCACAGTGGGGCGGCTGCGGCTGTAAAGTGCCAAACTGTGGTTATGTCCTTAGGCAAGACACTTGGTGTGTGTGTGAATGGTTGGAGGTGGTGGGAGAGACCGATAATACAGACTGGTTGCCTCGCTTCTGTCAGTGTGCCCCAGGGCAGCTGTGGCTACAGTAGTAGTTTATCACCAGTGAAAGAATAATGACATTTGAAGCTTCTTTGAGTGTCCAGAAAAGCGCTGTTTAAAACCAATGCATTATTATTATCATTATAAATTATAGAATTCTTTGTTACTGTATCAAAAATGCAAAAGTGCAATCCATGAACTCAAATGTATAATGTGGTTCTGAAAACTATTCCCAATATAAAAAGACTTAAAAGAGATAGCATGTTCTAAAATTCCTCTTCATATAACCCCCACATGCATTTACTTCTTTCTTTTAAACTTACACGTGAAAATGAACACAGAAAAGTTCCTGAATGTTTCATTTAGATCGAGGGGTTGACAATCGACTTGAGTGCGGCTGGTCGTGTCCCACATGTGATTATACAACTTTAGGCCTTTGTAAGTGGCAGCTGTTGGCCCATGCTTTCATTCATCATACAGTATAATCAGGCTACGGGCTCCCAGGAGACAATCCCACAAACCCGACCATCAAAGCCCTCTGAGCAGTGACGTGCCTCATCCGAGACCAGGCAGCTCAATAACACCCCAGAAAGAAAAGAGACATTTTGGAATTTCATAACATTTGAAAAGTAATGATGGATGAATCTGTTTGTTTTGGTAAAAGGTCAAAGTCGCATTTATCTTTTAAGCTTTACTGAAACTTTCTAAGTGCATTATTGAGGGACTTGAATATGAATATAAAACTTTGTGGGAACTAACTTGGTTCCGCTGATAGATGAGGACTTGGCATTGGGAAAATGAATGAATGATTAAAAAGACACCTCTCCATGAAAGCTATCAGTTCCAGAGGCAGGTGCTGGTCTCTGCTGGATGTGAAGGAACAGCTGCTCTACCCCGAGTTCCCCCTGACCTCAGCAAACAGCCGCACCCGCAGGAGAAAGGTCAAAGAACAATATCCACTTTTTCATCCTCAATGTTATGACTTTTTTCCACTGAAGCTTAGCAGCGCTGTCCACTTTACACACTGCCGATTAGTTTACCACTCATTCTTGTGGATTGAAAAATTATGTACGTATTCCTTAATAAGTATCTAGTTAAAGTGTATTAAAGTGCAGACAGATACGATCAAACTTGTGTTGCCAGAGTCTAACCGGCCCGTGACCCATGTAGCTTCTAAGCACTGATTACAAACCACCTGCTGGGGCTTTGCCGGAAATGGTACAAACTGTATTTTTACGTATTATTGTTTTATCTACTTTCATAGCAATAAGTAAGATTGTCATGTCAAGTCATCATTAAAGGGCCCTAATCCGTCCAAAGGCAGTCATAAACCTGCTCTTTTCCAATTAATCTTTAACTGTAGTTCAGAGATGACTTTTACAACTCCTAAATCTTGTTATTGTTTTCATTTCGATGTCCCGCACTCCACCGTTTCACCAATCAGAAAGTCTGTGATACGGGTTGCCAGAACTCACTGCGTGGACCTAATCTCACTGGTAAAGTACCATGTGGCGCAGAACTGAAATAGGTCTTGTTATGATTCTCAAAACATTAACGACAAAAAAATATATAAAACCAGGATTTCTATCTTTGTGAAAAAGGTGTTGGTTATAGATTTGTTGTTGACAAAACTCTTGTCTATTCAACTGTTATGGTCCCAGCTGGATTCGTCTGCATATCTGGCAACCTGAGTCAGGGAGAGTGGGAGAGGCTGCAGTAGAGATATGTTCCACACCAGATAGTTTAGAAACAGGTTTTAAAATCACCTACACTCTGTTTTACTGATAGTTTAACATTTTACCCGTGAACAATAAGGACTTATTAGAATCAAATCAATTTCCTACCGGATAACATTATATTAAATTATACATTCCAACAGTGATCTCCACATGTGGATAAAACATATTTCTGCAAAGTGAGTATGTTTAATACTGTTGAAGGCCTGCTGTGAAATCATCAGGGATCATGATTCAACTAATGCTCCTATTAAAGTTTCATTAAACCTAGATCTCATGTTATTGCTGTGCCATTTTGCATAAATGCTTCCTCCCATCTTCAGAACACGCTCTCTAAAGCCAGACGTGCCGTGTTGCTTGCATAATTCACATTCTCGATTATTTTAGAGAGATCTCAATGGCAACAATAAACACTTCTGAGGCTCTTTCCAATTCAATCAACACTTTTGTTGGACAGACTCTTGAATCTGTCACGGCTTGTCCAAAGCTGTGACGGATCATCTTGGTTGACGTCGAGGTTACACAGCTAGGATTGAAGTGTGTGGAAAAGAGTGTCTATGAGACGGGTAAGATTGGAAAAGCAATTCTAACCAACAAACATGCAATATGTATCTGAGGCACAGTAGCAATTTCACAACATGACAGTATCAGCCCTGTCTATCTTCACTCCATTTGAATGCAAAAGAGTGTTTCAGTTCCAGAGACTAAAACACTCCATAAAAGGCCTGAAAAAACACTGGAATCTGCCTGAGGAATGTTTTCAATCATGTTATTTAAGAGATAATGTATAGAACGCAGGTCATTATCAGAAAATATGTACCGACAAGGCCAACCGGAGCTCGCTAATTATTTATATGAAACTGGACGTTCTCGTTGGAGGTGCAGTTGGAGATAAGTAAGTAAGTAAGCTTTATTTATATACCGCCTTTCACAGACCAGAGTCACAAAGCGGTTTACAATTGTTATTTTTGGGCATTTGTCTCTCACTCCACACAGAGATGGGAGCGGGGTCGCCCAACAGGAGGCGCATGCCAGACCTATTGTACATATTTTTAGTGGTAGGGGAAACCGGAGTACCCGGAGGAAACCTACGCAGACACGGGGAGAACATGCAAACTCCACTCAGAAAGGCCCTGGTCCGGCCGGGATTCGAACCCAGGACCTTCTTGCTTAGAGGCGAGAGTGCTATCCACTCAGCCACCGTGCCGCCCAATGAGATGAGGAGGTGGTGTGTCTCTGGGGAAGTTGAAAGTCAGACTCGCGTTAACCTCTGGAGCGATTCCCCCGCGGTTTCTCTCGCAGAGACAGAAGCTCTTTGACGAAATGGCCGGAACTACTTGCGGAGAGATCTGACGCATGTGAAGTACAAGCACCAATTGCGTTGCCATGGCAGCGGTCATTATTGGTTTGAGAAGTCCGTTATCGAGAAAATACTGACCGGTAGAACGTTTTGAAATGACATTCAAATCAATGGAGCGTTCTACTGCTGCTGTAAAGAGCTGTATAATAAACCATAATAATCTCATTGTTTGGATCAGATATTATTCCAGCGACAGTTCTAACTTAAAATGACTAAAAACTTAAAAGACTATGAGAAAAATTTCTTTCTTTACCTTTTTGGTGTTACCGGGTCCATGCACTTAAAAGGACAGTGTGGTGAGATGATAGAATCTTTCTTTGTGTGTAAGACACTGAGTGAAAAACAAAGCTGAGATGAAAATCACAAACACAGAGCAATGAATCAAATGCTCCTAAAAAGAAAGAATCACTGCTGAGATCTGTACGATGATGGATGCAGGCAGCACGGGGCCCAAGGGTGCGATCTGTTAGCTTACCTTCTGCTCACACGATTGGGTTTGCAGGGAGGGAAAAGACAAATAGTGATTAGATAAAACAAAAGAGGAATATATCTGTGAGTATTCTTTACAAACAGTTATTTTAAAGTGCAGCTGCAACACAATATCTTGATCGCAAATAATCATCTTGTTTACTATGTGATATTAGTGAAATGGAAGTTAGTGAATATCTTGTTCATATGCTATACTAAATACTGATAGCAATTCATTTGTCATACGTACGTATTTGGAAATGTTACAACTTCTGGAGTCCACATTGTATCTGCAAAGAATAAAAGGATATGTAAGTGAGGTCGTCCCAAGAGGCTTCAAACAACACTTCCCACGTCCACTTCCTGTGGTCTTTTCAAAGATAGTTTTTTGGCAGCAAGAGGATTATCACATCAAAAAGCACTACTCCATATGTTTCTGTTTTGGCTTCTAATCGCACACAGTACAATCTGAGGAAACATCAGCGCATTTTATTACGGAAGACTCAGTGCATGATACTGCGTGTTGAAAATAGGCCTTGAATAGTGACTTCTGTATATATCTGTTGTATGTATATTGTTCAGCAGAGGATGAGACAGAGGTCTCAGACCTATTCCCTCTGTACTGCTTTGAGGAGCAGCAGGAGCAGCAGGAGCAGCAGCAGCAGCAGCAGGTGTGGCTATTATAATGATGCTCATTTCAATAAAAGACTTTGTGCTTAACTGGTTTAAAGGCTTCTTCTCACTCAGTAAATTGTTACTTCAGCAAAGCAGAGGACCTCCCTGAACCAGCAGCACATTTGTGTTTCTTGATTAGGGCTCTGGAGACGCCTGGCTGATTTTCTCCATTGATTTAAAGGAAAGGTGGATGAAAGGAAAAGCCAAGGCGTAACACTGCCTCTAATTTAATCAGTGGCGGATTGCAAGTGGCCTACATTAAGTGTCCTTGCTGGAATATTCTTGTGCTTGTGATTGAAAAATCTAAAATTAGCTTAGTTGCTTTCTTCGTTTATCCCTAATGGAACCAAATCACCTCTTCACTTCAGTAAAGACCTGTGGAGACTGGAATTATTCAAATGTAATCAAGACTAAGGCACCGTAACCTGTTGTCACGACTGTTCCCTGAACTGATCCATGAAAAGGAGGCCGTTACTTACACATCAAATCTTAGGTTCTGTTTCTCTTCGAAGAAGAAATCCAGAACAAACTTCCTGACAAAGTCTGGGCTCCGTGTGTTATCGATCACTTCTGTCCGGCCGAACTACAACAACACAAGAAAACAAAAGACCCAGTGATGGATGAGTGCAAGTATGTTATTCAGCCAAAAGGACAAAGTCTGATTGAAATTCATGAGATTCCGTGGGAGTCCCTATTACCAACATTTTAGAGAAAAAGTCATATTTTTCAGAGAAGTGAGGTTTACATTACTAAGGTTTTTATGCAGAGCCAGACAGAGGAGAAATGTGCTGTCCCTGTTCCTTCCAGCCCCTGTCCCGGGCTGTTCTCCGGGGTTGTCTCTTCATCTCTCTGACAATTACAGAGTAATCCTCCAGTATGGCCCGCGCCGACACTGCACCGTAATGAGCTATTGATCTGAACACTGGCTCTGCACAGCCTCCACCGCTCAGGCCTGTTTTTAGTGCCCAGCGCACATAATCCATGCTATCAACCGTGTCCCCAGCCTATCCATTACCAGGCCTCAGCGGAGAGCAGCGGGCCTTACCTGTGTATCGACCGCTGGGAAAATCCCCAGATACTTCCACTGGGTGTTTCTATTCTGGTCTGGAGGACTGGGCAGCAACACTCACTCTGGCTGATTGGTTAATAGGTGTGTGATGTGCTGGAGGTTAGAGTGGTGTTATAAGGGCCAATGTTTTCTGCCGGGGCAAGATTAAGAAAGATGACAGTCAAGGCAAGAGGCGAAAGAACTGGTAAGAACATATTTCACACAAACACTGCTATTCATGTCTGTGTATCTATATCTCCAGTCCCAGACAAACACTTAACTGTGGTCCGTCATCCGTCAGACCCAGGGCACGGAGTATGAAACTGTAACATGATTAATAATCCAACTTTTGTCATATGCACTGAAAACCTCTGTTTGGTGCTTCTATAATTAGCTGCTGTCAATGCAGGCACGAGTACAAAGCCTGATGTGATCAAAGACCTGTTGTGGAGAGATACAGACTGGATTCTTTCAGTTCACTGATGTGGACCACAAAGAACTGGTCCACATCAGGGGGCCTCATCACAAAGAATGAAATGAATATTGAAACGGAAACTGAAAGCATTTTGGTTCACATAGTTCCGTACAGTTCTTATCTTAGCGCCAGTGTAATTTATTTGAATGTGGGTGTGTTTTTGTCTCAATTTAACCATGTACATGCATTTTAGATTTTATTTTTTAAATGTCTCATCCCTGTAAATTTCTCGGCACCTTCAGTTTTGCATTTTTCTTCAGCTTCAAGAATAATAATAATAATGCATCGGTTTTTTACATAGCGCTTTTCTGGTCACTTACTCATTTTTCTTTCACTCCATACACGGTGGTGATAAACTACTACTGTAGCCACAGCTGCCCTGGGGCACACTGACAGAAGCCAGGTAACCAGTCTGTGCCATCAGCCCTTCCGACCACCACCAACCATTCTGGCCAATGTGGGTGAAGTGTCTCGCCAACGACAGCTCGAACCCATGACCTTCAGGCTCAAAGGCCAATGCTCTACCACTGTCGTTATACCTCATGCTTCTCAAACGTTCAATGAGAATCTTTGTGTTAAATGATTTTCTGGCAGCTCTTGAAATCTCACTGAACTCCTGTAAACTGCAAACGCTGATATTTTTCTGATTCTGTCAAATATCGTCCTCAATGACCGTTCTTCCTCCATCTTCTCTGTTTCTTCTACTGAGGACAGTGCACAGACGCCCTCTACTGGTGTCTCTTTGCACGCGCCACCATCAGCGAGTGTCTTTTTTATTTGCCGATGGCCGCCGGTTGTTAACAAGGCAAACATCGAGCGATACCGTTCAGCCGATGCATCCGTACCAACAAGTCTTGTGTATTGAATTGTATTGAAATAACACAAACCATCCAGTTTTACATGGTTAACATCCATTCCCCACACCCACCATTTCTCTTCCGTGCGTTGCTCCGTGTTTTGTAATTCTACACAATTATACAACAGCTCTGACCTTTCCGTCAGAAGGAGAGTGTGTGCGGATATGATTCATAGCATGGACATTATTGAAAAATGGATTGCTGACTTTTTGACAGTATTTAGCAATGTTGATCCATAGTGGCTTTTTGCTCACGGTAGACATTTTCCATAATTATCGTCACACGCAGCCGGTCACATGGAATCAGATGAGATACATTTATTTTCTGCCACTGCACCTCTATGTGTGGATGCCCCGGGTCGACTTCCCCAGCGAGAGATTTGCATTCATCTTGTTTGAGCCTTGAAATTGGAGTTTTCCATAACTGCGCGGCACAATAGGTGTATTAGAGGAAAGCATTGTGAGTGGTTGCTTTGTAGGGATTGGCGCGCCCTCACAACACCGCATATCTGAAGTTGCCGCCTGGCAGCGCATTAGTTTAGAGAACCACAGAGTGTTTGGGGATGTATTTGCTTTGTTGAATGAAAACAAGCAGGTCATTCTTGCTTGTATTCAGGATACGAGAAAAATACAGTATTTTTTCATTACCTCAGCGGACCTTTTCAAGACCAAGGCACAAGATATGAATAATTACACAATGACTAAATAGTATTTGTATGTGAAATGATATTAATATATAATAATGCTTCGATGGGAGTCAAAACATTATAGGTTTTTTTAGATTCTAGCATAGCACCAATCAATTGTACAGAGGAAAAGTGAGGCTTGAGGTAGATTTAGTGAAAGAGTTCATCATTGGGGGAGAATCATTGGCAAACGAGGTTACGGTTAAGGGTTAAGCTTTAGTAAATAACAAGTAATGTTTATTTATACAGCGCCTTTCACAGACCAGAGTCACAAACTCCACAAAGAAAGGCTTAGAGGTGGAATCAAATCGAGCCCGAGCGATCCAAGATGGCCAATTTTTGATTGATTGTTATTTATTTGAGCATTTTACAAACAAATGTTTCATTATTACAAGATTACACTGTTATAAAGTAGCTCAGAAGGAGTAGGCTGAAGCAAGAAAGCTAATTAGTGCCTACCCACTATTCCAAGTGATCACTTTCAAATCAATGGCTCGTCCATATTTGGGCATCTGGTCCTCCCGGTTCTGCACAGTGGACGAGCTCCCATGATGCTTTGCTCAAAATACGCACATGTGGCTCTCATGCACGTGCACAGAGGGGCTCGGCTGCGTTCTGGTCGGTGGGGGCGGGTCCCGGCTCAAAAGTGGCCAAAATGACGTGCGCTGAGATGTTTGCAATACCACCCCGGGCCGATGGGGGTGGACCCGGAATAAGAATTAGCCAATGCTAACGTATAGCATCTTCTTGCCTCTAGCTGTGAATTTTTGAAGGCACTCGTTTAAATGAATGATCCCGCCGGCTGACAAAGGCGCAGATGCGTTTTTCACAGTTTTCTGGTCGCGGCCATTTTGGATTGCTCCAGTAGTGCACAATTTTTGGCCCATGAGTTAGAACGGCGGAGATAGGCGTGACTACGTCCGTTAATATATACAGTCTATGGTTCTGACCAATCAGAGCTGCTGATCACAGTGGAGTTAGAGAGGGAGAAACTAAAGTGTACTAAAGCTTGGTTTTAAAGAAAATCGAAGAAAAAAAGTTCAGCATTACAAAGGACACTAAAATACCCATAAATCTGTACGTTGTAGGTTCTCTGTCAGCTGAGGTTGAGCTGTTTTAGTTTACATTGAGTTCTATGGAGAAAAGCTCTGGTTTGCCCACATATATTTAGTCTTGTTTAGTAAGTAAGTAAGTAAGCTTTATTTATATACCGCCTTTCACAGACCAGAGTCTCAAAGCGGTTTACAATTGTTATTTTTGGGCACTTGTCCTCTCGCTCCACACAGAGATGGGAGCGGGGTCGCCAGTACAGGAGGCGCATGCCAGACCTATTGTACATATTTTTAGTGGTAGGGGAAACCGGAGTACCCGGAGGAAACCTACGCAGACACAGGGAGAACATCCAAACTCCACTCAGAAAGGCCCTTGTCCGGCCGGGATTCGAACCAAGGACCTTCTTGCTGAGAGGCGAGAGTGCTATCCACTCAGCCACCGTGCCGCCTGTAGTACCACGAGAATCCCTGAGCATGTGGGTCCTTCAGCTCCAAGCTAGTAACACCCTATCCAGTTATTGTAATAGATCCACCAATAAAACCCAGGACCTTCTTGCTGTGAGGCACAAGCACTAACCACTGTGCCACCGTGCCGCCCAATTCTTCAGATTTTCTTTAGACTCTGAATTCACACCAATAAGGAAGATGATTTCTCTGCTTTTTCTCTGTCCTCTTTACTTATAGCTTTACACTTCAACGGTCCAATCAAATACACTTTGAGTATTCTAATAATATTCTATCTCATGTAATTATCCTTGTATATTGAAATGGCCTCCTCCATGCCCTATATTTAAATCTTCAAATGTGTCCGCATCACCGAGCAAAGCATTCACCAGCTTTCCTTTTGAGCACTTTGTCATCTCTGAGTTTAAAGACAGAAATGTTTACTCAGCTGATTGCATCACATTTGGTCTTTGGATTTTGTTTTGCTTTGTAGGATAGAGAGGTGTGAGGGACTCGGAGGACAGGGGATCAGTCCTGGCCCAGACCTGACCGACACACCACACCTCCACTTAGAATCTGCTCACAGAAGAAAGAAACGTCTACAGCAGGTGGCTCAGTATTTGCAGAAGATAAAGTAAAAGAGATATGAGAGAAAATATAAAACATATAATTGAGGATCTGAGAAAAACCTGCTTCTGACAGAGAGAAATCCAACTTCACTTCCTGGATTTGGTGGCACCATTATCGGTCTTTAACCTTTGGAGCAGGGGCAGGGTAAGCTTTGTCATCCACTGAGCCCAAGCACTATTTTGACAATTTCTCTCTAGAAACCTTTTATCATTGGAAAATAAAAAGAATACACACACACGCGCGCGCACACATACGCGTTTGCTTGACAAATGAGGACCTATGTCTGCACTGTGACATATCAGGACGTGCCTTTCTGAAGGTCCCAGAGACCTGAGGATCACATAGGGGGGAGCAGGGTGTGATCAGTAACACAGCTAGCTGTTGATATTTTGGTTAAAAGAAACTTTTTTCCCGCATGATTTTATTGCCACATATGAGGACCTTGACAGGTCTGAGTGACATATTAGGACCTACAACAAACACATCCGGTCTGAGTGACATATTAGGACCTACAACACACACATCAGGTCTGAGTGACATATAAGGACCTACAACACACACATCAGGTCTTAGTTAGATATTAGGACCTACAACACACACATCAGGTCTGAGTGAGAGATTATAGGACCTATAACACACACATCAGGTCTGAGTGAGTTATATAGGATCTCAGAACACACACATCAGGTCTGAGTGAGATATTAGGACCTATAACACACACATCAGGTCTGAGTGAGATATTAGGACCACAACACACACATCAGGTCTGAGTGATATATTAGGACCTACAACACACACACATCAGGTCTGAGTGAGATATTAGGACCTATAACACACACATCAGGTCTGAGTGAGATATTAGGACCTATAACACACACATCAGGTCTGAGTGAGATATTAGGACCTATAACACACACATCAGGTCTGAGTGAGATATTAGGACCTACAACACACACATCAGGTCTGAGTGAGATATTAGGACCTATAACACACACATCAGGTCTGAGTGAGATATTAGGACCTATAACACACACATCAGGTCTGAGTGAGATATTAGGACCTATAACACACACACATCAGGTCTGAGTGAGATATTAGGACCTACAACACACACATCAGGTCTGAGTGAGATATTAGGACCTACAACACACACATCAGGTCTGAGTGAGATATTAGGACCTATAACACACACATCAGGTCTGAGTGAGATATTAGGACCTATAACACACACATCAGGTCTGAGTGAGATATTAGGACCTATAACACACACATCAGGTCTGAGTGAGATATTAGGACCTACAACACACACATCAGGTCTGAGTGAGATATTAGGACCTACAACACACACATCAGGTCTGAGTGAGATATTAGGACCTACAAAACACACACATCAGGTCTGAGTGAGATATTAGGACCTACAACACACACATCAGGTCTGAGTGAGATATTAGGACCTACAACACACACATCAGGTCTGAGTGAGATATTAGGACCTACAACACACACATCAGGTCTGAGTGAGATATTAGGACCTACAACACACACATCAGGTCTGAGTGAGATATTAGGACCTATAACACACACATCAGGTCTGAGTGAGACATTCTGGGATGTTTGATATCCGATCAACGCAGCTTATTGGACAAAAGTTGTTCAAGCCAAAAAACCGAACAATATTATGAAGCAACAACCTGATGACGCTCATGGGCGGTTACCTTTTCTAAAAGACATTAGAACGCAACATTTTAGCAATAGTGTGTGTATAGAAACTAACAATATATAAATTATGTCTTTAGATACAAAAGGCCAATGACTTGATAGTGCGAGGAACAAATTTGAGTAGCCCAGGAGTAAAACCTGTTACAAACTACCCCAGTGCCTAATACCTGGCGCCCCCGCGGCCGGCTTAGAAGCCTGGGATGCCCACAGCGTCATCAGACTACGCGCTCTCTGTGTGGATCACACATCTCTCTTCGGCTGGAGCTATGGCTGGAGCAATGGCTGGAGCATTTTTGAGGTTTTTAAGCAGAGTCCAGAAGGTGGCGATCATACCGGGATGTTTTGTTGATTTTTTGGTTTACAACACCGCTCCCTGTTAACTTAATATATAATAGATATAATTAAAATAAAGGGATCAGGAGCGTTATTGACCCGACCTACCCTCACCCCGACATGAACTCATATTTTTGAGGCATATCCAACCCGCCCGAGAACTGGCGGGATTGTCCGCGTGACTATCTCCTGCTAACCCGCGCATCACTACCCCTAAGGTAACACGTTTTGCCATAGATACACTGGGCCGAAGGAAACGCTCTCAAACCGAGTCGCGTCCTCGAAGTCAAGTTGATGCGAGTAGAGACGGGCCTCCGTGGTAAACAGCAGTGATACAGCAGGAAAACGCATACACAACACATATACTATTAACATACAAGTGGCGGAGTGAGGGGCCGTCGACTCCACCGGGCACATAAAACGGACGACGTATCCGACCAAACGCGTCCGTTTCAACTCCGTTTCCTTTATCTCCAATGAGGGTGAAATGGAAGAGGCTCCACGGCCTGCAACATGCGGTCATTCCCGTCAACGGAGGTATTCAACGGACGCCGGACGTACGAAATCAAAACAATTAACCCCCGTCCGCGACGCGTTTCGGCGACCGTTATTCCCATTGATAATACAAAAGTGTAATAATATATTTACCAATTATTTAACATGTATTGATATATGCTGTAGTCCTTGGGTTATAACTGCTTTGTTAATGACAATGAAACAACATGTGTGTCATTTTGTTTCATGTATAAACTAAATAATTGTATTCCTGATCGTAAATCAACCCCATTACTTTTCGCGCAATATTAATAAACGCTAACTTTACATACACCCTCCTCTTTTAGTTCTTGCTCTGTCCCTGTCTACCTCCGAGTCGCTCTCCCCTCCTCACCACGCCGCTCCACACACACACACTGAACAAGCACTTTTGCACGCCCTTCTAAAGGCACCCATGCACGCCAAATAAACATACTCCCTTCCATCAGCCAAACATTCATTTATATCACACAGATGTCCACTGGGGGATACACACATTGAGAATATAAAATATGTGTTAGAGGGCCATGATACGAGTCCCCAACGGTGTAGGTTAGACCTCCAGGGGCGCACGGTTCTCGATGGGCGGGCCTTCAAGGCGGGGAACTATTCTTACGATAATTAAGCACATTAAAAGGGTCAAATTTATTCGAATTTCCCAAAAAACTCAGCACACACACCCTACTAAATACAGACTACCCAGAATCCCACGTTTCAACCTGTTCGGTGCACTCGCTTAGCTACTTCCTTCCATATTGGCCAATAATGGATGGGCGCCCATATATTTGAGAAGAGAATGTTTTGCATTTAAACACCATTCCAAAACCTCCTGAATTGAAGAAAACTGGAAGTATTCAGAGTATGATCCCATCTTTTCCACGAGATATAATTAACTGACTGTGTGTCACAGTTAATGTCAGGTTGGTAAGAGCCGTGAGTCTGGGGAACAATTTGTGAGCATAAGGAGCACCACAGTGGTACCATTCGGCTCCCTTCCTCTTCACTGATTACACTGCAGAATTTGCACACAACTTTTGTCTACATGTCCATGTACAACAAATAGACTAAGGCAGGGGTGCCAGCATAAGTGTGGTTACGCTAGAGAACGCATGCTGTGAACTATCACTTGAGTTAGTAATCGCGTTTTGCGTACTTCACATGGAACCAGTCCTTCTCAAATAGTGTGGCGGCCCTCCATGGGGGGGTCGTAGTGCAATAACATCCTTCGTCGAGACCCCGGGAGAACTGTGGCCTTCGACAGCTCAGCACTTGTGCGTGGTCATATACCCGAGCGCGGACCATAGACAAACCGTGGTCATAGAAACGGAACCCCAAAACCTGCGAGGACCATAGACGCACGTGTCATGTATCCCGAGCGAGAACCATAGCGCGCGTGTCATGTACGAGCGAGGGAGCCATAGGACTCGCGTGGTCATGTCCCGAGCGAGCACCCAAAGACGCGCGACCTGGACAGGGTCCTAGTCCCAGGTCCTGGTCTATGGTCTTGGTTTCGACTCGGCTCAGGTCTGGGTCCAGGACTGAGTCTAGATCAGAGTCTAGATCCGAGTCTAGATCAGAGCTAGATCAGAGTCTTGATCAGAGTCTAGATCAGAGTCTAGATCAGAGTCTAGATCAGAGTCTAGATAGAGTCTACATCAGAGTCAATATCAGAAGTCTAATCAGAGTTCAAGATCAGGAGTACTAGATCAGAGTCTAGATCAGAAGAGACTAGATCAGAGGCTAGATCAGAGTCATGATCAGAGTCTAGATCAGAGTCCTAATCAGAGTCTAGATAAGAGCTAGAGATCCGCGGGTCTAGATCCGAGTCTAGTCCGAGACTAGGTCCGAGTCTAGTCCGAGTCTAGGGTCCGAGTCTAGACCTGGCTGAGTCCGGGACATGCCGGGATTAAAGTTAGACCAGACGTAGGGTGATAAGTTAGTACACAATCTTAAATGTTCTCTGAGGACTTCCCTGGGTTTTGGAACTGAAGTCATGAAACTGTCAGAGAAAGCCCTGCTGCCCAAGGAATGCAGTGCTCCGATGACCCGCCCTCTAGACCCCGTCTGGGGGAGGAGCCCCTCTCTCTGTGGTGTTTCCGAGGTTCTCTTTTTTCTGCCACTGGTTTAGGAGTTTCTCGATGCAGGAGGGTCTAAAAAGGTTGTGATGGACGTGAGTCTCACTGATGGACTGGTCTCAGCAGGATGGACAGTTTCTCTTCCAGCTGGAAGGACTGTGTCACTCACCGTGGAAGGACTGTGTCTCAGCTGATGGACTACTGGGTCTCTCAGCTGGATGGACTTTGGTCTCAGCTGATGACAGTGGTCTCTCAGCTGATGGACTGTGTCCTCAGCTGGATGACAGTGTCGCAGCTGGATGGACTGTGACTCTCAGCTGGATGGACTGTGTCTCACAGCGGATGGAACTGTGTCTCAGCTTGAAAGAACTGTGTTCCACAGCTGGATGGACTGTCTAGTCAGCTGGATGAACTGAGGTCCCTCTCAGCTGGATTGGACTGTGTCTCAGCTGGAAGGAACTGTGGCTCTCAACTAATTTGAATTATGAAACACTCAGAAACTTCAATATGAATCCATGTTGAATGTGTTGAAGAGGGAGAGGCTCATTTGATTCTAGAACTGAAATCCCTGTGGTGATCTCCTGCATTTTGAGTCAGGGCGGGTAATTAGGGCTGTGGTCCAATTAACAATACTATACAAAGGAAGGTTTCCTCACCCATCATCTGTACTTCTTACACACGTTTTGGGAAAACGTGCTAAGAAGATTACAGATGATGGGTGGAAGAAACTTCCTTTGCTTTGACTAATGCCCCTGTAACGACTGAGGGCTTACACAAACATATCATATTAATATTCCATATTTTAAAATTGAATACATTATAGCAGTTTTAATTTAGGAATATATATAAAATATATTTATTTATAGATAATATATATTAATTGTCCACTCCACTCTGGCCCTCGGTCCCATTCCCTGGGCGGTTATCCCTCCTAAGCTTGGGTCCGTCTACCAAGGCCTGGGAGCTTGAGGGTTCCTAGCGCAGTATCTTTGCTGTTCCGAGCCAACTGCATCAATTCTGGACCCAGATGTCCGAGGTTGTTCGGGGATGCCGCTGTAACCACTTCTAGCTTCGGGGTCACTGCCCCGAGTGCACCGATCACACACGGCACTACTGTCATACCTTTACCCTCCAGGGCCCTCACCAGCTCCTATTTTATATATAATATAAATATATATAAAAAAAAATATATATATATATATATATATATATAAATATATATATATAAAATATAATAATAATATATATTATATATAATATATATATAAACTATATATATATAGGTATTATATATATATACAATAATAAAATATATTTATATATAAAGAAAACACTACTAATAGGAGCAGGTTACACAGCTCCTATTAACAGCTACGCCCTGCCATGATCAGATACCCTGCAGGACTAATCAGTGGCCAAAGGAAGAGATTTCAAGACCACGTATGTTAACAACCGGAAAGCTCCTTACCATGCATGGCGGTTCCATCTCCCAATCCCGCACCTGAGACAGTACTAAGCCGTAAAGAATGAGGCAGAGGACTAGTGAGCTGTGAAGCCACGGTCCAGGACGAAACACCCAAACTCCATACCTACATCATGGAGAAGGCCTAAACGGATGAACGAACTCAGGTGAATGTCTCAGGCCAATGGCGAGATGAGGAGGTGCTGGAGTAGAGCCCAATCATGGTGGAGAACAAGCCCTGACCGGCATGTGACCACCGAGCATAACAGAAGTGGCTGATCTCAAGAATTCCAACCAATGGCTAGAAAGGGCTAGGCCAACAGGACAGCTCAGAGGCACCATCAAAATGGCGCACAGGAACAGGCCCCTCCCCAGAGAAGGCACCAGAAATACCAACACCAGACAAGACCCAAGGTGTCGTTGTGCAAAGAGGACATGAGACGATCCAACCACATAACTGCAGGGTGCAAGATGCATGGCAGGGAAGGCCTACATGAACACCAAAAATCCCAAGTGGCTGGCAAAGGTGTCCAGAAACAACTGTGCAGAGTAAGGGCAGGAAACCCCAATGACTAAGTGGGAAACTCCTCCAAAGTGAGGTGGAAATGAGAAGATCATCGTGTGGGACTTCCAGATACAGACCTACCGAACGGGTAATGAAACAACCTTACACGTGGTGGGGACAAAGGCAGAGTACAGCCGTGGTGGTGGACAAAGGGCAGAGGACAGTCGTGGTGGTGGACTAAGGGCAGAGGACAAGCCGTGGTGGTGGAAAAGGGAAGGACAGGGCCTGATGGAGGTGGACAAAAGGTCATTAGACAGCCGTGGTGGAGGAAAAGGGCAAGAGGACAGTCGTGGTGGTGGCCAAAGGTGCAGAGGACAGCGTGTTGGGTGACAAAGGGGCAGAGACAGCCCCCGTGGGTGGAGGACAAAGGCAGAGGAACCGCCGTGGCGGTTGGGCCAAAGGGCAAGGACAGCCTTGGTGTTGGCAAAGGGCAGAGGACTGACCGTATGGTGGTGGGCAAAGGGCAGAGCACATCCGTGTGGTGTAGGGACAGAGGACAGCCGTGAGTTGTGGCAACGGGCAGAGGACAGCTTGGTGGTGGGACTTGGAAATTCCCAAGCGAATGGTAACATCAGGAAAAAAGAACATAGAAAAGCGTGAAAATACCAAGGTCTCAGAGAGGACGGAGAGGGGCCCCCCCTCCCTGGAGGGTAAAGGTGACAATAGTGCCCGTGGTGAAAGAGGTGAGTGGGACAATTTTTTTTTAAAATAAATAAAAAAAAATAATTTTTCGATTTAATCTCTTTTTACCATATTTTCCCGATTTATTGATGTATCACAAACAGAAGCTATATGAGAATGATTTTTTTATCATCGAAATGTAATGCAACCAATAATAAGCTTAAGATACCATGCCAAAAGCTTTTTTACTTGTGTTGTATTATTTGTTTGAATTGTATGACTATATTTTTTGACTGTGCGCACGTGTCCTCCTGCAGCCCTGAAACATACGTTCTAGATTTTATCAGAGTCCAGGTGCTCAGTTCAGGTCCACAGTCAGGTCCCTTGGATTTCTGCAGCTGAAGATTAGAAAACATTGATTTCTTCCTTTGATGCCCACTCTGGATCAGCCAATCAGAGAGCCTACGGTCCCCGACCCCCTGAGAGCACTTAGTATCACAGCCTAAAACTAAACAGTTTAAATGTGTTTGTTTTAACACACATCAGCACAAGGAAAGGGCTTTAAACAACGATTACACCAGCAACAAGTTCATTCGAAAACTTTGAAATGTTTAATTGTGTAAAATTGAATAATTAAAAAACTATATTTTTTGGAGGGGAGAAAGAACAGCTTGCAGGTGGAATTAAAAACCTTCACAACACTGAGTAACTTAAACCATGAGAGCGCACCATGACCATGCGTGAAAAACTAATGCACTTTCAGTGTCCTGAGTTCGAATTGCAGCGACGAGACCACAGCTAGAGCACACCGGCGACGAACCGGAGAGGATGGCCTTAGAGCAGAGCCGCTGCCCGGTAAGTTACCCGTCTGTCTTATTTCTGTAGGGTAAAGTTAGTGCTTTTCCATTGTAATAACTCCGGCCAAAGTAACTTCTCCGTAACAATCCCAATGTTTAAATCCCAAAACGTGGTGCACAGCACAGCGGTAAGTTCGTTTGATGGGCGGCGTGGGTCTGCGCCTATGCTCGAGTAAGATAAGTAAGTAAGTAAGTTTTTATTTATATACCCCGACGCACCGCCTTTTTCACTGCATATCTGAGTCTCAAAGCGTTTACAATTGATAATTTTGGCATTTGTCTCTCACTTCCACACAGAGATGGGAGCAGAGTCTGCCAGCACAGGGAGGCACATGCCATTGGAACCAAATTTTTTAGTGGTAGGGGAAACAGGAGTACCCTGAGGAAACCTAACGCATACACGGGGAGAACATGCAACTCCAAAGGCCCTGTCCGACCGGGATTCGAACCCAGGACCTTCTTGCTGAGAGGCTAGAGTGCTAAATCACCTCAGCACCGGCCGCCCACGTCTTGGTCCTGTGCGAGGGTCTGTGCGTGGGTCTGGGTCTGTGTGCGGTCTGAGTCTAGTGCGAGGGTCTGTGCGTGGGTCTGTGTCGTAGGTTCTGTGGTCGTGCGAGGGGCCTGTGCATGTTCATGTGTCTGTGCGCGGTGTCTGCTCGTATGTTCTGTGGGTCTGGGTCGAGCGTGGGTCTGGGTTCAGATCTCTGAAACGTTTCGAAAAAAGATGGAGGCCTTCTAAAAATCAATTGCAGAATATGATAATTGATGAGCAATGCGATTATTATTTTATTTTATTTTTTTTCCCCTTGGTCCTGTGAAAAATTGCACGCTATAAAGTGAATATTACTCTCTTATACGAACGTGTTTTTGGATTCCAGGACCCCATGGAGTAATTTCAAAAATCATTTTTAAATTTATTGGTGTAAAATATAAAAATGTGTTGAAATGTATTAAACAAAATGCAATGGAATTCTAATTGTAAATCTTGCATTGTGTGGCAGATGAGTAGCCCCATCTTCAGATGCCTGGTCCCGTGATGAGGTACAAGCCTCCTCCTGGAAGCCCGGCTCCTCGAGCATTATCCAGCAACGTGTTCAGTATTTTCTGACACATGTGAGTCCCATACCAAAGACAAGTCCCTGGTTTAGTCCTGGTATCAGTCTAGGGTAGACCTGGTTTAGTACCTGTTTAGACCTGGTTAAGACGCTTGTTTTAGGACCTGGTTTAGACCTGGGGGTTTAGACCTGGTTTAGCCCTGGTTTAGACCTGGTTTAGACCTGTTTAGACATGTTTAAGTCCTGGTTTAAGTCCTTGGTGTTTAGACCTGGTTTAGACCTGTTCAGTCCTAGTGTAGGACCTGGTTTAGACCTGGTTTCAGACCTGGTTCAGCGACCTGGTTTAGACCTGGTTGATAGGAGACCAGGTTTAGTCCCTGGTGCAGGTCCTGGTGTTTAACCTGGTTTAGACACTGGTTTAGAGCCTGGTTCAGTCCTGGTCCAGTCCTGGTTTAGACCTGGTTTAGTCCCCTGGGTTCAGTCCTGGGTGTTTAGACCTTGTTTAGACCTGGATCAGACTCCTGGTTCAATCCTGTGTTCAGTCCTGGTTCAGGCCTGGTTTAGTCCTGGTTGAAGACCTGTCAGTTCACTGGTTCAGGTCCTGGGTTAGTCCTGGTTTAACCTAGGGCTAGACCTGGTTTAGTCCCTGGTTTAGTCTTGGTTCAGATCCTGGTTCAGACCTGGTTCAGACCTGTTTTAGGTCCTGGTTTAGGTCCTGGTTCAGTCCTGGATCAGAACCTGGTTTCAGTCCCTGTTCAGTCTCCTGTTTAGTCCTGGTTATTAGACCCTAGGCTAGACCTGGTTTAGACCTATGTTTAAGTCCTGGTTTAGTCTTGGTTCAGGACTGGTTCAGACCTGGTTCAGTCCTTTTTTTTAGTCCTGTTTCAGTCCTTTTTTAGTCCTGGTTTAGTTCCCGGGTGTTTATTCCTGTTTTAGTCCGGGTTTAGGTCCTGTTTTAGAGAGTCTGTTTAGTCCAGGTTTAGACCTGGTTTAGAGACCAGGGATATTAAACCTGGTTATAGACCTAGGTCTAAGACCTAGGCTAGCCTGTTTGAGTCCTGGTTTTAGTCTTGGTTCAGACCAGGTTCAGACCTGGTTTAGACCATGTTTTAGTTCCTGTTTTAGTCCTGTTCAGTCCTGGATCCGACCTGGTTTCAGTCCTGGTTCGAGTCCTGGTATAGGTCCTGTTTAGACCTAGGTCTAACCGGTTTAGACCTGTTTAGTCCTGGATTAGTCTTGGTTCTGACTCTGTTCAACCTAGGTTCAGTCCTTTTTTTTAGTCCAGTTTCAGTCCTTTTTTTAGTCCTGTTATAGTCCTGGTTTAGTCCTCTGATTAGTCCTGTTTAGTCCTGTTTAGTCCTGGTTTAGGACTGGTTTAGACCTGGTTTAGACCTGGTTAAGACCTGGTTTAGGACCTGGTTTAGACCTGGTTTTTAGAACCCTGGTTTTAGACCTGGTTTAGTCCTGGTCCAGGTCCTGGTCCAGTCCTGGTCCAGTCCTGGTCCAGACCTGGATTAGACCTGGTATAAGTACCTGGATTAGACATGGTTAGACCCTGGTTAGACCTGTTTTAGACCTGGTTTAGACCTGGTTTAGACCTGGTTCAGACCTGTACAGTCCTGGTGTTTTAGACCTGGTTTAGACCTGGTTCAAGATCCGGTATCAGTCCTGGTGTTTAAACCTAGGTGTAGACCTTGTTATAGTAGTCCTGATTTAGACAAGGTTTAGTGGCCTGGTGTTTGGCCTGGTTAGACCTGTTTAGTCCTGGTTTAGACCTAGGCTAGACATTGGTTTAGTCTGGTTTAGAGTCTTGGTTCAGACCTGGTTCAGACCTGTTCAGTCCTGGTTTAGTCCATTTTCAGTCCCTGTTTCAGTCCTGTTTCAGACCTTGTTTAGACCCGGTTTAGTACCTGGTTTAGTCCTGGTTTAGTCCTGGTTTAAGACCTGGTTCAGGACCTGGTGATCAGACCTGGTTTAGTCCTGGTTCAGTCCCGATGCTGACCTTACTGTGGTTCTTAGCGTGTGCTGGAAGTGTCTGAATGAAGAGGAGCTAGAGCCACCTCCAACAAGGCCCCAGAAAAAACAACGGACCAAGAGGACAGATTGTGAGTACAACTGGTCCTGGTTTATCCTTGTTTAGACCTGGTTTAGACCTGGTTCGCACCTGGTGATTTAAGACCTAGGGTAGACCTGGTTTAGGACGAGGTTTAGTCCTGTTTTAGACCCTGTTTCAACCTGGTTTCGATCCTTTTTTTAGTCCTGCTTTCCAGTCCTTTTTTTTAGTCCTCGGTTTTAGTCCATGGGTTTATACCCTGGTTTAGTCCGAGGTTTTAGTCCTGGTTCAACCTGGTTTAGAGCCTGGTGATTAGAACCTGGTTTAGACCTGGTTAGACCTGGTTTAGACCTGGTTTAGACCTGGTTTCAGACATGGTTTAGACCTGGTTTTAGTCCCTGTGTCCAGTCCTGGTCTCGTCCTAGGTCCAGACCTGGTTTAGACCTGGATTAAGACCCAGGTTTAGACGCAATTAGGGTGTTAGACCTGGTTTAGACCTGGTTTAGACCTGGTTATAGACCTGGATTTAGACCTGTTTAGACCTGTGTTAGACCATGGTTCAGAACTGTTCATCCTGGTGTTTAGACCTGGTTAGGAGACCTGGTTCAGTCTGGATCAGTCCTGGTGTTTTAGACCTAGGGTAGACCTGGTTCTGTCGCTGGGTAGACATGTTTTAGAGGCCTGGTTTAAGTCCTGGTTTAGACCTGGTTTAGTCCTGTTATAGACCTAGTCTAGACTTGGTTTAGATCCTGGATTAGTCAATGGATCAGACCTGGTTCAGACCTGGTTCAGTCCTGGTCTTTAGTCCCTGTTTCAGTCGTTTTCATCCTGTTTTCAGACCTGGTTTAGACCTGCGTATAGACCTGGTTTAGAGGTCCTGGTTTAGTCCTGGTTTAGACCTGGTTCATACCTGGTTCAACCTGGTTTAGGCCTGGTTCAGTCCTTGCGGAACCCTTCTGTGTATGTTCTTAGCGTGTGCTGAAGTGTCTGATGAAGAGGAAAGCGAGAAGCCCGACCTCACACAAAAGGCCCAGAAAAACAAACGGACCAAGAGGACAGTGTGAAATACAACTGGTCCTGGGTTAGATCCTGTTTACGACATGGTTAGACCCTGGTTCAGTCCCTGTGTGTTTAGACCTACGGGTAGACCTGGGTTAGACGTTGTTTAGCCTGGTTTAGACCTGGTTCAGTCCTGTCAGTCCTGGTTCAGGTCCCTGGTTTCAGTCCTGGTTTAGTCCTGGGTTTATGTCCCTGGTTTAGACCTGGATATAGTTCCTGGTTTAAGACCTTGTTCAGTCCTGGATTCAGTCCTGGTGTTTAGACTAGGGTAGACCTTGGTTAGGTCCTGGTTAGAACGTGGTTTAGGCCTGGTAAGTGCCTGGTATTAGACCTGGTTCCGTCCAGGTTTAGTCCTGGTTTTAGACCTAGGGCTAGACCTGGTTTAGACCTGGTTTAGTCCCTGGTTTAGTTTTCCCCCCCCCTGTTTAGTCGCGGTTTATCATTGGTTTCAGACCTGGATATAGTCGCTGTTTCAAGTCCTATTTTTAGACCTGGTTAAGACCTGGTTTAGAAGGACCTGGTTAGACCTGGTTTGAGTCTGGTTTAGTCCTGGTTTTAGTCCTGTTCAGGAGGCCTGGTTAGTAGAGACAGATCAGGTCCTGGTTAGTCCTGGGTTTAGACCAAGGGCTATACCTGGTTTAGACCTGTTTTAGTCTTGGTTCAGACCATAGGTTCAGACCTGGTTTAGTGCCTTTTTCAGCTAGAGCCGACCTCCACAAAGGCCCATCCTGTTTAGTCCCTGAAAAACAAACGGACCAAGAGGACAGATGGTGAGTACAACTGGTCCTGGTTTAGTCCTGGTTTAGACCTGGTTTAGACCTGGTTCAGTCCTGGTGTTTAGACCTAGGGTAGACCTGGTTTAGTCCTGGTTTAGACGTGGTTTAGGCCTGGTTTAGGCCTGGTTTAGACCTGGTTCAGTCCTGGTTCAGTCCTGGTTTAGTCCTGGTTTAGACCTAGGCTAGACCTGGTTTAGACCTGGTTTAGTCCTGGTTTAGTCTTGGTTCAGACCTGGTTAAGTCCTGTTTCAGTCCTTTTTTAGACCTGGTTTAGACCTGGTTTAGTCCTGGTTTAGTCCTGGTTCAGACCTGGTTTAATCCTGGTTCAGTCCTGGTGTTTAGACCTAGTTCAGTCCTGGTCCAGTCCTGGTCCAGTCCTGGTTTAGACCTGGTTTAGACCTGGTTTAGACCTGGTTTAGACCTGGTTTAGACCTGGTTTAGACCTGGTTCAGTCCTGGTTTAGTCCTGGTTTAGACCTAGTTTAGACCTGGTTTAGACCTGGTTTAGACCTGGTTTAGACCTGGTTTAGTCCTGGTTTAGTCTTGGTTCAGACCTGGTTCAGACCTGGTTCAGACCTGGTTCAGACCTGGTTCAGACCTGGTTCAGACCTGGTTCAGACCTGGTTCAGACCTGGTTTAGTCCTGTTTCAGTCCTTTTTTAGACCTGGTTTAGTCCTGGTTTAGTCCTGGTTTAGTCCTGGTTTAGTCCTGGTTCAGACCTGGTTCAGACCTGGTTCAGTCCTGGTTTAGTCCTGTTTCAGTCCTTTTTTAGACCTGGTTTAGTCCTGGTTTAGTCCTGGTTTAGTCCTGGTTTAGTCCTGGTTTAGTCCTGGTTCAGACCTGGTTCAGACCTGGTTTAGACCTGGTTTAGTCCTGGTTTAGTCCTGGTTTAGTCCTGGTTTAGTCCTGGTTTAGTCCTGGTTTAGTCCTGGTTCAGACCTGGTTTAGTCCTGGTTCAGTCCTGGTTTAGACCTAGGGTAGACCTGGTTCAGTCCTGGTTCAGTCCTGGTTTAGTCCTGGTTTAGTCCTGGTTTAGTCCTGGTTTAGTCCTGGTTCAGACCTGGTTTAGTCCTGGTTCAGACTTGGTTCAGACCTGGTTGAGACCTGGTTCAGACCTGGTTCAGACCTGGTTCAGACCTGGTTCAGACCTGGTTCAGACCTGGTTCAGACCTGGTTCAGTCCTGGTTTAGTCCTGGTTTAGACCTAGGACCTAGACCTGGTTTAGTCCTGGTTTAGTCCTGGTTCAGACCTGGTTCAGACCTGGTTCAGACCTGGTTTAGTCCTGGTTTAGTCCTGTTTCAGTCCTGGTTTAGACCTGGTTTAGTCCTGGTGTAGTCCTGGTTTAGACCTGGTTTAGACCTGGTTTAGACCTGGTTCAGACCTGGTTTAGTCCTGGTTCAGTCCTGGTTTAGTCCTTGCTGACCCTTCTGTGTGTTCTTAGCGTGTGCTGAAGTGTCTGATGAAGAGGAGCTAGAGCCGACCTCCACAAAGGCCCAGAAAAACAAACGGACCAAGAGGACAGATGGTGAGTACAACTGGTCCTGGTTTAGTCCTGGTTTAGACCTGGTTTAGACCTGGTTCAGTCCTGGTTCAGTCCTGGTGTTTAGACCTGGTTCAGTCCTGGTTCAGTCCTGGTGTTTAGACCTAGGGTAGACCTGGTTTAGTCCTGGTTTAGACGTGGTTTAGGCCTGGTTTAGACCTGGTTCAGTCCTGGTTCAGTCCTGGTTTAGTCCTGGTTTAGACCTAGGCTAGACCTGGTTTAGACCTGGTTTAGTCTTGGTTCAGACCTGGTTCAGATCTGGTTCAGTCCTGGTTCAGTCCTTGTTTAGTCCTGGTTCAGTCCTGGTTTAGTCCTGGTTCAGTCCTGGTTCAGTCCTGTTTCAGTCCTGGTTTAGACCTGGTTCAGTCCTGGTTTAGACCTGGTTTAGACCTGGTTTAGACCTGGTTTAGACCTGGTTTAGACCTGGTTTAGACCTGGTTTAGACCTGGTTCAGTCCTGGTTCAGTCCTGGTTCAGTCCTTGTTTAGTCCTGGTTCAGTCCTGGTTCAGTCCTGGTTTAGTCCTGGTTTAGTCCTGGTTCAGTCCTGGTTCAGTCCTGTTTCAGTCCTGGTTTAGGCCTGTTTCAGACCTGGTTTAGTCCTGTTTCAGACCTGGTTTAGGCCTGGTTTAGTCCTGGTTTAGGCCTGGTTTAGTCCTGGTTCAGTCCTGGTTTAGTCCTGGTTTAGAGACCTGGTTTAGACCTGGTTTAGACCTGGTTTAGACCTGGTTTAGACCTGGTTTAGACCTGGTGTTTAGACCTGGTTTAGACCTGGTGTTTAGACCTGGTTTAGACCTGGTGTTTAGACCTGGTTTAGACCTGGTGTTTATACCTGGTGTTTATACCTGGTTTAGTCCTGGTTTAGTCCTGTTTCAGACCTGGTTTAGGCCTGGTTTAGTCCTGGTTTAGACCTGGTTCAGTCCTGTTTCAGTCCTGGGGTAGTCCTGGTGTTTAGACCTAGGGTAGACCTGGTTTAGTCCTGGTTCAGTCCTGGTTTAGACCTGGTCCAGACCTGGTCATCAGGATAAACATAAGTCTTTATGTGTCTTATTGTCTCCATCAGAAGCTTCTAGAAACCCAAAGAAACCCTGGAGTGAGGAGGAGAGCCGTGGAGAAGAGGATGGAGAAGTACCTGGCTCTGTGTGCTGTGCCTCACACAGGAGTCTGCAGCCCTTATCAACAGAACCTGGAAGGACCTCAAGTACTTTGTGTATAATACTATTATCCGACTCAAGAGGCAGCTTGTGTAGCTGGTATTTGTGTCAAACTCATTCCCAAAGCGCCGCAGTGGCTGCAGGTTTTCCATCAGACCAAGCAGGAGCAGAGCAGACTCCTCCCATTTCCTCAGTGAGTTCAGTCTTAACCTGAAGGTTTGAGGAAATGGGAGGAGTCTGCTCTGCTCCTGCTTGGTCTGATGGAAAACCTGCAGCCACTGCGGCGCTTTAGGAATGAGTTTGACCGCCCTGCTTTAATGTTAAGTGCACAGTTATGTTTTAAAGTCCCGTTCAAGAGCACTTTGTATTAGGTCCTTTGTAATTGTCCTGTTGGGACAAGTCAAAATACAAAGATGCAAATAAACCTGTCTTTCAAATGTTTTGCTTTGTTTTATTAAAATTGCTGTGATCCCACATAATAATCTGTGTCCATTTGCACATGTGACCAACTATATAATTCTAAATAAACCTTCAAAGAGTTAAAAAAAAGGTTTATTCATGATTTCTTTTGCAAATTTCACTTATTGTCCCCACTCTGATGGTTCAAAACGTTTTCTTAAATCTTGGTTCTAAATTTTTTCAATGGAGTGTATAGCTCCGCAGCGCCATCAAGTGTCTAGAAAGTGTTTTTTCTTCCTCCTAAAACATTGGGAAAGGCAAGTCCTCAGTTTTCATGTTTTTAACTACGACCTCACTTTGTGGGGTTTGCGGGAATGTGTGTGTTTGTGTGTGTGTGTTCTGGCGAATAAATAGAGACTGATTCTTGAATGTCTGAAGTGTTATTGCAATAGCACCACACTGAGAGCGAGGGTCAGGGCAGATAGTAACATATGTGTGCACGTGTGTGTGTGCGCGCCCCGGACACGAGTGCACACACACACACACTTCAGCAACGAGCGCTGAGAAATGAATGAATGAGAATGAAAAGTGTGGAGCAAAGCGATGGGAGGCAGGGAAGTTACAAGTGTGTGTGTGTGTGTGTGTTCTGGTGATTAAATAAAGACTGATTCTTTAATGTCTGAAGTGTTACTGCGATAGCACCACTGAGAGCAGGGTCAGGACAGAGGGAGTTATACTCGTAGTAAACGCTTTTCTTTGGCCTTGCAGCCACACACTCCCTGTGCCCCTCGGTCTGGGGCTTATATGAAAGGTTTAACAGAAGCGGAGAATATAAGAAAGTGCAGGAGAGACGTGTGTGAAAATGCGCGTTAGGACCTACAACACACACATCAGGTCTGAGTGAGATATTAGGACCTACAACACACACATCAGGTCAGAGTGAGATATTAGGACTTATAACACACACATCAGGTCTGAGTGAGATATTAGGACCTACAACACACACATCAGGTCTGAGTGAGATATCAGGACCTACAACACACACATCAGGTCTGAGTGAGATATTAGGACCTACAACACACACATCAGGTCTGAGTGATATATTAGGACCTACAACACACACATCAGGTCTGAGTGAGATATTAGGACCTACAACACACACATCAGGTCTGAGTGAGATATTAGGACTTATAACACACACATCAGGTCTGAGTGAGATATTAGGACCTACAACACACACATCAGGTCTGAGTGAGATATCAGGACCTACAACACACACACATCAGGTCTGAGTGAGAAATTAGGACCTACAACACACACATCAGGTCTGAGTGAGATATTAGGACCGACAACACACACATCAGGTCTGAGTGACATATTAGGACCTACAGTATAACAAGCACTTCAGGTCTGAGTGAAATATTTATCAATCATTACTCCTTTCACGGAGAGTAACTCTGTAGATGGACAAATACATTATAACTTTAATGTAGAATTATTTATTTTTATACATTGTGTTTGTAATGTTTGACACCTCACTTTTATATTTGTTTTTGATGTTTTAAATTCTAATTTAAACATGATTTTCCAACTGGAGTTAAGACAATTTTTCAGGGAGATAATCTACTGACACAAGGAGAACATGCAAGCTCCACTCCAAAAGGCCCCTTCTGGCTGAAAGTTTTTTTTTTTTTTTTTTTTTTACAAACACACACTCACTACTCAAGTATCTTTTTAAATTACCATGAGTCAATATTTTGGCTATTCTACCCACCTCTGGGAATGTATTTAAGTTTGTGACAAAATAGGTGACATATGAGGACAAGTGTGTGTGTGTTAAAAGTGTGTTAAGGTAGTACCGTGCACGACCAGAGAGGCGCTTCAAACTTTTTGGGACGGAGTGTTTCGGCCCCGACACACATTTTCACTATTTGTAGACATTTTGGGACATGCTTGATTTTTGGTGTGGAGCTTGTTCTGGGCCTCTACAACACTGTAGTATGCATGGAAAAATGGGGACCTGAAAAAAGTCCTCACATTTCCTCAGGTCCTGATATTGAAGGTGTGTTATCATACAAAAGTCCTCATATGTCCACAAAACAAACGCACACACACACACACACACACACAAAACCAAGGAGAAAAGAGAAATCCATGCCTTCTGACTGTTGGGAATTTACTAACCAATTCCCATATCAGATTAAAAAGCGCTTTCAAACGGCGGTGCAGGTTCTGGCCACTGTCTTTGGGCAAAGCATCATGGCAGAGGTAATTAGTTGTCCAAAAGAATTATGGGTAAGACAACCAAACAGCTATTTTACCTTCGCTAATGACTAATTGGGAGCATTCAGTTCTGAGCTAAGAGCTTTGATGGCAGACATCTTGTTTGGTCGCGCAAACAACCGAATGATTTTTATCTTTGACTTTATTGTTACTCTTTTTAATCCACTGTGGCTATTTATGATTGTAATCCCAAGTGGTTTTAAAGTACTTGTGTGTGATTTTATTGTTTATGTTTTTTATTATTAATCGCGATCCTATTGCGTGTGTTTAATGCCATGTGGGATTTTAATTTTACTTTTTAATGTTTATGTAGATTTGACAGATTTGTGTTGCCTTGTGTAGGAAAGGCGATCTACAAACTGATTGATGGATTCATTTTTGAGACCTATCGAGTTTTGCGTCCCTTTCACTACTGAGCATGTGCAAAGCAGTGAAGCCAATTCAAATGATTGAAGCTGCAGATTTATCCTTCATTTTATAAACAGCAGAAAAAACTCCAGTCATTTATTTACTAAATAAATCGAGGCGGTCACTTCACTGAATTGCAAGAATCTGTTCTGAATGTAATCAAACTGACAATTCTTGGAAAAAAATCCCTTGAAAAAAATTAATGAAAGGAAGTATAATACTGCTTAAAATAATTAATATAATCTGACATTAGAACAAGAAAATATGGCAAGATTATGACAAATATTGACAAGATTTTTGAAAATAATAAAATAATGCTAGCCCCAAATGACATGATTCTAGTTTGGTATTATTTACTTATTTCTTAAACGTTTTCTGATAAAATATAAAACTTATTTTATCCAAACAAGAAAAGTTGTCTGGAAATAAGAGGAAAATACTAAAAACAAGCTTTAAAAATTCACTGCTCAGACTTTTTATCTCTAATAATATTAGAAAAATATCTTAAAACTAGTAAAATAGTCTTACGTCATACTACATTCAAGCAACAACGAAAACTTGCCATTTAAAAAATAATCATAATTTATGTTATTTTTAGTCAACAAATCTTACCACAATTACATTTTTTCCAGTGCAACAGAAACAACACCCACCTCTCTCCATTCTTTGGTGCCCACAGCCTGCAGGTACAACACGACCACTGCAAAAGACAAAGGGACAGGAGGGACTGGTTAAAGCAGACCGGCAGCTCAATGATGTCGGCAAATAGAAGCTGACAAGTGATGAAACTCGAGGGAGGAATCAGCGTGGCTCGTATGGATTTCCAGTTGGAGCGGCGCAGCGTGATTCCCGGTCAATAGCTGAGGTTGATCACACTCTGCCTTCGTGAGAGAGGCCCACAGCTCAGACTCGGCAGCTCCTGTCAAATGTGCTCCCAAACAACAACATTTCCTCATCTTCAAAGCATTAAAGTGGCAGTATGTAAGATTTTCATGTCCAGTCATCATTAAAGGGCCCTAATCTGTCGTCATTAAAGGGCCCTAATCTGTCGTCAATAAAGGGCTCTAATCTGTTGTCATTAAAGGGCCCTAATCTGTCATCATTAAAGGGCCCTAATCTGTCGTCATTAAAGGGCCCTAATCTGTCATCATTAAAGGGCCCTGTTCTGTCATCATTAAAGGGCCATAATCTGTCATCATTAAAGGGCCCTAATCTTTCATCATTAAAGGGCCCTAATCTGTCGTCATTAAAGGGCCCTAATCTGTCATCATTAAAGGGCCCTAATCTGTCGTCATTAAAGGGCCCTAATCTGTCATCATTAAAGGGCCATAATCTGTCATCATTAAAGGGCCCTAATCTTTCATCATTAAAGGGCCCTAATCTGTCGTCATTAAAGGGCTCTAATCTGTCATCATTAAAGGGCCCTAATCTGTTGTCATTAAAGGGCTCTAATCTGTCATCATTGAAGGGCCCTAATCTGTCCAAAGGCATTGATAAAACTCAAAATTTGTTTTCCAGCCCCTAAATCTTGTTATTGTTTTCATTTCAATGTCCCGCCCTCCACCGTTTCACCAATCAGAAAGTCTGTGAGCCGGGTTGCCAGAACTCACCGCGTGGAGCTAATCTCACTGGTAAAGAACCATGTGGCGCAGAACTAAAAAAGTCTCGTTATGATTCTCAAATCATTAAAATCAAAACAAGGAATAAAAGCAGGATTTCTATCTTTGTGAAAAAGGTGTTGGTTATAGATTTGTTGTTGACAAAACTCTTGTCTATTCAGCTGTTATGGTCCCAGCTGGATTCGTCTGCATATCTGGCAACCTGAGTCAGGGAGAGTGGGAGAGGCTGCAGTACCACTTTGGGCCAGATTGTTTACATACTGCTCCTTTAAGATCTCGTCACGGACCACTTTGTATCAGCAGAAGTCACGAAACCTTCAACGTTCTGTAAGATAAGTGTTATTTTGAAGGGGGTCCGACCTCCTCAAATGTGCAGAGATTGAATGGAATGGACGGGGCATTCTGGGAAAAGAATCATCATACGACAGGGTAGGATCAAATGGATTCAACTTTGTAGCTGATGCGATGTATAAAGTTTGGATTTATCACATAATTTATAAGGTAAAACAGTCACTTTCCATCTCTGAATGTTTTTTTGTGTAATTCTTATTAATTTGCAGTCATACATTATCAGATAAACGTTCACAGACAGTACAACCAGCTCAAAAAAAAACAGGAGAAAATAATCAAAAATTCAGAGTATATATATAAAGTTAATATTAAATAAAAAAAAATATAATAATAATAATAATAGTAATAAAATAAATAAAAATAGATACAAAATCATGACATAAAAAAATAATTATAAAGAAGACAGCAGGCTACACAATTAACTTTGAAACATATAATGTTTTTTCATTATTGGCGCATCATCCAAGAGCCATAACGGTGAGTCTTGGAGCGTTTGTGTCGTTTCCATTGTTAACAAAAGTGATGTATGTTTTGTTCTCTATAAATACATTCCCCCAGTGCCACAGCGGCGTGCGCGACATACATCACCGCCTGAAATTACCTGAGTGTGTTTTGATCTTTAGCGCCGCTCCCTAATGACTGCGTCTCCTAAATTTAGCCGGTGCATAAATCGGCCGAGCGCTTCCCCGAGCCCAGTAATCCCAAAGCTCTTTTTGGTTAGATACTGTGTGTGTGTGATAGAACTGAGGGTGTAATCAATATGTACACTGGGGGAAAAAACCGTTTTAAATAAATAAGAAAAACATGGATGAAAATAAGAAAAATACTGCTTGACATAATAAAAATATATAAATATGAATTGACAAGATTTTTGAAAATAACACTACCCTTGAACGACTTGATTCCAGTTAAAAACATACAATTAGATAATTATTAACTTATTAACTTATTAGAAAAGTCTTTTCTTAATATATTGTCACAAACTTGTATCTAAAAAAAGGAAAGAGGTCTGGAAATAAGAAAACAATTCTCTATATCAGGCTTAAAAACTCACTGGTCAGACTTTTTTCTCTAAAATAATTATGAAGTATTGTAAAACTATTAAAATAATCTTACACGACAAACTAATTTCAAGAAAGAAAAAAGCTTGCCATTAGAAAAATAAGCATAATTTATGTTTTTTTTAGTAAATACCTCTTACCAAGATTCTAGTTCTTCGGTGTTCCTTGGACCCTATAGAACTATCATGGTCACCTGTGCCTCCTGCACCGACCCCTGAATAATGTGAGAATCTACTTGTGTTATTGGACACACATTACTAATCTGTGTGGAGAAATATACGCTCAGAATGCAAATGGAAACAAGTGCGGAGTGTTCTGAGGATTGCAAACAGACGTGTGTGATATGAGAAAAAGCAGGTTTGTTATTCATGACCTTGAACCACAAAATTATGAAAAAATTATAAAAAGTCTGTAATAATTATTATCTACTTGTTCGATTCAATGCAATTCATCGTATTTGTGTGTAGCCCTGAATAACAAGAGGAGTGGTCTCTGAGGATCATACAAAGTTGTCATTCCTTCCAGCCACAGATCAGAAAATCAAACGGCTTGAACACAGAAAATCCAGTACGCTGCAAAAAATGATAACAAATAAGTTATACAAATTCAAAATTTGGCTTAAAATATGATTGGAGAACGATCTGACCGAGCCCTGAAACAAGATTTGCCAAAGGGACAAAGCAAAATGACCTTGTTTTTAAGAGAAAGATATAAAATGGCTTTGTCCCATTAGAGAATCTGGTTTTTAAAACAGTCGGAATGTGCTCAAACCACTCCATTCAAGCTATTTTTACTTCCATATTTGATCGTTTTTTGCAGTGTACTAAAACCACAACGGGATGACCAATGTTCATTAATGTAAACTGTGCAATACGGTGCAATTATGTCAGAATATGCAATACGTGACCACATGTGTCCCCTGCCACGTTCAGCCCAGAGCCTCATGCTGCGAACATGTGCAGCAGTTTCATCATGAACCACTACCTTAGTATTCTTGCACTAGAGCAGGGGTCTCCAACCTTTTTCAATCAAAGAGCTACTTTTATACAAACAAAGAGACAGAGAGCTACTCCTTTTTGCAGTCGTAATAATCTATCTAATAATTACGACAAAACATGGAGAACACATACATTTGCCATAATGCTGTATAACCCAATACTTATATGTAATGGCTTGAAAAGTATTAATTCAAGATCATTTGCTAAATTCTAAATCTTTTGGCGAGCTACCTGAAAGGGGCTGGCGAGCTACTGGTAGATCCCGAGCCACAGGTTGGAGATCCCTGCACTAGAGCATACAGTAGTGTCAAAGTCAAGGACAGGGGCAGCCAATGAATGATATTGGCCCCGGGATGATATTTGATTAGTCTAAAAACAGGCCGCACAGAGTCATCAGAAAATATTGGATTATTCATTTAATATTCAGGTGTTTTCTCTTTGACGGAAGTTTGTTTTTGTCTGTGAGCTGTTGGAAAATGTTTTCTCTTGTAATGACTCATACAGACCATACAATAATTAAATATGGTCCATAAACATTGAACCAGTCCGGCTCTCGGCTTGTAGCAAATTTGTCTTTCTGATGTATTACATTAGACCAGGGATGTGAAAGACAAGTATATATTTACTTCACTCAAGTAAACAGTATTTTAAATATTTATTTATATTTAGTAATTCATGATTTATTAACTGTTCTAATAACAGACTGTAACATGTGCAGAGCAGTCTCAAAAGCATAAACGTCTCAGTTTAATGATGTGAGGAAATAGTATGCATTCAAATGGAAATATTCTCCAAATCTCCTCCAGGGGAATCACTTCGACTTCTTTCTGCGACAAATTTAGAAAGACATCAGTTATCCACTTTCTAAACAACAAATCAATTAGACGAGGGAATAATAGCTGGATTAATCAATCAACATAATCTTTAGTTGCATCCCCAGATCTTATGCATAGAAAGGTTAAGGCGACTTTTGTTTACGCCGGCTGATTACATTTCAAGTCAATATATTCTTGTATCGCCCTAAATGACAACAGTAGTTATCTCAGAAGTTAAAGCTGCACTAACTCACTTTGTGAAATTTTCGAATGTGAGCGTTGGCCTCGCTCTTTCTGCTCCCCCCCCCCCCCCACTCACGGAGCTACCACCCCCCACTACCCCCCTCCCACTCAGCCTGTGCTCATGTGCTAATTGTTTACGGAGCTCACGTCTCACAATATGGTTTGCAGATCTGAACGTGGCGTGACCATAGAATGATAGAACCGGGAAGTGCGGAGGAACGAGACTTTCTTTTGGCTGTTTCGCTGAGTAAGCAGAAACCGGTAACAAAGACACAGGGAAGCTTCAGGTTAGCCTCCGCCGCTTGTTTACCTCAGCTGTCTGTGCTAACCACAGACCTGTGGCTTTTCTCAAGAAAGTGGGGGCCGGTGGTCCGCTGTGATTGGTCAGAATCTGGTCCCAAAACAAATTCTCTTCCTTGTTTCACCAAAATTAAAATGACACGCCAGCACAAATCTGAGCTACTTTTTCTTCAAAAGGATGTATATCCCAATGCACTACATGGACATGAATAGCATTTTTGTAATGAATACAAAGATAAAGTGAGGTAATGCAGCTTTAACACAGAGAGTATATGGTATTGGTTCATAGGGAGAGACCAATGTCCATGAATGTTGATAAATGTTGAGTGTCCTGGATCATCACCACAGTCCTTTTTGTTGGACCCACTAAGAGTCTAACAGAGTCCTGCATCAGAGGAAAAACTCTAAAACCCAGTGGGAGAACACAGAGCTTCCTGTATAAGTACATCTCGTCCATGAGCTGTTGCATGGGAGACGTGACGTCATTTGTAGATTATTCGTGACTGGAAGAGTTCACCAAATGCATTCAATCCGTAATTTGAAGAATAAGTGCAAATTAATTTCATTTTTTTAACGAAAGTATAGTTTTGTACAAACTATGGCTAGACCTGCACTAGTCTGGTCTTATCCATTCGTAAACTCCGGTCCATGATCATTTCCTACATGTACGTCTGGGTCTGACCCTAGTGGCTGCAGTTTCATCGGTTTAATCCTCTCCGACCAATCAGAGAGCGGGGGAGTTTGTGCTGAATTTGCTGGTTGTAGTTTGTCAATGGCGGCGAATGCAATAATAAAGTTATCTGTTCTGGTTCAATCCAAATATCAAGAAATTGAAGCCGGAGCAAGAGGAATGTTTAACAAATGTCATTGCTGCAAAGATTGTGGCTCTACTCCCCACGGGCTCCGTTAGTGGCAAAAGAGATGGCTGAAGCTAGGCTAAATGCTAAAGCTAGGCTAAATGCCTCACTCACTCGGGTTCATTACATATGTCACGGTAAACTCAGATCCATCCATCCATCCATCCATTTTCTTCCGCTTTATCCGTTGCCGGGTCGCGGGGGCAGCAGTCTAAGCAGAGACGCCCAGACTTCCCTATCCACACACACTTCCTCCAGCTCGTCCGGGGGGACCCCAAGGCGTTCCCAGGCCAGCTGAGAGACATAGTCCCTCCAGCGTGTCCTGGGTCTTCCGCGGGGCCTCCTCCCGGTGGGGCGTGCCCGGAACACCTCCCCAGGGAGGCGTCCAGGAGGCATCCGGAACAGATGCCCGAGCCACCTCAACTGGTTCCTCTCGACGTGGAGAAGCAGCGGCTCTACTCCGAGCTCCTCCCGTATTACTGAGCTCCTCACCCCATCTCTAAGGGAGCGCCCAGCCACTCTGCGGAGGAAGCTCATTTCGACCGCTTGTATCCGCGATCTCGTTCTTTCGGTCATTACCCAAAGCTCATGACCATAGGTGAGGGAGGGAACGAAGATTGACCGGTAAATCGAGAGCTTTGCCTTTCGGCTCAGCTCCCTCTTTACCACAACGGTCCGATACAGCGACCGCATAACTGCGCACGCTGCACCGATCCGCCTGTCAATCTCACGCTCCATTCTTCCCTCACTCGTGAACAAGACCCCGAGATACTTGAAACTCAGATCCAATCGTTTTAATCTACCCCTCCCACTTGTTAACGGAGTCAATGGAGCAAATCCAGATCTTACGTACGAACTGATATAAATCCGGTGGTTTGGTAAGACCAGGCTAGTCCGGTACTATAAAAATGGTTCTTTGACATAAAACTACATTTGGAGAAGGATCTGTTCTTTGCAAGGTCTAAACTCACATTGTCAGTCAGGATGTGTGTCTCATTGGATCAGTCTGAGAAGGGCAGAGATCAAAAATCATTAAAATCTTTACCATAACTCAATGGAAAGAGTTTTAGTTGAGTTGAATTGGTGTTTGTAGCCACTTAGCACTCGTTCTCATTTATGCAAACTCAGCTAATGTTTGGAACAGAAAAAGAAAGACCTCCATGAAATGTATTTGCATGGCTTCTTCTTTGTTCCAGTATGATTTCTCCCATCGCTTGGCCAATGTCGGCACAGAAAATGTCCAATTACAGCTCAAACATTGCAGCAATAAGCAGTAAACAAACAAAGCAGGCTAAATCGTCTTGAGGGAGCCTTTAATAAAAAAAGTGTTTCTGTGTGCGGACAGCCACCCTCAGCTCAAGTGCGGACATCAGCTCTAATGAACTTGAGCCTGACTGTACTGCGGCCTGATTAAAACCACATTCAGCTTCTTAATGAGCAATTAACAGAGGAGAGATAACGACCAGGGGCTGCAGAGGAAGGCCTTGGGGTATAGTGTGGAGGAATGCCCTTGTGTTTGTCAGGATGTAGAACAAAGGCTAACATGTTGTTGTACATTCGCTTACACTGTGGCTTTCACTGCTGCCACTGCTTAAAGAGGCAGTCAAGGATTTATCCAGAGGAAAGTTTTAAATGTCCTTAACCCTTGTATTATGTTGAAAAAAAATGACATTGATTATGTTGCGGGTCATTTTGACCCGTACTGTATAAATGCACTCAAAACAGTCAAGAAAACAGGTTAAACCAATAACAACTTTGTTTTAGGTTATATAAATATTTAGAAAAGTGACATACAATACATTTTTAATTCCAACGCTATATCCCTCTACAGTTTATGCCAGAAAACACACTGTAGTTGAGGCCAGTTGCTGTCGATGTACGCGCTGTTATTCCCGAGACTGGCCTGCTACTGGGAGTTGCCCGTTTTCGCCACATTGTCGCTGTGTGCGGGGCAGCAACTCAAAGGCGACGGATATAATCAGTTGCCAGTCCGATGTACGCTAGGCAAAAGAGATGACATGAGAACAGTGACAAGGACAAGTGTGAGAACGTTCCCTCTCTTCACACACCTGGCTCTGGGTCTCAGAGGCAATCAAAATACGATGTCAAAGAGACATATTTTTTTGGATCTGAACAACTATTTACCCACATTAAAGCGTCTGGGTCAAAATGACCCGCAACATCATCTTTGTATACAAACTCTGCACAGACATTCCACTACACATCAAAGTGTCCAGATTTTACACATCATTCATGACCCTAGATGAGGAAAAGTCACCAAATTTCAGCAAGAAAAAGAAGGATAACCAGTACTTTGATCAACACAAAAACTGAAATTGGTCAAATTGACCCTTAACATAATACAAGGGTTAAATCCCAAATATAGTCAAGTTTTCAAATAGGAATGGACTTAACCAGATGTAGCCTCAAAAAATAAATTGAAAATGTTTTGGAGCAGACCGATGGGACGAAACCAATGAGATGGTTTCTGCTTTTCGTCACCTGTCCCAGTTGGATTTTCTAAAACAACTACAATGGCTGAACAGATAACCCCCAAAGTGCCAATTTCACATAATTTGAACCAACTCTTATTCTGAGGAGCACAGGGACTGGCCTCCTGCTGGGACTCTGAGGAGCACAGGGACTGGCCTCCTGCCGGTCCCAGTCAGGACGAAACATGGGGAGGCTGCATTTCAGATTCATGCAGCAAAAATCTCGAAAAATCTTCCTGAAAATATGAGACAGGCTTCTTCTCTGACAATGTTTAAATCCAGGTTAAAAACAATTCTGTATAGCTGCTTACAACTGGATTTCATATATATTTACTTACTTTTCTTTGTGTTGTTCAGCACGTTTAGTTGTCTTGTGCATGAATTGTGCTACATAAAAAACTAGCCTTGTCTTGCCTCATGTCATTACATTTTGCCTGTTCCATTGCATATACAGTGATTATAGAACTTAGCGAGCGCCCTTGACGGCTGACGGAGTTACAGCAGTGACCTTCCCACTACAATATAACAACTTGTAATTTGATATTAATGAAGTCATTAGAATGTAAAATTTCTAACATTAGCTTATCGTGCCCCTGCAGGGATCAATGTACCGTATATGGACAGATGTGAACGGAAAAAAGATGTGTGTTTTTGAAAATGATTAGGTTAGTACTGTGATGGGAGACCTCTGGGAACACCAGGTGCCACAGTGGGTGCGGCTGTAAAGTGCCAAACTTTACAGCCCACTTTGCCTGGCTTCAGGGGTTATTAGTCTGCCCAAAGACACAGCAACAGCAGACATTACTCGAACCCACGACCTTCAGGCTCAAAGGCCAATGCTCTACCAACTCTCTGGTCTTATTTAACGAGATTGATTGACTATTGGGAGAACTACTAGTCTTCTTGATCCACCCAGAAGTAGAAAATCCTCCTATGTATGATCAGAGCACTCATATGGATGCAGACATTAAAAATCTAAGTATTAGGACTTCTCTTCTCCTATTTTGTACTGCAACAATACAACCTTGTACAATAGGTCTGGCATGCGCCTCCTGTTCGGCGACCCCGCTCCCATCTCTGTGTGGAGTGAGAGGACAAATGCCCAAAAAACAACAATTGTAAACCGCTTTGTGACTCTGGTCTGTGAAAGGCGGTATATAAATAAAGCTTACTTACTGCGGCTATTCAGATTTCCATTTTAATGAACCCTTTTGGCATTCTAACCCCACCTGCCTCTGAAATATAGTCATTTTGGCAGGCTGTTTGATTTGGCCTCAGAGATTGCTCTGAGACTGCTCCTGCACCTTCTCCCATAGCAATAATGATCCTCCGCAGACTATTCCCCCACACAGGCCATCCCGTCAAATGCCCCCCGCTCAGTACAAGCGTGGGCTTCCGTGAGGAGGCAGATGGATGACCGGCTTCATGGAAAGTGACTGCGGAAAGAGGTGCCCATCTGGTCCAAAACATCGGCCAATATCCTACCCACAACCTCTGCCCACGACCTGCCAGAGTCCGACTGACGGGAGCAAGGTACGCAGGTGATGGCAGAAATAAATGAATTGAGAACAAATTGAGTTAGGTTCTCTGGCGGATTGACTGCTTACAGACTAAAAGGGAGCATTTGCACAAGTGGAATGGTCATGTTATGTGTCCCGTGTGAAATCTGAAGGTAATTTGTGTTTAATATTTGTCTCATAAACAGTGGTGTGTGCGATATTTGAATGTCATATAGCTCAATTTGTCACAGATTCTGTCATAAATGGACAAAGGTCATGTGTTAAGGGTCTACTGAGTCTTCAGATGGTCCATGAAAAGGTCTTATCAGTTCCAGAATATACATACATTTATACCTATATTTCATTATTAACTTATAATCTTTTTAATGACTTAAAAGTGAGAAGAGATAGCGGCTTTATGTAAAATAGAGAAATTAAAAGGATGGCCCAAAGTTTATGTAGAATGAAATGTACTCATGTAATCTGCATGGGACTTCTTATGGTGGTGGCAATCGTGGATTTTCATGAAATATATACAGTATTTTTTTTTTTATTGACAGACACAACTCACTCGGACACAAGCAGAAGTAGTAAGTAAGTAAGTAATGTTTATTTATATAGCGCATTTTACAGACCAAGGTCAGACCCAAAGCACTTTACAATGTTCAGAGTCAGATATTGTTCCAATCATTCCACACACTGTGATGACAGAAGCGAGTCCAGAACACACTGGACCATCAGCTCCAACACCATCCATTCACTCTCTCATTCACATTCATACCTATTGTGCATGTTTTTAGTGGTAGGGGAAACCGGAGCACCCGGAGGAAACCTACGCAGACACGGGGAGAACATGCAAACTCCACTCAGGAAGGCCCTGTTCAGACCGGGATTCGAACCCAGGACCTTCTTGCTGAGAAGCGAGAGTGCTATCCACTCAGCCACCGTAGAACTCAGGTAGTTTTGACACCCTGCTACACACAGTCGTTTTAAACAGTACCGCATGTTGTCCACGTTCGTCAACCATGGCGCCTAGAGGGTTAAGTTAAAACAACAACAACCTGAGAGACTAAAAGGCTAAAGGACCTCCCATTAAAAGCTACTTTGATTATATTTCAAACACAATTGTCAGACTAATACAGGTTTGAAAAGAGGTTGGATGCAGTGGGCAAATTCAAAAGTTTTGTTAAGTCCTTCGAGATAAAAAACTGTTGTGATTTAGGGCTATACAAAAATACATTGAATTGAAAATAGAATTGTGCAGTTGTCCATTAGTCGCCCTTCACACACATGCAGTGGTGCAACCTCCACGACGCTTTCCATGACCTCCACAACGCTTTCCATGACCCCTACCATGCTTTCCATGACCTCCACAACGCTTTCCATGACCCCTACCATGCTTTCCATGACCTCCACGACGCTTTCCATGACCCCTACCATGCTTTCCATGACCTCCACGACGCTTTCCATGACCACCACGATGCTTTCCATGACCTCCACGACGCTTTCCATGACCACCACGACGCTTTCCATGACCTCCACAATGCTTTCCATGACCACCACGACGCTTTCCATGACCTCCACGATGCTTTCCATGACCACCACGACGCTTTCCATGACCTCCACGACGCTTTCCATGACCACCACGACGCTTTCCATGACGTCCACGATGCTTTCCATGACCACCACCACGCTTTCCATGACCTCCACGATGCTTTCCATGACCACCACGACGCTTTCCATGACCCCCACCATGCTTTCCATGACCTCCACAACGCTTTCCATGACCTCCACCATGCTTTCCATGACCTCCACAACGCTTTCCATGACCTCCATGACGCTTTCCATGACCCCCACCATGCTTTCCATGACCTCCACGACGCTTTCCATGACCTCCACGATGCTTTCCATGACCTCCACGATGCTTTCCATGACCTCCACAACGCTTTCCATGACCTCCATGACGCTTTCCATGACCCCCACCATGCTTTCCATGACCTCCACAACGCTTTCCATGACCTCCACAACGCTTTCCATGACCTCCACAACGCTTTCCATGACCTCCACGACGCTTTCCATGACCTCCACGATGCTTTCCATGACCCTTGCATCAGAGTTAGACCTTGGTGGAGCCCTTGTCAGCTGAACACGAGCAGGAAGCTTTACCTTGTGTTCTATGAGTGAAAATCCTTTTTATTCCAGGGGATCTACAGCCTCATAAAGTCTGGGGCTCAAGCACGATGATTGGTGAACTTGAACTTGTAGAGTGAGTACGTAAATAATTTAGTCATCTTCAGTCATGTGGCACATCTTCACAGACCAAGGAACCCAAAGCGCTTTACAATGTTCAGAGTTTAGATAGATAGATACTTTATTGATCCCCTGTAGGAGAAATGCAGGTGTTTAGTAGCAGCAAAAACACATCTATTCATAGAAACAAAACAAATAAATTGATCATTCTAAAAAGCTAACAATGGTAATAATCAGCAACAGTCCTTCAGGTCGCAGCAGCAGAGGTGTAGCAGCTGTGTTCAGACCATTTTCTCTGCTCTGGTCCAAGTTAAAATGCTAAATACTTCATTAGCATTTTTTTTAAAGTTAGCATTCCTCCAGTCGATTTTCACCTGATTCGCTTGGTTGGGACCATGAATCCTCTCTGCTCTGGTCTGGACCAGTGTTAAACCATGAACACTGTACTGCAGCAACATCTCAGGTAGAAAAAAGCAAGAAATATAACAATTGACTTGCTGCCTTTTCCATCCATCCATCCATTTTCTTCCCCTTAATCCATTTCTGGGTCGGGGGGGTGGCAGTCAGAGCTGCACCCAGGACACAGGGCACCAGCCCCTCACTGATCCTCCTGCAGGTGGTGAGTCCACAGGAGCTGAGATCTTTCAGTTGGGGCTTTTGGGCAAAGTGGGGTTAAGTGTCTTGCCCAAGGACACAACGACAGCAGTCATCAGTGGGAGTCGTGAAGTAGGTCTTACGGTGGGCTCGAACCCACGACCTTCAGGCCCAAAGGCCAATGCTCTACCAACTGAGCTACTGTCGCCCTGCCTTTTCCAGCACATCCTAATGTAAACAGATAAGCTGATTAGAAGAGCAAATGTTGTTTATGGTTCCTTCGTCAGTGTATAAAGGTCAACCCCAGTAAATCCCCAATGCAGAGAAGTGGAAGATTTCAAAAGGCTAAGATTTGGCTATACAGGATAAACTTTAACAAAAATATGTTAGTAGGTTTGCAGGTTCTATAGTCACGGCCAAAGTTGACTAAGCTACAGACTGTCGCTGCCACTCACAGTTGTGCTGATCTGTCTCTAACAATTAGTGCCACTCAAAACAAATTAGTGATCTATAAATAAGCATGGGGCCAGTCGGGGGTTTGGGCCCAACTAGTGACCTTCTTCACCTACTCCCACTGATGTCTGCTGTCATTGTGTCCTTGGGTAAGTCACCGAACCTCACTTTACCTGAAGCCCCCGCTGAAGGCTCTGACTGAAGGGGAAGAAAATGGATGGATGGGTAAATAAGCATAAGCCAATTCATGTTAATTCTGAAATATTCATTTATTAATACCAATTCTTCCAACCATTATTCCTTACTATTGTACAGCAAAACAATAGCTTGGTATGTCATGTCAAACTTGCACTTGTTAAAACCATTTTGTGAAACTTGTGCTTGCTGTCTGCTCTGAGCCGACCCCATCACAAATATCACGGCGGAAAATCTCTTAGAGCACTTTATGTAACGTTGATAAAAATAGCATGGGTTTTCAGAAAGTTCACTGTGCGACCTGAACCCCACGACATGAAATAAAGAAGATGCCGATGTGAATAATGCATGTGATTTCCCGCTTATTAAACATGCAGCAGGATGTCCTATGTTTACTTAGTGCAGGAATTAACCACCTCAGTTTTGTAGCAACTGTCAGCGCCTCAGATACGTGACTCCCCAGAGAAGTCCGTACAGAAAGATGCACTCAGCAGCTAATGTGCCCCGCGGCGCACCTGTGCACCACAGAATCTGCCAACGAATGGGCCGCACAAATCACGGCGTTGCTTAAACACATGTCCGCACAAGATTCCCATTTCAGCCGCGCTCGGAAGAAACCCAAAACCCAAAAAGAGCAGTTTGACTTCACTTCATGTTGCTTTTACGAATTTCATTTTTTCCACTGCCAACTATAACAACTTTAGACTGACAAATCGCAGTGCTGTAAAAATAGTTTAGTAGATGCATGTATGTTTGTGTAAGCTCTCAGCCGTTCAGGGATTAGTCAAAGCAAAGGGTGAGAAACCTTCCTTTGCTTAGATGCATTTATGCTAATTAGGCCCGAGCCTCAAACGGGGAAAGGGCCTATTGTTTTTGCTCGAGATATGTCAAATTCTGCACTTTGAGCCTTAATTTGACCCCCTGAACATGCATGAAAAGTTGTAAAATTTTGCCCCAAAATCAGACCTGGCAAAAAATTTGATATTGTGGTGTTTATGGGACTCAAAAAATGCCAGAACAGCGCCACCTACAACAGCCAAAATAATACCCCTATGGGAGTGTTGGAGATCAAGTTTGTCGTAGAGCCATGAAATTCGGTACACATGTTCCTCAAGTCAGGACAAGAAAATTATGTTATCATGGCCCCGCCCTCTGACAAACAGGAAGCCCATGATGGTGCAAATCCGCTTGGAGCGGGGCGGCGTGGTGCGGGGCGGCGTGGGGAGTGCGCGCGGTGAGGCGAGAGCCGTTCGACGCCGCTTGCGGCTTTAATTATTATTTGTTTTTTGGTACATCAATTTGATATGTCGGGGCAACAGTAGCTCAGTTGGTAGAGGCATCTACCAACTGGTAGACATCTGCTTTCTGCTTTTATTGTGTCCCTGGGCAGGACACTTAACAATCCCCCCCATTATGGATTTTGTCCTGGCCAGTGTGCAGCGCAAGCTTTCGGGATCAAATTACACCGCTCCTATCACCTGAAAATATGTTTCTATCATTGACAAAGTTTTCTTTGGATTCAAGAGGACTTCATGCTATATGCTGTGTTAACCTATGACCCCCGTGGTTCATTATCTGTGCTTCTATGCAGGATAATAATGACAAGACGGGGAATCATCCGTGCATCATTTTTTAGAAAGAACATTACTGAAGAGAAAAGTAAAAACAGTGGGAATAAACTCTTCTTTTGCACTATTAGTTACTATTACTATTAGTAAGTAGTTGGTAAGAAATGTTAGTTGGCTAGAAATGTTTATAATTTATACATTTGTGTGTGTTTTTCTGCTGCTTGACACCTGAATTTCTCCTATACGGTGATCAATAAAGCTTCTATCAATCTATCTATCTATACTTAAACATACAGCAATCACTCTAAAGATAACCATGGCAGTGTAAATGACAGCAGGAAGCATCTAAAACAGGGTCAAACATGTGCAGTGCGTGTAAAGGAAACTATGCCTTTCACACCCAATTTGCTCCTTTACACTTTCATTTCTAATTGGTTCCTTCTGGGAAAAGCCAAAGTGCTGAAGGTGATGTCAGACCTCAGTCACCCACTCACACTGTGGAAAAAGGTGATAGCATTAACACTGGTTTTGTTTGTGGATTGCTGAACATGTCGTTTCTCCTAATTGCTCTTCTTCTTGAGACTTAGTTGAAAACCGAGACGATTGCATGAGACCTGGGATACAGCTTTACCCACATCTCTCGTCTTCCTCAGTGTTTCCATAACAAGACCACCCTCCGTCCCGAGGCACATCACCATTTGGTAAATGGCCTGTCAGACCAAAATCTGGGGCACACTGTGGTAACCGCCGCTGCACTCATGGCTTTCACATCCCTCCTCTTCCTGGAATTTGTGTTGTTCCATTCCGCTGCAGAAACATGTTCTTAAGGATGAGCAGATTCACACTGTCGACCTGATTAGGTTGAAAAGATGCGATTTCAGATTTTGATCATCAGTGCCGTTCTAATTACGCAGATGTGGAAAACTATCTGCATATTATTTATTACTTATGGAGGCAAAAATGATACCAATGAAACAAATTCGACTGCGATTGACATGTTTGTCTGAGGCCCTCTATTCGACTGGGGATTACGGGACAACAAACATAGATAGAAACAAACTTATTTTTGCTGATGAAAGAAGACAATCCAGTCTTTCAGAATCTGTTTTCATATTTCACATGGTCTTAGGACATAATATTCTGTGGGTCTTGAGAATCAGTGAAATCATCAAAAACAGCTGGCAGTCAATGAGTTAGTAAATGAAGTAGTAAAACATCATGGCCGTGAGCAGACCTGGGTAAAGTGCATTTCCATGTGGCCCTCGGACATTTTTCCATCTGTGAATTTTGTACCATCTCTCCATCTCATTAGACAAAGGGGAGACATGTACCCATTGTAGAGTGGCAACTTTAAGAGCGGTACAATGGCCTCATACTTCACAATAATTCATCAAAAACCTTCATCTGACCACAGTACTCAACAATATTTAGCTTTAGCTTTGGTTCAATCCAAGCTAGAAAAAGATTAACAAAATTAAAGCCACAGATGCAAAAGATCAGCAAACACACAGGACACAAACTCAGAGATAACATTGAATATCTTCAGGTTTAACGCTCCTTCTCTTCTGTAAATATGTTTGTTTTGAACTACATACATTTTAACCGGAAAAAATCATTTCCCACTTGATTCGACATTATGCTTTTGTTTTGTTGAGCAGAAATGTTTTATATTGTTTTCCAGTTTTTTGAGGTTGGACCGTTTTTGAATTATGTCTTTTCCAAATAGTATGTTCTTAATCCGGTGAAATAATAGTAATAAACAAGTATTAATCGGTAAATGTACAAATACTTCACTAAGTACATTACTTTGTTACATTAAAATACATGACATTATGACTTTGACGTAGTGAATTTTTCTGATTGATTCCATTTGACATTTCTGAACTGTAAGCTATGGACCATTGACATACGAGACCCATGAAGGAACAAAAATGAAAATACAATCAGGGCAAATATATTTGGCAGGTCTGGGTCTGAAAGATGATAGATAAAGCCCAAATATAGCTATTCAAAAACAGGCAACTATATTTTTTTATTAAATTGAGAGTAAGATTGTGAGAATGTCCTGGTCCTGGGTTTGATTCGACCTCCAGACCTTTCTGTTTGGAGTATGCATGTTCTCCGTGCTCCGGTTTCCCCTTCTACTAAAAACATGTACAATGGGTCTACCATGCGCCTCTTTAATGACAAACTCACTCCCTTCTAGGTGTGGAGTGAGAGACAAATGCCCACAACAGTGGGCACGTTGTAACGTGCTTTGTGACTCTGGGTTAGGATTAGGGAGGCGTTATATAAACAATGATTACTAACTTACTTATTTACTTACTTACTAGTCATCATTTCCGTTGGTGATCTGGCTAATGCTGTCCCTGTATTTGCATATGAGAGGGAGAAAACACTGCATCAAGATTTATGCTATGCCATTTTATTTTGTCAACAATCAACCCTGCCAGACACCAGGAAAAGATCTGCCAATATAGAAAACAAAACTACATCTTAAAGGTATACAAGAGGATTTTCTACTTCCGGGTGGATCATCAACACTATTGGTCCTCCCAAATGTCAATCATTCTGTTTATACGTCCTTGTCCTATAAGAGCAGAGAGTTTTGTTCAAAAAGTAGAAAGGGCGGTTCTTTCCTAAAATATGGGAAAATCCTCCTTTATACCTTTAATAAAAAGTGTCAAAAACCTCTCCTTCAGCTCCAACCCGGGGCCCAATGTCTCCATTCTCTGATAGTTTGGAAAAGAAAAATGTGAGGTTACATTCACCTGAGCTCCTCCTGCTGTCCCGAATCCTCCATTTTGGATTAGCACAGGACGGAAAATCTCATCAGAGTACAGGCAGCACGCCAGAGGGTCCAACAGACACATGAAACAAGGGCAGGTGGGCGCACGAAGGAAAGGATCAGGAAACAATACCGACAGTTCTAACATCAAAGCACGTTAAAGGGCAGCACATGAGCAGAGAACATACTATTCTATTGTGTTATACAATTTTAACAATTGTAACTTCACGTGGAAGTGCATTCATTTAAAAGCTAAAAACAGAATAATGATAAACCATCACTAAGAGGAATTTCAACAAAAATCATGTTTACCAAATAGTACACGCTCCCGCTGGGTTTTGGGAGTTTTTCTTTGTAAATGCAGGAGGGTCCGAGGACAATCCAGGACACTCGACATTCAACGACATTTAATAATAATAATAATAATAATAATAATGCATTGGTTTTGTACAACGCCTTTTAGGACTTTCAAAGACGGTTCACATACTCTACTACTGTAGCCACAGCTGCCCTGGGGCACACTGACAGAAGCGAGGCAACCAACCATTCACACACACAATAGACTCATTCTAGACAATGTGGGTGAAGTGTCTTGCCTAAGTACACAACCACAGTTTGGCACTTTACAGCCGCAGCCGCCCCACTGTGGCACCTGGTGTTCTTAGAGGTCTCCCATCACTAACCAGACCCCGCCCTGCTCAGCTTCAGAGGAGTGACAGGATCTGGCTTTCGCACGCAACTATTTATGACTTCAACAATGTTTATGGAATTTTTCTGCTATACGGCACATTTTGGAGATACAAAATTAATCATACATCAATCTGTGTTTCAATTTTTTTATATTTGTAGTTAAGCTGAATAACTATTTTCTATCCCATAATACAGTGAGCAATTTTCCCCTTTGAGATACAGCATCGTACCTACAGATACATCCTCCAGAATCCCCCCGAGTGGAACAAAAGAAGCCCAGCAGACACGGATGGGCAGAATGGTAATCCGAGGCTAAAACAGTCCGAGGAGGTAGATTTTGAGCATGGAGGAGCAGATTGTCATTTTTAAGGGGCTTTCTTAGGCTCTGAAATCCAGGCAGCTGTACACACCCCTGCCTGGGCCAAGGACTGCCACACTCGCCCCCTCTAATCTATTGATCCGGAGGAGCCGGGGGATCAGGGGGAGCCGGCCCTTCTGAGAACCTTCCGGGGGCTGTTCCGAAGCCGCTCACCTGGGGCCAATTTGGGCAGAAGGCGGCGAGCCCAGAGGAGATTAGCAACACCACACTGCCTCAGCAAGAAGCATCCGAGTATGAAAGAAACAGTAGGGAAACAATTTGATAGAACAAATCGGGTTTGAATAGGTAGAGTTGGAGAAAAATGCATTTTACTGGACACGCAAGGAACTCCACCTGAAGGTTATAAATAGAACCCATGATGGAGAAGTTGGAGAAGAGGCGGAAAAAATGGCAAACAAGCCTCGATAGTTTAATACTAACATTTGAAAAGTTTATTTGCAAAAACAGATATTTGAAAGGGCACAATCTCAAGCAGTTTTTTTGATAATCAGACATATTTTAGTGCCGTACACAAAACGTTTCATCCCTTCTTGAGCAAATTCTCTAAAAAGTTCTGCCTTTAGCAAAATACATGGAAGATTGTAGCGAGATGAACACAACTTTTTCACAAATTTTCAAAATAAAGTGCTCAAATTAAGACACATTTTACCAAAATCTGCGCCATTTCTGACTTCGTTTTCACCACTTTTTGCAGTGTAACCATCAATAATCGTGCTGTCCTCAGAAACCTTGTCTCTGTTATTCGTGCTCAATATGTGTTTGCAATTAGACTAGATTCACTCTGCCAAATAATAATAATAATATCTGTTTTTGCGGTAGATTTTCAACACAGCCTAATTTAAGTCTTATTTACAATCATTATGAAAGCTACGCCACTCTGAATTACCATCAATGATTTGTCCTTCCTGTCTCTGTCACATGTGGGCGCTGATTCAGGAACAGCCTTGAGTTGTATTTGGGGAAGTGCAGATAATTAAGCGCCGGTGCCACGTTGCGCTGATGCCGGATTTAATTGGGCCATGAGTTCCCTCCGGAGCAGAGTGGTCAGAGAGCAACTCCCCCTGACCTAGCTCTGTCTCTGCTTAGGCATTTTACAGTAGTGCTAAGCTGACAGAACGTGTGTCCGAAGGAGAATTTAGATTTTGTGTTTGTTTAAATAATTCACAGCCAGGATTTTGAACGCTGAATTGCTTTGTGTCAGCATTAGGGAAAAGCTTATAGGGCCCAGCTACAACCCCCGGGCAGGCTGCGGCTGTGGCTGCGGCTGTGGCTGCGGCTGTGGCTGTGGCTGGGCCGTAAGGAAGAATTAAATTACTTGGATTATTTATGTTTTTATTATCTGAGTTTGAACAATGCTTTATTTTGGTAGACTATAAAATTCTTTCCTCGAGCCGGAAGGATGGTCCTGTATGCTGCACATCAACTCACAATGAAGTATTAAAACTTTGGGTAAAGATAAAGGTGTGGAGCTTTAATATGATAGATAGATAGATAGATGGATAGTTTATTGAACCCCGTAGGAGAAATTCAATTCACTATTCACTCTGGGTGATCTTTGTTTGGCAGGTAGAAGAAACGGCCAGATATACTTACATTTAGGTATTTAGTTTTCCCATTTTTAATTGCCTCCTTAAAGCTGCACTAACTGATTTGGAGACAATTTCAAACGCGAGCGATGCGCTCCCACAAACCTGCAATACTTATTCTTCAAAAGGACGTATATTCCAATGCACTGCATGGATATGGATTGATATGGATACAAAATTAAAGTCAGTTAGTGCAGCTTTAAGTGGACTGTTTTTCACTGTCTAACAACTATAACCTCAAATGAATTCAGCTATGATAAAGTAGCTGATCAGGTGGAACCACGACTTCATGACACAAGTGAAAGAAGATGGGTCTGAGACCAGCTCCTAAAGATTTTGAAGAAAATCTCCTGATGGGTTGGAAGTGGGAACAGTGTATTCTGCCTTGTCCTTCCTTCACATGTTTATTGACCTTTGTGGCCAAAGACTGACAAAAGTGGCAGTACAAAACTTAAATTATACATGTCACTAGACCAACCCTTTAGAGGATATGGAAGAAGGAAATCTTGCTGATTTTGGACGCACCTTAATGGCCCCTTAATCACATAATTCAAAGAGCTCCTCAAGAGCCTGAGCTCTCTTGGACGTCGACTCCAAGGTACTGGGGAATTGAATTTCCGATTCAGGAGGAGCAGTGTGGTTTTCGTCCCGGCCGCAGAACACTGGACCAGCTCTATACGCTCCATCAGATACTGGAGGATCATGGGAGTTCTCAGTCCACATGCTTTGTGGATTTGGAGAAGGCATTCAACCATGTTCCTCAGTTGTCCTTTGGGGGTCCTCCGGGATCCTCTGCTGAGGGCTGTCCGGTCCCTGTATGAGCTACTTCAATAATCAAATAATGATTGAATAATTAAATTCCACCTTGAATATGTTGTTTGCAGAAATGCTTTACAGAAACATGGTTGTGCCATACTGATAATGGACCATACTTTGCTAATTTTCCTTCTCATGAATATCCCAAAATAATAATTTCCAACGTTACACTACAGTGGGCAGTTTTACCATGCTTCAAGTCACTAATGAATATTTTATGTACCCGGTTCAGTGACAGGTCAAACATTACCTATAGTTATTTATGGCTCTTTGTGTATATAGGTCTTGGAACTTTTTCAACCACTCAGTTGAAGATATAGGTTTGTGTAGGCCCTTTACCTAACCCTTTACCTCCTTCAAATCCACAGAGGATTCTAAGTCCATTACGAGCTTTTAAACAAAACCGCACTGGATTAGAGCAATTAAAAATACACAATATTCCGCCGCTGGTATCTGATCTTGCACAGAATTATTCAAACCACAGCCTCTGATTAATTCATCCATTTAACTTGTCTGCTTATTTATTTATTGTTGCTATATTTGGTGCATGCCTTGAGTCAGCGACTGTAACAGGATACTATATATGAGTAAATGGTTCGAAGTGGACCTAGACGTGTGTGGTCAGTGGGTGATCTCACATCTCTGTAGGGTGTAGAGGACAGTGTCCGGGGTTAATTAGGAACCAGTGACCTTTAGACTCAGGTCTGCTCCAGACAGACAGCAGACTGCACAGTGTGTGTCAGACAACAATCAATGAGCATGACTTTGCCTGTCTGAAAATATCACTTATTGAGGTGATAAAACCATACTAACGTCTCTAGTTGTGTCAAAAATCTACTAATCTAGAACTCCTACTTCTATTTGCATACTTTACTTATATTTAAAGGTACTTATGAACTTGTTTGTATTTGCTGTAATAGATTTACAACACAGATAAAATTGTTAAAGGGAAAAAACCCAATTCTGTTCCAAAATATGTTCATCTATGACCTCTGTGGATCTTTAATAAATGTATGATTCATATCAAATGTTTGCTTTGTGCTATAAATAAATAGTCCAGCTCTGGTGCCTGACACTCAATTACATATATTTTCCTTCAAGAAATAAAATGCCAAAGAAATGAAGTCAAAAACGGCAGAGGGATGTGCTCGGTGCCGGTAGAGGACTGAGGGGAGAGCAATGGCGGTGCAGGTGAAAGTGGATATTAATAACTCAAACCGAAGACAACTGTGTGTGTTTATGCCTGGGAGTGCTTCAGTCCTGCACCGGACCTGTCCACGTTCTGCGGCCGCTGGTCCTCGTTCTGTGGCTTAGGTCCTGGATCTACAGCCCGTCCGTCCGTGTGGAGCGGATCCTTCTGTCAATATGTGGGTCTCCTCGAGGTTTCTCACTTTTTCCCATTGGGTTTTTGTGACTTTTTCCTCTGCTGCAGGAGGGTTAGACACTTTAACATTCATCAACATGTGTTCTATATTCTTTATGTGTTTTAACTCTCTGATCTGTGTTGGTGATTTCAATGGTTTTGTTAAGTCTCTGAGATAACTTCTGTTGTATGTGTTATGTGTAAATGACAAATGTGGCCAAAGGCAGAGAGAAGTCAAAGTTTAGGTTGCTCTTTCTTTTCACACTGGGCTGCTGGGTTTGTTTTTATATCTCAAACTAGACTAATTTCGCACTAGAAATGTTACCATGAATATCACAAAGAACAACACTGGGACTTCTTTTCTGACTTTTCTGACCCGCACTGATCTAATGTTGACAAAGACAGGGCTTTGGAGATTCAAATCAGAGCAGAATAACTAATAACATCCCCACATCTTGCTTTCAACTGCGACAGAACAAAGACATGTGCAAAGGAAGGACCAGTGCTTACCTTCTTTCATGTGCCACTCACTGGGGCTATTTGTGGGGTTCATCATCATCATCATCATCATCATGGCTGTTATTTGCAAATCTACCCCCTGTGCATCTCTCTTGTTCCCTCTTCATGTTTCCATGCCTGAATCATGGAAGACTGTGCCAGGATTTATGTAAAGTAGTTCTGATCATTGCTATTATCATCAAGATATCATGGACTATTGTCGTCATCAGAGTGCATTGTGTTTTGTGATGAAGCTGAAGATATAGACACGTACATGTTATAGAAAGGTGGACTTGGGCCACAATGGATTCTAAAACTACTCATGTGGATTCTCGTCCTATAGTTTTGACCTCTTGAGAAAAATCCAAAAGTAGTGGATTACTCAAACATGACAAAAGAGACACACAACTCAAGTTATCCCTTAGTTTAACAGTGCAGTAGCATGACCCTCAATCAAAACATATTTCAATTCTAAAACGATATATTTAAAGTATTATGCAACTGTCTTGGGGAAAGGTATTTTTGTTCTTGCCACAACAGCCAACATCCCAACAAAACAAGAATATAAAATTATGCAAGAAGTTGTGGAGTCATGACTTGCATTACTATTCATGAATGGTTTTCCCACGAGTCACTGCTTCATATTCACACACATACTCCTTCGCAACACACACATGTCTATCCATACTTTTATCTTTGCATTTTTATTCTCAACAGAAATATACCTCATGTTTCGGTTGCAATGTTTGCAATGTTTTTATTTCAATAGAGATTGTGCGGCTGTGAGAATCCACGGTGTGTATCATGCATAGAACACATTACATCTGCCGTTGGTTAACTCTCCATCTGCAAACTGGGGCAGCCTTTACTTACTTTTGACCGACTTACTATTCAAGAACCACTTTTAAATATTTCATTTTCTCATGTCGACTCCGCTCCACTTTATCTACACACTATTCCACATTGTTTTCTTCATTTTCAGCATGTGAAGGCCACTCTTGGATTTGAGTCTTGTATCTCGTCCACGGTAGTTTTAATGCAGTGTGGCCTCTCTTACCCCCGGGTCAGCACACTGCTCTGATGTCCTCTTTTAAAAAGCATTAGATCATTCTCAAACTGGAGTTCATGACAGAAAGCTCTTAACTCCCCCTTCAGTCGGCCCTTGGAGAGACAACACTCCTACTGCACTGACTCACGGTCCCACACAGACCCTTCACACAAATGCTCCTTTAAGATGAGATAGCATAACACAATCAAGCTATAAATATATTGTTCATGTTCATGTTTTGGGGTTTTTGGTGCTTTTGAGAAGATCGCATCTTGCCCGCTCTTTACACTACTTTTCTTCATACTTAATAAACACTGCTGTAAGTAAGATGCCAACTGTTTCCTGTGGATTACAATCTGGATTGTACATGATGTGATTCAGAGTTTCCCTGAGATAGACACAAAATCCCTGCAGAGCAGCTCCAGAAGACAGAGGTGAGGCAGACAGTCCAAGTGAAGTAGCGTGGATCCAGACCTGTGGTGCCCTCAGTCATGTACTCTCTCTATCAAACCAGACAGATGAACTAACGCACTAACAGCACTCTGCTGTGAATACAAACACATTCATACAATTCAAGCGGACTGGATAATAAAGAGTGGAACGAGATGGGACAAAGGGGCTGGCTGTGTTTGTCAATAGGGTCTATTGTAATCCAGACTGCTGCATGGTGAAATAGAGGATAATACAAAAAAGGCATATAAAATTAGCGTTGGTATTCGGCCATACAAGCTGCCGAGGGAGTTTAGTCATATCATTGTGATAGGTAGCTGTCTATATCCATCTGCCGTGGCTGAGAGTGCATATGACGGCCGGCTTCTCACTGTGATCAATCTGCGAACACAGCACCCCAGACTTTAATCATCTTCACCGGGCGCTTCAACCACATGTCCCCGGCCTCTGCTCTTTGAGGATGCTCTGGAAAACTGTCACCACAACATTGTGGAAGGAGCTTTGTGAACTATGGGGAAGACATTGCTGCCATGACAGTGTCTTTCATGGACTTTATTCACTTTTGTTTAACAAACTGCAAGTGGTGGATCAACCCTGACATAAAAGTTCTGCTGGAGGAGAAGTGGGCTTTAAAGTCAGTGAAAAAAGAGGCGCAGGAGTGGCTGAAGAGGGAGATCAGGAAGATGGTCTCATTATAATGTGCAGGAAGTGAGGGGAACCCATAAAGTCATCTCAGGCTTCAAAACTCCTCCTGTTCACGCTGTGGGGGACCGGCAGGGGGTTAAACCCTTCCCTCCCCATGCCCAGCTGCACCCCCAAACCTCTACTGCGAAACAAAGGCTTGGATCCTAAGGCGCTCACTCCTCTGCCATTGCCCGACCACTTTCACGGTTGCTCAAGTGCGAGGAGAGCTGAAGTAGATAAAAACCAGGAGTTACAGAGCATGTCTTCAATTTGAGAATCAAGCTGAAGTCAGTCCCACAGTTTTCAAAGACCTCCTGTGTGGAATCAGTGCCAAAGATCATCGTGTTATGAAGATTCTGAAGAGGCTGGTCCTGATCCACCTCAGCAACTGAACCAACTCTACACCCTCCATCAGGTGCTTGGGGGATCAGAGGTGTTTCTACAGCCAGTCTCCATTAAGAATGAATATTGATGGTTTTATGGATACGAGGTTTTATGTGTAATTTGTCAGATCAATAAAAGTATTATCTCATCTTATATCTTATACGTTGCTCACGTTGACTTTGGAAATTGTTATCCGAGCAGTGATCTGTCTCTAATATCTAAGTTAGTAATATTTAAAAGGCAATCAATCAAGATGTTTTGATTCAGAACATCTACAACACAAATAAAAATACTGGATAAAAAAAAGGGGTGGGATGCAGTAAACGCAAAAATACAATATAAAAAAAACGGTAGAAAGCTTCTTAATCTGTAATTCCGGTGAGCCTCTGTCATGGATTAGATGCTGTACTCGAGGTGGCAGAGCGTTTGAGCAGTCACTTAATTAGCTCGATGGAGAATCATGAGTCACATAGTTTTAAGGGTTCACCAGAATGTAATATTGTACTCATGGGGTGACACATAAAAACAATGACAACCTTTGACTCACACATTCACCAGCAGCATTTAAGTGTCACTGTTTGGCTAACGGAGGTTTGGAGGGCCTGAAAAAACCTTATGTTTTTTATGTCTTAAAATAACTTTTCTATTCCATGGTCCACATCTGATTTAATAATTGCACATTATATCAAGTATAGCTGTTTATTCTTGTCAAATTGTAGCAAGGAATACTGAGCCAAAGGCAGTTCAATCTGGAAGGAATACAATTATGTTTATTGAGTTGAATTTGCATGAAGTGAAATGGTTGCTGAATGATTGAGCAGTCAGACTACAGACTTAAAGTATTGTAAAGTATGTATTGGCATTTGCGGGCACATGTTGGATATAGTTTTGGAGCTTAGATACAAAAAAAAAATTGGTGATTAGTGATTAGTGAATGATATGGAGAAAAGTCTATATCATTGAGATGGTGACGGGGAGGAGGAGGGTTACAGTACAAGCTGAAGCTGCAGGGCTGTGTACATACAGCGTGGTTGCAGCATGGGTGTGTTGATGTGCCACCTGGAGTTGATTGCTCATCAGCAGAGGAGCAGGTGTGTGTAGTGGGAGAGATGTGGAAAGACAACAGTGCAGTTCCAACACACGCTTCAGCTTCAAACAGAACATCGACAGACGTTGGCGACTTTGCTTCAAAATAATATCGTCAAACCGTCAGCCCTGTCCAACGCTATTCATAAGGAACAACATTTTTTTTGGATATGTGTTTTGGGCGGCACGGTGGCTGAGTGGATAGCACTCTCGCCTCTCAGCAAGAAGGTCCTGGGTTCGAATCCCGGCCGGACCAGGGCCTTTCTGAGTGGAGTTTGCATGTTCTCCCCGTGTCTGCGTAGGTTTCCTCCGGGTACTCCGGTTTCCCCTACCACTAAAAATATGTACAATAGGTCTGGCATGCGCCTCCTGTTCGGCGACCCCGCTCCCATCTCTGTATGGAGTGAGAGGACAAGTGCCCAAAAAAAAAAATAATAACAATTGTAAACCGCTTTGTGACTCTGGTCTGTGAAAGGCGGTATATAAATAAAGCTTACTTACTTACTTACTTTTGACAAAATTGACCAGATATTTGTAGTCTCCAAAAATTAATACTATATATTTTGGAGTGGGCCGATAAATATAAACCAATGGGATGTGTTTACCGCCTTCACCCTCTTCCTGTTTCTCGCGAGTACACCGGAGTTAACGGATTTTCTAAAACCTAAAATGGCTGAACAGAAAATGCCAATTTCACGTTTGCTCCACTCTCCCTGTTGTGACCAAGAAAAGGAAATGCTGGATGTTTGGTTTGGTGGAGAGGGAGGGGAGGGGGGAGTGGGTTCCAGTCGGTGCTAACGGCTAAGCTAACAACATCGCTTACAGCACCTTTAACTGACTCATACAAGTGAAAACACATGAATGCATTTGTAATTGTTTATTCTCCTTTCTTATAGTTTATTTGTTCAGACCATTCTAAGTTCAGGTATAGATATGATATGATATTTCTAACATACTAAATACAGGCTGTGTACAGATTGCCAGTCCAATGTCCAAATGAGTTCATGAGTTTCACCTGCTTTTGGAAACAGGCAGAAGGGAGCAGCAGGACTGTAATGGCATGAGACACCCGAGCACGTCCATAAAAACTCTGCTGGCAAATGATGTTATGTAAGGTAAGTGGGCTGCTTCACGCTGATGTAGACAGCAGCGAAAATAGAAATAAAGTACTTTTAGCTCAAGATGAGAAAATGAGAAGTCATAGAGTGAAATGCACAGACCACAGAAAAGAAAGCTTTGCATTGAATGATACATGAGACTGAAATGACTTAGATATGAGTCATACAAAATAATCATTATCTGGATTTTGCTCAGACTTCACATCCTGTCAGGAAAAGATATTTAATATTTTGTGCAAATATTTGTTGATTTCCAGCTTAATTCCACACAGATAACATTTCCCATGTGTAAAACTGTACAGAGTTAAACTAAAAAAATCTGAATATTGTTCAAAAGTTCAATCCTCTCTGTGTTTAAACTTCACACGTGAAACAATTATATAATGTAGAGACTCTCTACATGTAAAGAGACAGATGCTAATACAGACTCAGTTGCTTAGAGCCCATTATTGTTTTAGAATGTTTAGGTTTTTCCTTTACCTTTGATTAGAACAAGAATAGAACAAATAAACTATAAACACTTTATAAAGAGTAATTCATAACGGGCGGTGGCGCTGTGGAAGGTGAATTATGACACAATGAGAGAGATATATCAAGCCTGTATTTGTTTAATGTTGATAATGCTTCCAATAAAACATCAAAATTAGAATATTTTGAGAACAGACTGTGAACCATAATCATCAAATCATGAGAAAAACTTGGCATCTGTCATTTTGCATGTAATAAGTCTTTCTCATCTGTTGTTTTCACATTGTAAGTTGAATTATTGAAAAAAGGAACTGTTTGTGTACACGCTGTTTTCCACCAGTCTCGTCTCATCTGGTGTTATTCCATCTCAGCCTTTGAACGTCGGAGGAATCTGTGAGTATTTGCATTTGTCCGAGGGTACCCATGACGCAGCCAAGGTCACACATGCTCAGAATGTTTGGATGCGGAGCGCGGTGGAGGGTCATTGTCAGTGCTGCTCAGGACGCCTTGTTAAAGTTATGCAGGCGAGAGCTCATTACCAGAGGTCACTGGATGAGAAATCAATGCCACGACCAGGTTATTTGTCCCATTGTTAAAACGTTTCCCATAGACGGAGATTTACTGTCGGAGGAGAGGAGCTAATTTATTTCATTACTGATTTAGGAGGAGGGCAATTTCACTTCTATTGGGTTTATTACTGATTATTTTTTTAAGATATTTGGTCATCCCAAAAATAGAGTAACGCGTAGAATATCCTTGCTGAGATTGTGTTTGCATTACTACAAAATAATCCACTTTTGCTTTTCTCCTGATTTAATTTTCCACAACATGGCATTAAAGCTGACATACCTTACTTTAATGATTTGTTGTTCTCCAAATGAAGATAAGATAATCTTTTATTTTTGTCCCACAGTGAGGGCAGTAGTCCGAGTATACAGAATATGCAATGTGATTCTTACACTGTGGTCCATCTCACTCTTAGTCAGTGGGGGTGTACCCGGAAAGAGAATTATCCAATGCTTTTGTATGGCGTCTTCTTTCCTCTCAAAAACGTCTTTACAGGACGGTCCAAAAGTGGCTCTTGGCCCAACGCTACGTTCCAGATGCTGTCAATGCTGAGGGGAGGATTTTTTGTTGGACCAAGTCTAGTTTAGCCGCTGTGTTTTGTTTTTGTTTTCTGTTTTGAAGAAGCCCACAGAAGGCAAAAGTGGTGACACATTAGTTTCAACAGCGGAGATAGGCGTGACTACATCTGCTAACATTTACAGCCTATTTTCTTAGCTAGCTGTAAATGCTACATAAGAGCATCAAGTAAATACTAATATATTTTTACATAGTTATCTGCGTCCAAATAGGACTACAAATGGCTGTCTTCATGTTATTAGATCATTCTTTATCTTATACAAACCTGTGAGAAAGACCCCGGGGAGGCCTTTGTTTCTTTGGGCTGTGAGCTGATTGGACGAGTGAGGGTGGTCCTTCCTTTTTCACTTTTCTTTCAGAAAAAGCTGATTTAAAAAGTGACAGAGGCCATAAACAGCTCTGAAAAATAGTGATAGAACCTGGCTGTAAAGCTAGGGACACTGGTCTCTCTCTGATCTCACTCTGGTCTCTCTCTCTGGTCTCTCTCTCTGCTCTCTCTCTCTGGTTTCTCTCTGGTCTCTCACTCCGGTTTCTCTCTGGTCTCTCTGGTCACCCTTTCCGGTCTCTCTCTGGACTCTCTCCGGTCTCTTTCCGGTCTCTCTCCGGTCTCTCTCTCTGCTCTTTCTCTGGTCTCTCTCTCTGGTCTCTCTCTGGTCTCTCTCTCTGGTCTCTCTCTCTGGTCTCTTTCTGGTCTCTCTCTGGTCTCTCTCTCTGGTCTCTCTCTCTAATCTCTCTCTCTGTTCAATGTGAATACAAATTTTGTTTGTAGTTCTGTTAAATCCAAATGTTCTTGAATTGGAAATGTGAACTATAGCCCTTGATGCCGATGCTAAAAGATTCCCAGGATGTTTATTGTCGGTACTACAAGGCCTGAATTACACTTTCCTGTTCTGTATGCGGTTAACCCTATGGGAGATTGGAGAAAAGAGGCCATTTTTTTGTTCTAAGACACCAGCTACACCAGACAGATACCAAAAAAAGGCTTGGTGGGCAGATTTGGTTATTATGGCCAACAGTGAGGCGCTTTGCTCGGCATATTTGCATGTTTACAGTCACACCTCCAGTGATTAGCGCGCACACAGATGGTCAGTATCTGTTGAGCGCAGCTTGATATTTGATAAGTCCATCCCGAGGGACTGAGTCGTGTGGCGATAACGCACCACTGGACCGCGGCGAGTCGCTGGGACGTCAGGATTATGAGGCAGAACCGCAAATCTGCACATTGTTGGAAAAGGTAAAATTGAGATTATATTTTTAACAACAGTGACGCCAGAATTTTTGTATCAAAAAGTTGTTTGTTGTTCAATTCAATCCAAAATTTCTCAGCAGTCTGTTGGTTTGGATTGGAAATTGGTCACTCTCTTTCTCTTTCTGGTCTCTCTCTCTGGTCTCTCTCTGAACTCTCTCTCTGGTCTCTCTCTCTGGTTTCTCTCTCTGGTCTCTCTCCCTGGTCTCTCTCTCTGGCCTCTCTCTGGTTTCTCTCTCTGGTCTCTCTCACTGGTTTCTCTCTCTGGTCTCTCTCTCTGGTTTCTCTCTCTGGTCTCTCTCTCTGGTTCCTCTCTCTAGTTTCTCTCTCTGGTCTCTCTCTCTCTGGTCTCTCTCTCTGGTCTCTCTCTCTGGTTCCTCTCTCTAGTTTCTCTCTCTGGTCTCTCTCTCTGGTCTCTTTCTCTGGTCTCTCACTGGTCAGTCTCTCTGGTCTCTCGCTCTGGTTTCTCTCTCTAGTTTCTCTCTCTGGTTTCTCTCTCTGGTCTCTCTCTCTGGTCTCTCTCTGGTTTCTCTCTCTGGTCTCTCTCTATGGTCTCTTTCTCTGGTCTCTCACTGGTCAGTCTCTGGTCTCTCTCTGGTCTCTCTGGTCTCTCTCTCTGATCTTGGGTCAGCCTCTCCGGCCTGTTTAAGGTATCTAGTAAGGTAACACAAATCCGTTTCATATCTTTGCTTTCTCTAATGTTTTACATCCTTCATAATGATCGTTGTTTTGCTCATTCATTCTGGAAGACTGCAGCTAATAAACTGTGCAAACGTTCCAGCTGGCTCTGGCTGTCTCTGATTTACCAGACAGTTTTGAGAGAGGCATATTATTGTGGAGAAGTGTTTTCATTCCACTTTTTTAATCCCAGTAGGGAAAGTCATCCTCTGCATTTGACCCATCCTGATGCCGCTAAGGCTTACGTCAGGAGCAGTGGTCGCCGTAGTAACAGTGCCCGTGAACCTATCTCCAGATGTTGATGCTCGGCTTGGTCAGGACTACCGAAGCTGGAGGATTTGACCTAGTGAGCATGTTTTTAGTGAGAGGCAACACCGGAGCACCCGGAGGAAACCTTCGCAGGCACGGGGAGAACATGCAAACTCCACTCAGAAAGACCCTGTTCCGACCACTATCCACTCAACCGCCAATATACAGTAAATGGTTTGAAAGTTTGATTTACCAAAGATTCCCTTTTTCATTACAGCTAAAGTCACTAATTAGTGGAAAGATGGAGGTTTTAGTTTGGTGCTGAGTTTTGTCTGACGAGATGTCAGACTCGAAGCAGTAACTACCCACAGCGTGATATTTTTCAGCCCAAAATTGTGCTAAATGTGTTAATTTATTTTAACACACCAAAAAACGTTTTTGGTGTGTAAATAAAATACACTGGGAGCTACATAGCTGTGCGGATTTTTTTCAGTGTTTTTACAGTAGATAATCAGCCCAAACAAATCCCTATAGATCAGCGATATGCTACAAGCCAAGGGCCGAACTGGATCAATGTTTATTGAAAAATGATTGTATAAAACCTGTAGAACCAAGACATAAGACAGTGGACCATATTTATTTAATGATTAAATTAATAATCCATTTTTTTGTACGGCTCTGTTCAGTGAAAACATGTTTCAACAGCTCAAAATCACAAACAAAAACAAACTTCCTTCAAAGAGAAAAACACAAATCCTTAATATTAAATTAACAATCCAATCCTTTCTATGGCACTGTGCGGCCGGTTCTAATAATCAAATATCGTCTCCGGGGCCAAGGTAATTGACATAGTTTGCCAAAGATAAAACCATTTTCTAAAAGTATGAAGACAGAATGGTTTGGTCTAATTTGTTTTTATTTTCCACGGCCCTTTCTGTATGATTAATAAAAACAGTGACGTACTACCCCAGCTTAGAAGGCGTTGTACATAATGGATGAAACCAGTAAGGGTTAAGTAATACAGACCATAGGAGGATACTTCAGCGATACACTGTACTTTTGTAATGAAAGTATAGCCCTCGGAGCTTGTACCGAGCTCATCCCTCTGCTTGTTTGTAAACATCACCTTGACGCAGGAAGGCAATGACAACGGCGAGCGGAGGATCCAATTCAATTAAAATAGAAATACACGTCAAATATTTGCAGCAGAGATTGTAAACGCAAACAACTTTCTCTTACGCAAGTGTTGGCAAGATTTCACCATGGCATAAATCAGCTCAAGATATATTCAAGGTTGATTATGTGGGAAAAAAATGGACAGGTGGAGGTTTTGTTTCTTCCACAGACGCTCGTCCATTGACTTTAGTGGCACCGAGGACTGTGTGTGAATGTGCAGAAGAAGCAGGTCATGTGATGGCAGACTAAAGACTGAAAGTAAAATTAAATTTATACAATGATAAAGGCGAGATGAGACATCGTCCCCAAGGACACGCTCTGAGGCAAACAACACTCAGCTCCTCATCTCATTTGGAGACACACATTCTCACAGCCGCCGCAGACACAATAACACAAGTATTGCATTGCATCTCGTAGTCTGCGTTGGTTTTAGTCCAGCTGCAGTAGTTCCGGTGATAAGTGTGGTATTTAAAAACATACCCATTGTAATAACATTCAGATCTCAAAATGTGAATCATCAACAATCAGTTATTGGACAAAAAACACTTCCCCAATTAGAGAGGCAGTAAAATTAACTAAAAGTAAAAATATTGTGTTAAATTTCTGCGAGAAAGAGTCAAATATGAACTGAAAGAGCAGTCCCTCTGTGTGCATGGAGGTTTTTAACTCCTGTGTGAGGCAAAAGTTCTACCCTTCTTACCCTTTACACCCTCCTGACTCTTTACACCATATTCTGACCATATTCATAAAGATAATAAAACATAATGGAAATAAAAAGATCTCTAGAAATGTGGATAAAATGCATCAATTCACAAATTCAGCAATAAGTTTTATAACTGTATCGCAGCCTCTGAATCATTATCAAATCGTGAGGTGCACCAAGATTCCCACCCCTAATGAAAGTTACATGCTTTTATTTGGTAATTGTAATGAACTGAACTGAAACGCAAATGCCACCTTCAGTTTAGTGTAGCGACAATTCCATTAGGAACGTGATTGATGGCTGCCAAAAGTTTTCCAGCAGAGCGTCTCCTTGTACGCTTGGTGCTCAGTCCGATCTTTATGTAATTACAGCGAGATGGAAAGAGCGTGACTGACGGCACCTCTGCCTCCCGTGTGCTGCGTGACAACCTCCCCTTCATAATGTCAATGACTTCCTTCCTGTGCGCAGTGATTGTGTTACGGAGCAGCCTTCACTCTGTTTACTTTCTTCAGGCAGAACCAATAGTTAACAACGACAGATGTGATTCTGCCGGCGAACAGCAGGGGGAGCATGAGCGTTCTGACTTCTGCCTTAAACTGATTTCTCTGCTTTAAAGTTGGAGTATGTTGTAGGATGTCACTTGTATAAAACTTGTCAAAAAAAGTGTCTTCCCTAAGGACAGTTTGGCACTTTACAGCCGCAGCCGTTCCCAGAGGTCTCCCATCACAGTACTAACCAGGCCCTGCCCAGCACAGCTTCAGAGGTCTGGCCATCGTAATCTAATGTATTCTCTGTATTTGACAGGTTAAAATACAGTGTCCAGAGAAGTGGTCAGTGCAGCGCAGGACCCATCTGCAATCTCTACACAGAAAGGCCGACCCGGGATCGAACCCACAACCTTTCAACCACTCAGCCACAGTGCCACCAGGAGCATGTATCAATCAATGCAAATTTCATCAGTGTGAGATCAATAAAGTTTATCTTATCTTATTTTAATGCTTCCAACACTTAAGGTGACCAAAGTGCTTTGAAATAAAATCCATTCAAATCAAACAAGAAAATAATAAGTATTAAAATAGTGCCACTGCAAATGCCAGAACTAGTCTGAGCTCTGACGCTGTGCAGGGCAGGGTCTGGTTAGTGCTGTGATGGGAGACCTCTGAGAACACCAGGTGCCACAGTGGGGTGTCTGTGGCTGCAAAGTGCAACACTGTGGTTGTGTCCTTAGGCAAAATACTTCACCAACATTGCCTTGAATGAGTTTGGTGTGTGTAAATGGTTGATGGTAGTGGGAGGGGCCGACAGACTGGTTGCCTCTGTCAGTGTGCCCCAGGGCAGCTGTGGCTACATTAGTAGTTTATCACCACTGTGTATGAAGTGAAAGAATGTGAAGCATCTCTGAGTGTCCTGAAAAGCACTAAATAAAACGGATGCGTTATTAATATTAAGAAATTGAAGGCGGAGAAAGAGGAATGTTTAGACAATCTCACTCCTCAAACCCAGACTTAAGTACGAAATGAAATGAGTACTGTTGTAGAAATCTAACTGGGGTTATAAATCAATTTAACTTAACAAGGAATCTAATGATGAATTAGGATATGTGGGACAAAGTTCAAAGCTAATCAATCTGTTCAAGCTAACTAAACTGTTGTTCTGTAGAGACGCGAGGCCAATGACGGGGTGGAGGCAGATACTAGTTTGATATCAGGGGCAAGAAGAGCGGGCTCACCGGTCACACTGACCATTCTTCCTAATATCAGAGTAATATGAGAGTCTATCAGAGTAAAACGTCAGAAGAGAGGGAGGTTTGGGCAATAGCTGCCACTTCATCTCGGACTCAGAGGCGCCATAGATAGACTCTTCTGTTTGTTCCATCCTATAAATATGAGAGAGAATGAGCACTATTCAGCAGATCTACTCGGGACCTGCCACACGGTTACACGGTTGTATTTCCTGTATATGTATACATTTACTGAGATAATAAACCACACTTTGATTTGAATTACAGCTCTTGTTGTTTATTTTATATTTAATAAGTGTAGACTTCTTAGAAATTCCATAACAGTACAATGGTATGGTAAGACCAGGCTACCACCGCGCTAATGAGTGTTAAAAGTGTTAAAATCCGGAATAAATGACTTCTGAGGCTTAATTTAAAAAGGCCAGAGTCATTAAGGACCCGCTTGGTCAATCTCAGCCAACACCACTGATCCAAATGCAGACAGACTTCTCCGCAGGTTGTCTTGACATAATTAGATGTATTATTGTTTACCTAAATCAAATCAGACATGAACAGGCCTCTTGTAACAACGTTAAGAGCAAGAGCTGTGCATATTCTCCTGTAGTATCTCACCGCCCACATTTCATGCAGAGAGTGGATCCATTTATTCACTTTTCACCGACACATTTTAGTTCAGAAGTCCAAGATGTTCTCTCACTGCTGACACATGCAGCCCTGAGCTCCTCCGATATCGATTTGTTCTTTAAAAACATCAGATTAATGAGTCATTTAAGAGTGGTACTTTATAGCTGCAGTGCCAAAGAGAATAAGTGGGCTAATATGTGCAAGTATTTAACAGAAGATGAAGATGAACCGATGTCACCCTCGCCGTATCAGCCGCACACATCGAACAGCTTTGGGAGAAAATGACTCCATATTCGGAGGGAGTTGGAGTTTGAACGTGCCGGCAGGGATCTTTAGAAAATCGGTAAAGTGGGTGATTTTATAAAACCAAGCACATATAGATTTAAGCAATTTCTGGTCAGCAATTAGTCAATGAAAAGAAACGGTACGGCTCAGAATGAGTCAAATCTCAGGTATGCACAGGCTTTGGGAATTATTGAAAACACCGGGCAATTTTAGCAAAACTACACATTTCATTTATATATGACTTTAATTATCTGTATTATTATTATAAATTATTTTTTTGATTTTCATTTCTTTTCTATTTATTTCTGGGTCAGGGGGGTGGCAATAGCGAACTATCTAAATGACGTCACTAAGACACGCCCCCGCCGCCTGTCAACTCCCGCCCACATGTTTCGGACAAACACTGCCGAAATGAATCAAATACCACTTGTCACTTTAGACGAAAATGATATACCAGGGGCAAAATTCCACCATCAAACCATCAGGGATCATAGTGTAGACCAATTATAACGTTGGCTTGAATGTCGTGGTCTTCCAGTAACTGGTAGACGGTTTGAATTGATAAAAAGATAATGGTGAGGATTATGCTAACATTATCTAGCCATTTAAATTGCAATGCTAGCGCCTTCTTTGTTTGTTTTGCTGTGATTAACTTCCATTTATCAAGTTGTTTTTGCACTATCCACTTTGTAATTAGTTTGATCATTAGTTAGCTACAGTCAGCTGATATTATAATAAATCCATGATCACAACGGGTTACGCCACTACTGTCTCTGCAGAGAGAAACTATCGGAGCTAGCCACACTCAGTAAACGCAAATGACAATCAATCAACACATTTAAATGTTAATGGGAGAATACATTATACACATTCATAACACAAGTGCACGGAGGTTTTCAGAATTAACTGTTCAGGTTTTCATGACAAAAATACTTTTTTAATGCGACTAAAGCGATCGCTTTTAGGTTAACTATCCTCACTGTTACTCGCCTGCCACGGGAAAACCTTTGGGAACTATTTTCTTTGCACTCATTAAATAAACCTTTCGGCATGAGTAGTGAATGACGTTTATTTTGTGTGTTCAATTGGTACAAAGCCGTATAATAAGCAGACACAAAGTTGAAAAAAATCCCTCTCATCTTTCTTCAGGTGTGAGAATTGTATACTTTCTGGATTAGGACAAACAATACTAATATGGATTGATGGGGGTAAATGGTGTAAAGAGAAAGTTTGTGCTAACTACATTCAGAAGAGCTCAGACGGACCTGATACAGCGGTCCAGATCCAGTCCCAGCTAAACGTAGCTAGGACTGGATCTGGATGCTCCACAGTTGGTCCAGCGAAGTGTTTTGAAAAAACATGTGCCCTTTTTAACCTTTTCATGAGAGAAATTCTGCCGACCACAAGCACCCACCTGGTCTGATCTGGTCCTGGTCTGGTCCTGGTCTGGTCCGATGTTGTGGTTTAACGAACGGGTTGAATGTTACTTTCATATAGTCCTTTTCAGAGTATCTGAAATCGCTCCGACAAGCACCATAACTGCAGTGTTTTGTTGTCACCATGATTCAATGATTTAGCCCAAATAAATACACACGCGTATGAGGAGAACACAGTAGAACTCAACGAGTCGTACACAATGTTTGTCCGAAACATGCGCGCATGCGCAGTCATCTGAGCTATTTTTAGCACATTTCGGAAACCGGACAGTGCCCTATCAGAGCTCTTTGAAGTGCTTCTTTTCTGCTTCAGGCAAAGTGGGGTTAAGTGTCTTGCCCAGGGACACAACAGCAGACTTCAATGGGAGTAGAGGACATGGGTTGAGGTGGGATCGAACCCACAACCATTCTATTATTATTCTTTTCTTTTCTTTTGTTATTTTTTGGAATTGTAGCCTTGAGCTAATTTGCATCCATTGTCCCGCACACTCACAAACACACATTTAATCACCCTGAAATACTGTACAAGATTTTAGTGGTAGGGGAAACGGAAGCACCCGGAGGTACTTGTACTTCACACTTCCTGCTGTTGCAAAAAAGGTTGCAAAAAAAAATGCAACCTTTTTTTGCCCAAACACAAAATACTAAGTGTAGTGGGAAACTAAAACTAACACTGCTCATCAGTCCACTCTCACCCTCGCTGTCGTCAAACCGGGTGGTGGTAGCGTCATGCTGTGGAGCTGCTTAATCAAGGAACACTTTTTGATTAATACGAATTTGGATTTAGATTTTTTTTTAGAAACTTGATCTGGTTTTTAAATAATCTTTTAAAAACAAAGAACACAAAGAATACAATTTTGACTTTTGGAAATACAGACATGGACACACTCTCTCTGTGTCATGGTGTGGACGGTTTTTACTTAAGTACTGGTTTTATTTGGACATACTGTATCTGTTGTGAGGTTTTGTTGATTGTCGGCCCCACTCTAATGTGTTTCACCATGTGTGTGTCTCTCAATATTTATGCTCTGTCCTTTGTCATTGCGTGTTCCTGTGTTCAGTATGGATTGTTTTTAACCTTGGACTTATATCTTATCATTAGTGGTCACCTCACGACTCTCTGCTTCATGTGTTGTCGATTTACCGTGAGGTTTTTTAAAATAACAGAGCAGCATAACAGCGTTTCTCACACGGCTCCTCACAGCAGCAGTAGAACACGCTGCATTGATTTGAATGTCATTTCCAAACGTTCTACCGGTCATTATTTCTTGATAACTGACCTCTGCAAACAATAATGGCCGCTGCGCTTTGGCAACGCACCCTCTGCTTGTAATTCAAATGTGTAGATTACTCCGCAAGTATTTCCGGCCACTGCGGAGCTAGCCACGCTCAATAAACGCAAATACCAATCAATCAACACATTTTGATGTTAATTTGAGAACACATTATACATATACATTCTTCACACACGTGCACAGAGGTTTTCAAAAGTATCTGTTAACATTTTCATGACAAAAATACTGTTTTAATGCAAGAAAAAGCAATCGCATAAAACCTGTATACTAACCAGAATAATGTATAAGTTGGTACTTATTTTCCGATAATGACCTGCGTACTATACATTGCCCCTTAAATAATTGACAAAGTGACTAAAATCAAGTAAATACATCAGTGTGATTCCAATAATTATTAAAAAAAACACCCATTTGCAGAAATACAATCACATGCACATACCAGAATGCTTTACTTTAACATGTCTTCAAGGTCAGGCAAACTATTTCTGAATTTATTCACAATCGTAACTTGTTTTATATCTATTTTCATGAAACCAATCTCCAGATATCCACTTATTTACATCCATCCTACATCCATCAAGAGCACTTAGATTTAAGTGGCATATTTTCAATGGTGACAAGAGCGTCTGATAAAGGACAAGGACAGCCTTCAGAAAAAGAAGAAACAGAGTTATTAGACGGATTTTTCTGAATGTACACTTGCATTTAATAAGGCAAGGTGTGTTGAACCACCGTAGATGGTCTTTCTATGGAACAAATGGAATCGGACAGGGGCTTGAATATGTAGTGCAGGGGTCTCCAACCTGTAGCTCGCCACCCACTTCCAGGTAGCTCGCCAAAGGATTTAGAAATGAACAAATCAAAGAATATATTTACTTAATATTTCAGATTGTATTATTCATCATTATTATTTTGTTTCATGTGAATGCACTATAGTAACAACTCCATCCATCCATTTTCTACCCTTCAATTTCTGGGTCAGGGGTCTCATAGCACCAGCCCCTCACTGACCCTCTGCAGGTGGTGAGTCCACAGGAGGACAGCTGCTCTGTCAATGTGAGCATAGCCTTGATCTTTCAGTGGGGGCTTTGGGCAAAGTGGGATTAAGTGTCTTGCCCAAGGACACAACGACAGCAGTCATCAGTGGGAGAAGGTGTCAAGGTGGGAATTGAACCCATGACCTTCAGGCCTAAAGGCCAATGCTCTACCAACTGAGCTACTGTCGCACCCTATAGTAACAACTATGTGAGGATAAATAATGTCTGTTCCCAAAATCAGGCTTGTTCACACCAATATATCAACAACAAAAATTCCCAGGGCCACTTCAAGGAGTAGTTCTCTGCCTTTGTCGTCCTGGGAAAGTATGTCACGTTTTAAATAGGAGGAAGGACCCAAAATGCAGGAATGCCAAAATATAAGATTTAATAAACAAAAACAAAATCCAGGATACGGAACTTAAAGGACAAAACAAGGACAAAAACACACAGGGACACAGGTGAAACACAATAGGGCGGGACAGGCAATCAACAGAACAGACATAACTGAAAAGAACCAACATATCAAAATAAAACCAGGAAAATTAATCAAAAAGTCCACACCGAAACAAAGTAGCTCTCTGTGTGAAAAAGGTCGGAGACACCTGATGCTGTGTGATCAGACTGTAAATACTAACAGACGGAGTGACGCCAATCTCCGTCGTTGAAACTCATTGGTTTTTTCAAAATAGCAGCGAGGCAGGAAAAGGTGAAATAAACGCTTTAGCGCATGTGTTAGCTGCATGAGCCCCATTCATTTAACGAGTGCATTCTGAAGTCCACAGTGGCTAAACTTCACTGGCCCAATAACAAATACACCTCTCTGGAACTTAGCGACTTCTGGACCAGCCTGTAAAGCCGTTTTCAAGAGGAAAGAGAATACAAAAGCATTGGGTAACTCTCTTTCCGGGCACACCCCTGCCATCTTTGATCACCGGGGCTTGCTCTACTCCCCACGGGCTCCGTAGGTGGCAATTAATATGGATAAAGCCAGGCTACATGCTAAAGCTAGGCTACATAGATACACATCTGTAAATTCTTCTGAACCAAGTGCAATTATAGCTCCATAGCTTCAGAGTTTATTTGAATTTTTAATTTTTAATTTTACTTTGCCATCTTTTTTTCTTACTTTGTTTTTTTTAATTGTATTTACTATTATCTTAAATAATAGACTCTGTTTGATGTGTGCAATCTGAGTGCTCGTATTTCCTTCTTTCTCTGCTGTAATGTGCGCAACTATGGCACTGAAATATCTTATCTTATAAATGCTAAATGTCTCACTCACTCGGGCGCATTACATACATCACGGTAAACTCGGATCCAATCGTTTTTATCTGCAAAGGAGTTAACATTTCCCACCTGCCAATGGAGCAAATCCAGACCTTAGTACGAAATGAAATGAGTATGATAGTGTGGTAAGACCAGGCTAAGGCGGCATAATCCCATTTCAAAACCCTGACCTTTAAAAGATCATCATGGTATATACAGTAGCCCACACAGGAGAGATTTTAGTCAACTAATGTGACAGGCCAATGCAGGAATTTGCCATTTCTTCTTCCAGATGTGCTTTTTTTTAAATGCCATGCTTTCTTTACTCCCTCCTTTTTAATAATCATCTGAGTTAACCCTCCACATGCTGGGCTCGTTCTCCTGAGTCTCTGCTTGTCATAAACAGTACAGCACTAACCTTCTTGTGACATACCCCTCCCACCCCCAATCCTTCTCTCTCCTCAATTCTTCACTTAGTCTGTAATCTCGCTCGTCCCATCTCATCCCCATATTTCATCTGCGCAGGTGTCGGCCATTGATAGCTTTGACCTTTAAGTTTTAGCAGAGGAGAAACAGATACAGACAAGGTGGCGTTTATTACACTACATGGGAATGCTTTGGATTGTTATTGGACGACTGTGTGTTTGCTATGTACGACCTGTTTATGATTTTAATGTTTACAAGTACGATTTCCTTTCTTGCGTTGTAAAGCACTTTGGAGGGCCCTGTGTATGAATTGGAGAGCTCATGCTAACCCGCTAGCTCAACAAAGCCTAATAGAGAATTGCTCAAGGACAAAGTTTTGCTCTTACTCTGTTCTGGCTCCTATAGACTGACATTGAAACGGAAACTCATCATTTTGGGTTAAAAAGGTCTTTGTGGATTAGCACTCTCTGTGATCCTGGTGTTCATATTTTTATATTGTCTTAGTATATCCAGATAAAATAACAATGCATTGGTTTTATACAGCACTTTTCAGGACACTCAAAGTCTCTTCCACCACTAACCATTCACCCACACACCAGATTCACTCTAAGGACACAGCCTCAGTTTGGCACTTTACAGCCGCAGCCGCCTCACCGTGGCCCCTGGTCTCCCATTGCAGTACTAACCAGGCCCTGCTCTGCTTAGCTACATATGTCTGACAGGATCTGGCTTTCCGATGACGGATGACCTCACTCACTCAAATGTGAGGAGGAGTGCGTGGTAGTTCAGGCTGCTCATCAACCTCAACAACCTCAGGCTCCGCTCCGGGAGGGCCACCCGCAGGCGTCTTCGTACGTTCTGGGATAGTCGCATTCACGATGCTCTCATCAGACCTCTCCGCCTCTGGGATCAAAAGCAAGCCCCTCTCCACCAAACCATCCAAGAGCAGCGCTTTGAGTTCGGCCTTGCTATTATGACAGGAATAAACTATTTCATAATGATCAGCAATCTCAAATAAATCTTTTTGCAAAGCTAAAGTGCTTCGTTAGAGGGGTCAAGCACGAATGCCTGCAACACACGTCATATACGTCACGGTAAACTCAGATCCAATCGTTTCAATCTGCAAACCCACCTGTTAACGGAGTCAACGGAGCAAATCCAGACCTTAGTACGGAATGAAATGAGTACAATGGTATGATAAGACCATTGTAGACCACCAGTTAACGTGATTCTGCATAATATGTCAATGTGTTTTCTGCAAATATCACAAATGAGCAAAAGTGCCAAAGTCTGTAGATTCAGTAAACAGTTTGTGGTAAAATGTCCCAAAAGTGAAAAGAATAAATGAGCAGAGAAAAGGGAGTGTGTTGTTTTAAGTCCTTCTTCTTCAATCACAGAATCTCTGACTTCAAAAGCGTTAACACTCTCTCCTTGTTAATTTCGAACTTCTGCCCCGTGGCTTTGGATTTGCAGAGAGCACCGAAACCTTCCTCTCTGCTGGGAATTCAACATTTTGGAATTAAATTTGTGAACTCCAATAGATGCATATTGTTAGCAGAATTCTACGCAGATCTGAAAGAAGTTAATAAATGAGGACATGCAATACAACATATCAGATGCTTTTTGACCACTTATAATGTAACTTTGAGTTTAGCTGCTTATAACATTTTTTTAATGCAGAAAAGTGAAGCCAGACGAGGACATCCTGAGCGGTACTTTAGTCCAGACAAAACCATTTCATAATTAAATAGAGATATTTAGGCATTTCTTGTTTTATTGGTTGTGTTCACCGCTCTTAGGGTCATGTCTGACATCTGTTCATTCGTCTGGACACAGAGCAGCTGACGGGTAAACCATTGCTAAAAGAGTTGAGCATTAAATAATGTATACTTCAGTGCAAGGATTATACACGGTCACACTTCAGTTTAGCCCTGTCTAACAGCTAGCTAAGTGCTAATAACTGTATAATTTATGGTTGATTGTAACTTATTTGGCATTTTTTTTGGCATTTATTAGTCCTTATTGTACAAGACATAACACAGTGTACCGTACTTTATGTAATTATTAAACATTTTTGTACGGTTCTGTCATTTCAAGTGAAAATTTGATTCAACAAGCTCAAAAACAAACTTCCTTTAAAGAGATAAGACATGTCCTGAACATTAAATGAATAATCCCATATTTTCTAATGTCTCTGTGCCGCCGGTTCTAATACTGATAAAATTAGGGCTGCACCGAATCCAAATTTTTGGGGTTCGGCCGAATACCGAATCCATTGGTTAAGAGTCTGCCTATTTCGAAACCGAATACCGAATCCTACTCCATCCTCAGTCGGCAAATCTGCATTACAAATTGAACATAGCTCGACTAGAATCACCTTTGGACTGAAAGTACTGCCAAACAACACTTTTTCTGCTCACAAGTTCCATTTTCTCTTTCTCACTCACACAGCCTGAGCCACTGCATTCGAACGGGCCACCTTCGTAAACGCCTTCCTGAAATCAACGGCGGCGTCATGACGTCGACCAGCATGCATAGTGTAAGCGTAGGGCTCGGTTCGGTGCCAAATTTTAAGGTTTGGCAGAAATGAATCCCATCAAAAAATCCAGTATTCGGCCGAAACTGAAATCGTCTCCTGGATTCGGTGCATCCCTAAATAAAATATCATCCTGGGGCGAAGATCGTTCATTTGCGGGCCAGATCAGGCTCCCGGGCCTTGACTTTGACGCCCATGACTAAGATTGTCCAAATGTACACATTCACCATATTTCAGCCGCAGTTCATATCTAAAACCAGCACAAGTTCAGAGAATATAATTATGGGTCGAAGTTTGAAACAATATCATTTCCCAAAAGCAAAGCCGTGAGCGAAATGTACATACCGGGATCTGACTTGGAAAAGGTGTCCACGTCCAGCAGGTTTCTGTGAAGAGAAAGGGAGAGAAAGAACAACACTTAGATTCTGCGTGCGAGGTGCTGCTTGGTTTTACGACAATATATTAAAATATTCTTTAATTTACATTGCCAAAAGGAAGCTTTATCCCGAGGTTTTTGTTCTGAAATTCTGCTAATCCTCCCAGTTCTGGCACATTTAAATAACTTCTGACTGGAAGAAGACAGGCACAAGAAGAGGAGCAGGAAATACAATAATGCTTTTTGAGTTTAAGGTTTAATTGTGTTTTTTAAAGTAGCAATATGTAAGATTGTCATGTCAAGTCATCATTAAAGGGCCCTAATCTGTCCATAGGCATTCATAAAACATGCTATTTTTTATTTCACTAGCCCCTAAATCTTGTTGTTGTCATTTCGATGTCCCGCCCTCCACCGTTTTACCATGTGGCGCAGAACTAAAAAATGTCTCGTTATGATTCTCAAATCATTTACGACAAAACAAGAATAAAACCAGGATTTCTATCTTTGTGAAAAAGGTGTTGGTTATAGATTTGTTGTTGACAAAACTCTTGTCTATTCAGCTGTTATGGTCCCAGCTGGATTCGTCTGCATATCTGGCAACCTGAGTCAGGGAGAGTGGGAGAGGCTGCAGTACCACTTTTGGCCACATTTTTACACACTGGTTGAGCAAAAACATTGTCTTTATGTCCCAATTGTAATAGACAATAGACTGACACGGCCAAGACAGAGGGTGGTCCACTTTCACTTTTCTGCCAGAAAGAGCTGATATAAAGAAGACAAAGGGGCATGTATAAGAAAAGATGGCAATAGATCCAAACTGATTCAGAGCCAGGAACTAGTTTGATGGATTTACTAACTTTGTGTGGGTATAAATAAAAATACATTGGTTTTGTACTTTGCTTTTCAGGACACTCAAAGACGCTTCACATGTCATTATCTATGCACTGAATTACTACTGTAGCCGCAGCTGCCCTGGGGCAAACTGACAGAAGAGAGCCCCTCCGACCACCACCAATCATTCACACACACACCAGACTCATTCTAATGTAGACTCATTCTAATGTGGGTGAAGTGTCTTGCCTAAGGACACAACAACAGTTTGGTACTTTACAGCCGCGCCACTGTAGCACATGCTGGTCCCAGCGGTCTCCCATCACAGTACTAACCAGGCCCTGTCATGCACAGCTTCAGAGGTCTGACAAGCTCTGGTCTTCACCTGCAGGTTGGGTTCCTCATCATCATGGATTCACTTTTTTAGTATAAAAACAAGTATTTGTCCAGCAACTCTGGAGACATATCATTTTTGATCGAGTGTTTGCATAAAAGAGACATAATAAATGCATCAGTGAGAGATGAATTTCTCAGGTTTTTTTCACACTTAAATGTCCGCAAGAGTCATATATTGTAAACAAAAGATAAAAGCATTGCAGTCTTAAAGTGTTCCCAGGCTCTGTTAAGCTGCTTTCATTTCATAAGCAGCGAGTGAGAATGTGAGGTCTGTCAGATACGACTCAATTCGAGGTGTGAGTTTCAAGTGGAATCCAGATTTCAGAAATTTGGCTCAGTGCAAACTCCACATCTTCAGTCTTTTCTCTGCTCATTAAATCTGCTTCTGGATCAAATAAAAATGGGACTTTTGCTCAAGTTATGTGCATCATTTCACAAACATACAGTTTGAGTATTGCCCCTTGACTTGGTGTTGCTAAATTTGGCGTTTAAATGAAATTGCTTTGCAGATAAGTTATGAAGCAAGGATTGGTTCATGTGTCTTTTTTGGACATCTGTGAATCATGTAATGTTTATATATATAGCATATTTTACAGACCAAGGTCACCCATAGCGCTTAACAATAATCAGAATTCAGATATTTTTTCATCCAAGCCCCCAATCAACACCATGAAATACACTCAGACTTATTGTACATGTCTTTAGCGATAGGGGTAACCAGAGCTGCCGGAGGGAACCTACATAGACACAGGGAGAACATGCAAACTCCACACAAGAGAAAGGCCTGGAGGTGGAATCAAACCCAGGACCTTCTACTCAAGCTCTTACCGCTGCGCCACAGTGGCTGGGGAAGTGTAGGTGTCTCTGATTAGACAGCTGCTCCCGCAACCCGGCACCAGATAAAGCGGAAGTCCCACATATACAGTAGTCCAGAATTCATTACTTTTTTATTATATGTCTATGAAAGTCTGGTCTGTGGCTGTTTTTTTTTTAAAAGATTATTACTCTTCAAATCCCACAGCAATAAAGGCAGTGTCCGGGTCAGGACTCATTCCCCTCTCTAGTGCCCTCTAGGGACATCCCATAATATGCACCGCAAGAGAGGGCGAAGAGGAATGATGGGGAAACCAAAGCTTATTTTCAAGTGTTGTGTATAGATTTTTGATAATGTGTCAAATGTACATGATTTATAAAGTAATCAGTCCATTCTGAGGTTCAGCTGAGTTCGGTCCAGACTTAAAGGGACCTTATGTAACTTAAGTGGTCTCATCAAGTCAATACTATAACAAACCAGCTTTTGTTATGAGACTCTTCCAGACAATTCTATCAGGGCTTGTTCAAAGGAAAAGATACAAAAGTGTGACAGAAGGCAAACAATTAGATAAGACAATATATTCTTTCATTTATCCTAATCCCTTTTCTGTTTAATAGTAGTTTCTAGAAGAGAACTGTTTTATAAATGAGTTCAAAGATTTCTACAGCGGCTGTTTATTTGTGTCCCGGTCCTGAAGCTTTTGAATGAGCTGTGGAAGCTTGTTACGTATTTTCAGATCCACATTAATTCATAGATTCTTTAGAAACAAGGTGATTAGTTTCATTTAGTTACCATGTTCGTTACTCAATTGTATGTGTCTTTTAAAATTGTATTGATTATTTTTCATTATTACACGGCTCCTCACAGCAGCAGTAAAGAACGCTTGATTGATTTGGATGTTATTTCAAAACCTTCTGTCTGTCATTATTTCTTGATAACTGACCTCTCAAAACAATAATGACCGCTGCCCTTTGGCAACGCACCCTCTGCTTGTAATTCAGATGTGTAGATTACTCCGCAAGTAGTTCTGGCCACTTTGTTGCTATCGGAGCTAGCCACGCTCAATAAACACAAATACCAATCAATCAACACATTTAAATGTTAATCGGAGAATACATTATACATATACATTCTCAACACACGTGCAGAGAGGTTTTCAGAATTATCTGTTAACGTTTTCATGACAAAAATACTGTTTAATGCGAGAAAATGCGATTGTGAAAAACCAGAAAAATTCTGAGGATGGAATTATGGATTTAGGTTGAGTTTATGTTTGGGTCACTCCCTGCTGGTTCAGAATTCTTTGTTCAGTTTTCACGCAGTTCAAGAGAGTTAAGTTTGGAAGTTGCTAGCCTAACTGTTACTAGCCTAACTGTTACTAGCCTAACTGTTACTAGCCCAGCTGTTACTAGCCTAACTGTCAGTAGCCTAACTGTTACTAGCCTAACTGTTACTAGCCCAGCTGTTACTAGCCTAACTGTCAGTAGCCTAACTGTTACTAGCCTAACTGTTACTAGCCTAACTGTTACTAGCCTAACTGTTAGTAGCCTAACTGTTACTAGCCTAACTGTTACTAGCCTAACTGTCAGTAGCCTAACTGTTACTAGCCTAACTGTTACTAGCCCAGCTGTTACTAGCCTAACTGTCAGTAGCCTAACTGTTACTAGCCTAACTGTTACTAGCCTAACTGTCAGTAGCCTAACTGTTACTAGCCTAACTGTTACTAGCCTAACTGTTACTAGCCTAACTGTTACTAGCCTAACTGTCAGTAGCCTAACTGTTACTAGCCTAACTGTCACTAGCCTAACTGTCAGTAGCCTAACTGTCAGTAGCCTAACTGTCAGTAGCCTAACTGTTACTAGCCTGACTGTCACTAGCCCAGCTGTTACTAGCCTAACTGTTACTAGCCTGACTGTCACTAGCCTAACTGTCAGTAGCCTAACTGTCAGTAGCCTAACTGTCAGTAGCCTAACTGTTACTAGCCTAACTGTTACTAGCCTGACTGTCACTAGCCTAACTGTCAGTAGCCTAACTGTCAGTAGCCTAACTGTCAGTAGCCTAACTGTTACTAGCCTGACTGTCACTAGCCTAACTGTTACTAGCCTAACTGTAACTCGCAGAGCCACGGGAAAACCTTTGGGAACTATTTTATATTCTGTCATTAAATAAACCTTTCAGCACCACATGCATAAAGTGGACTGTAGTGAATTGTCTGTGTTCTGTTGGTACAAAGCCGTATAATAAGCGGGATAATGTATAGTAGGCAGGTCTTTATCTGAAAATACTCAGTACCGACAGGGTGAAGGACACCCCTCCACTTATTTTCCGATAACAACCTGCCTACTATACATTATCTCATACATAATGATTCCTTTTTAAATGAAGTGATTTCCTGATTCCCTCTTGTGTTCAACTTTGGACGTTCATCTTTGTCACTGCCCTTTTAATCACTTGTCACCGGAGTCAGCCCCAAAAATATGTTTCAATCTTTTCTTATGATTTATCCACACTACCTCTTAGATATGTCTGTGTTTGAAATATATATATATTTTATAATCCATGATAGTCATTTTAGTTTTTGAGTTATAACCTTTTTAAAGTTCAGTTATATTTGACCCTTTACTGTGAACGCACTCATATGCACCCGTATAATAGAGGACGGACCATAGTCTTGCCCTGGGAATGTGTTCTCTCTACTATAAAACTTCTCTGGACGGGGACCATGCTGCGTATCGTGTGCATGTGTCAGTGTTGCCTCCGTCTCAGGTGTGGCGTGAGTCTCAGGAGGGACTTTAGCAACGAAACATCCATTATTCAGGAGCAGACATGGACAAGACCCTGCTGAGAGTGGTGCAGCTGGAGCCTCCATGTTTCCTCGGCCACACATCCTGCCAGTGCCTGTATCCACCACACGTGTGTTGTGTGCGTGGGCAGAAGTAGTCTGTGTGTACAAACTATCAGAGAGAGCAAGATGTGCAAATCAGATCTCTACATAGTGTCTAAAGCAGACCTGGAAATTCTTATCCATGCATTTGTCTCCAGTAGGTTAGACTACTGCAATGGCCTGCTCACAGGTCTGTCCAAACAGGCTGTAAAACAGCTGCAGTACATTCAAAATGCAGCAGCTCGAGTCCTGACTAGAACCAGGAAGTACGACCATATTAATCCTGACTAGAACCAGGAAGTACGACCACATTAGTCCTGACTAGAACCAGGAAGTACGACCACATTAGTCCTGACTAGAACCAGGAAGTACGACCACATTAGTACTGACTAGAACCAGGAAGTACGACCACATTAGTCCTGACTAGAACCAGGAAGTACGACCACATTAGTCCGGTCCTCAGGTCTCAGCACTGGCTTCCTGTGGCTCAGAGAATAGACTTTAAAACAGCTCTGCTTGTGTACAAGTCTCTCCATGGCCTCGCACCAAAATATATTAGTGACATGTTAGTCCCATATGAACCAGCCCGGACTCTGAGGAGCACAGGGACTGGACTCCTGCTGGGACTCTGAGGAGCACAGGGACTGGACTCCTGCTGGGACTCCGAGGAGCACAGGGACTGGACTCCTGTTAGTGCCCAGAGTCAGAACTAAACATGGGGAGGCTGCTTTTCAGATTCATGCTGCTAAAATCTGGAACAGTCTTCCTGAAGATGTGAGACAGGCCTCCTCTCTGACAATGTTTAAAACCAGGTTAAAGACAGTTCTGTTTAGCTGTGCTACAACTGAGGGATTTTATATTTGTATCTTTCTTTTTAATGTTCTGTGATTATTTATGATTTTAATGCTTTCTTATTTTGTTCAGCACTTTGAATTGCCTTGTGTATGAATTGTGCTATATAAATAAACTTGCCTTGCCTTGCCTACATTCTTGCCTACATTCTATCGTCAGCTTATTAGAAAACATTTTATCTGTTGCAGATGGAAGAGAGGGGCCTTTGAGGGACTGATGTGGGCTGAGTGAGGGTGGTCTACTTTCACTTTTCTGTCAGAAAGTGCTGATATAAAGAAGACAAAGGAGCATGAATGAGAAAACATGGCAATAGATCCAAACTGTTTGGACCACATGGCACTTTACCAGTGAGATTAGCTCGACACAGTGAGTTCCGGCAACCCGGATCACAGACTTTCTGATTGGTGAAACGGTGGAGGGCAGGACATCAAAATGAAAACAATAAATTTCCCCACAGCGGGACAATTAAAGGAACTCTTATCTTATAACAAGATTTAGCGGCTATAAAACTAATTTTGAAATCCAAATATCTCTGAACTACTGTTATCAGTTAAAGGAGTATTGGAAAAAAGCATGTTTTATGAATGACCTTTGGACAGAATAGGGCCCTTTAATGATGACTTGACATAAAAATCTTACATATTGCTAATTTAAAACCAATACTACCATACTCATACTCCCGGTTCTCTTCCTCTAAACCAGGCATGTCAAAGTCAAATACATCAGAGGGCCAAAAAAACAAATTTGCTGCGAGCCGAGGGCCGGACTGGTTCAATGTTTATTAACTCCAGCCTATTTCAGAACAGGTACTCCCATATTGCCAGCAGTTTCTGATGATTTTTATAGATTTTTCAAGACCCACAGAATATTGTGTACTATGACTATCTGAAATCCGAAACCAGATTCTGAAAGAATAGACCGTCTACTTTCATCAGCAAAAATAATTTTGTTTCTAGCTTGTAATCCCCAGTTGAGTAGAGGGAAGTTTTACTGAAATCACCGAAAAGCTGAGAAAAAAGAGGCACAACAAGTGCATCTAGCTGTTTTCAAACCATTCAGAAAGCGCTGCTGCCACCTGCTGGCTCGATTCAATATGCTCTCAAGCTTATCCCCAAACATATCAGATATAATAGACATCTGGGAACATGAAAGTAGCGGAAAACGCAATTGACGTAATAGTGAATAGTCAATGGCAGGCAACGGGCTATGTAATTTTCATTCGCGGGCCGGATTTGGCCCGCGGGCCTTGACTTTGACACATGTGCTCTAAACCAAACCCAGCAACCCAGAGAGACACACACACTTCCAGGATTTTTTGGTTCTCCCTGTGTCTGCGTAAGTTTCCTCCAGTCTCTCGATTTCCCTACCTCTAAAAAACATGTAGGCGGTCTGAAATTATGAGTGTTGGTGAATGGATGGTTTTGGTTTGCCTGCACCAAATGTTTTCCGCGTCTCGGCTTCGGATCATCACTGTTTGTGAGAGAATGGAAAAAAATCTCAGCTTCAAAACACAGGTGCCACAGTGGGGCTGCTGCTGTTGTTAAAGTGCCAAACTGTTGTGTTGTGTCTTTAGACAACTTCACCCACATTGCCTAATAATGAGTGTGATGTGTGCAGGAATGGTTGATGGTGGTTCGAAGGGGCCGATGGCACATAATGGTTTCCTTTTCCCCCTCCACTTCTATGTCAGTGTGCCCCAGGGCAGCTGTGGCTACAGTTGTAAGTTTATTACCACCGTTATGTATTTAATGAATAATAGCATTTGAAGCCATGCCATTATGGCATTACTATGATGGTATTATGAAAACCCCTCTCAAACATAACACCATACACACACACATGCTCTGAGTGTAAGGCACAACCAAAAACTCTCCTGTACTCCTAAACTTCCTCTCCATCACTTGCTTTGTGCTGAAGCATCCTGATCCTCCAAGTACTCTTTCAGTTTAATTTAAAATAGTGTTTTAAATTGACCCAGAGTAAAAATAGGTAATCACCCACACACTAAGCTTCACAAATTAGTTTTCTAGATTTTTGCAGGTAAATACTAGTTTTGGGTTTTCTATTAGTATGTACTGTTTGCTACTTAGGACTTTTGGCCAGAAAAGGGATTTTGTCAGGGGTTATTCTAATGTTCCCATACAGCAGTGTTGGTACAATAATGCACTGGTGCATCTCAGCATGACTTAAGGTATAATTCACTGCAGGAAGGCGCCCTAGTGCCATTCACCAGGAATGGGATCAGCATCTACAACACACTGTCACTTTGATTCACATCTTTAAATTTTGTCCAGACTTATTGGCCATGATTTTGTAATAAAAAAAATATTGGATAGTGCTGTCCTTGGAAGTTTGAAACACCCAGTCAAATACTATAAATTGTTTTAGACAGAAGTCCATAAAATGTTTTTTTAAAATGATTATTAAAAACTCATCTTTTTTACTCAGCCTTTGGGGCAACTAAGAGGTGTTGGCGCTGTTGTAATATTTTGTTTTTTTAAACTATTATTGTATTTGATCTATTTTTAGGACTGTGCAGAGCGCTTTGGGCAGCAATTTTGTTGTAAATAGCGCCTGTAATAATAAACTTAACATTGACATTGACATCATGAATTTCAGAATTTCACAATCTGGCTTTTTTGCGAGAAGAATGGGCAGCTTCATCAGAGAGGGTAAAGGACGTCATTCACGACGAAAGGACTAAAATCACGAAAATCTGCCATAGATATAATGGTTAATCAGGGCCATTACAGAAGTTTATTTGAAATAGAAAGACTGAATATACAGTTTATGGATTCACCACAACCACTAAACAATGAGTGAAATAAAGTCTGTGTTACTGTATCTGTCTACATATTTGGTAACCAGACCCATCTTATCATAATCTGTATCAATGAGTCTACATCTATTTGGTTTCAGCATTTTAAGTTCAATAACAGAAACAAAGAATGTTTAAATGAATGATCTATTTTTTTAAAGCTTCACCTCAATCATCAATCACATTTTCTTTATAAACACTTTTCATGCAAAGATGGCAACACACAGTGCTTTTACAGTTGGTTTAAAACAATCCCGCCACCCATGACCCCTCCCCCACCACCCAACAGACCCACCAAACCCCAAACCACCCTCCACCCCCTCCTCCTCCACCACCACCACCACCGCCTCCTCCTTTGCCACTGGGCGGACGCACGGAGGATGAATGAACTTTAAATCACAACTTTCTCTCCTCCCATATACATCCATCCATCCATCCACGCGCGTGTCTCTCCACCGCCGCTCCCTCTTGCGCGTCTCCCAGAGCAGCCCGCGCGTCGTGAATGGATCTACGCCAATTCACCGACCGCTGAATTAAACCACCCCAACAGAGCACGCACCTGCCTGCCTTCCAGCTTCTCTCCAGCTTCCCTCCAGCTCCTGTATATACACACCCGGCTCTTTCTCAAGTGCGTGCGTCCGTGGATGTTCTGCGCGCGCCGTGCCGGGTCGAGATGATGGCTTCGATAGGGGAATTTGATCCTCTCAACACCAGAGTCCCTGCAACTAAGATAGAAGTTACGGTCTCCTGCCGGTAAGTGCGTAAAAGTGCTGTCCATTTTGCCCGTTTGAGTTCAAAGCGCAAGAGAAGAGTGGTTTTTGTGTGATTTCATTCCCGTTTTTTATTAGCGCCACAAAGCGCGGGTAGAAAGTATAAGCGCAATGGCAGTTTAGTTAAGTTTTGTTGAGCGGTCGTGCGTGTGTTTTCCAGTGTGGGAGAAGCGAGTTTGGGTTGAGTTTGTGGATTGTTCGTGCTGCGTAATTGCGACTCGCAGATGTAGGCAAATGCACAGCGCCACATCCACACGCACACGCACAGGCGCAGCAGGTATGTGCATTGTTATAGCAGATGTGAGAAGGGATACAGTCTGATATGCAGAGACAGAAAGCACGGACAGGTGTTTTTTTCTGTTGCGGCGGGAATGTGGGAATTGCTTTTAGGATTTCATTTGTTACATATCACCTTTGGATGCATGTTTTATGTAGGCGCTGTCAGTGGGAGTCCGTATCCCACCCCCTCAGTATCAAGAGAGAGAGAGAGAGAGAGAAAGATATATCTATATGAGAGAGAGAAAGATATATCTATAGAGAGAGAGAGAGAGATTGATAAGAGAGATCAGAGAGACTAGAGAGAGACCTGAGAGAGACCAGAGAGAGACCAAAGATCAAGACCATATAGAGAGACCGGAGAGAAGGAGAGACCATATAGAGAGACTGGAGAGAAGGAGAGACCAGACAGAGAGACCGGAGAGAAGGAGAGACCATATAGAGAGACTGGAGAGAAGGAGAGACCAGACAGAGAGACCGGAGAGAAGGAGAGACCATATAGAGAGACTGGAGAGAAGGAGAGACCAGACAGAGAGACTGGAGAGAAGGAGAGACCAGATAGAGAGACTGGAGAGAAGGAGAGACCAGATAGAGAGACTGGAGAGAAGGAGAGACCAGATAGAGAGACTGGAGAGAAGGAGAGACCAGATAGAGAGACCGGAGAGAAGGAGAGACCAGACAGAGAGACTGGAGAGAAGGAGAGACCAGATAGAGAGACTGGAGAGAAGGAGAGACCAGATAGAGAGACTGGAGAGAAGGAGAGACCAGACAGAGAGACTGGAGAGAAGGAGAGACCAGATAGAGAGACTGGAGAGAAGGAGAGACCAGATAGAGAGACTGGAGAGAAGGAGAGACCAGATAGAGAGACTGGAGAGAAGGAGAGACCAGATAGAGAGACCGGAGAGAAGGAGAGACCAGACAGAGAGACTGGAGAGAAGGAGAGACCAGATAGAGAGACTGGAGAGAAGGAGAGACCAGATAGAGAGACCGGAGAGAAGGAGAGACCAGACAGAGAGACCGGAGAGAAGGAGAGACCAGATAGAGAGACCGGAGAGAAGGAGAGACCAGATAGAGAGACCGGAGAGAAGGAGAGACCAGATAGAGAGAGCAGAGAAAGAGAGAGTGATACCAGGGAGAGATCAGATAGAGAGCAGAGAAAGAGAGAGGCCAGGGAGAGAGAGAGAGAGAGAGAGACCAGAGAGAGACTAGAGAGAGACCAGTGAGACACCAGATACAGAGACCAGAGAGAGACTAGAGAGAGACCAAGACTAGAGAGAGACCACAGGGACTAGACCTGAGAGACCAGAGAGAGAGAGCCGATAGAGACCAGAGAGACCAGAGATAGATTAGAGAGACCAGAGAGAGACTAGAGAGACCAGGAAGAGCAGAGGGTGACCAGAGAGAAACCAGAGAGAGAGAGAGCAGATAGAGACCAGATAGAGACTAGAGGGAGACCAGAGAGAAATCAGAGAGAACGACCAGAGAAGGAGTAGAAAGAAACAGGAGAGACCAGAGAGAGACTTTAAGTTGTTGCAAACTTAAATCCAATGAGTATAATCCGTATGAAAACTCTCCACTGGATTCGTTGAAGCTCTGGGGGTTGTTTTGGACCCGGGGGGGGGGGGGGGGGGGGGGCGGACATTTAGACATTTAGACATTTGACTTGAACCGTGTGGCAGCGTATGGAGATAAAGTGGTCCCATTCTGTACGTGTGCGTTCAAAAGTATAGAAGTGGAGAAGCAGAGACGAAACAGTTGCCGTGATTTTTTCCCACATTACAGTCATGTACAGGTCTACACACTAACAAAAGGTTGCACAATGCTGCCAAATCATACTTGCAATGCAGATTTAAAAGTAAGAACAAAATCAAAGTAAGTACAGAACAGTGGCAGTGAAAAGGGGAAGGATTTTAGCAAGGAGGAAAACATTGGTATTAAAATAAAAATTCAATTCAGTCAATTTGATTGGATAATTTACACTTTCAAATGTGTGCTTCCATTTTGATATTTTTCTAATACATATTTCTTATGTTTTTTTCAATTTTTTGGGTATTTTTGTGTGTGTCATTTGTATAAATAAGTCACAAGTTTGTAATTCGCACGATCAAAAACCCAAAAAAACAATCATATGTTTCTAAATTCTGTGTGAAAAAATATCAATTGACAATGTTCCATGGGTTTAACGAATCAATCTCAAGGTAGCGACAATAGAGAGAGAAAGGGAGAGAGAGCGAGAGAGCAAAGAGAGACCAGAGAGAGAGAGAGATCAGAGAGAGCCCAGAGAGAGAGATCAGAGAGAGACCAGAGAGAGACCAGAAAAAGACCAGAGAGAGATCAGAGAGAGACCAGAGAGAGACCAGAGAGAGAGAGACCAGAGAGAGACCAGAGAGAGAGACCAGAGAGAGACCAGAGAGAGGGAGACCAAAGAGAGACCAGAGAGAGAGAGACCAGAGAGAGACCAGAGAGAGAGACCAGAGAGAGCCCAGAGAGGGACCAGAGAGAGAGATCAGAGAGAGACCAGAGAGAGAGATCAGAGAGAGACCAGAGAGAGACCAGAAAAAGACCAGAGAGAGATCAGAGAGAGATCAGAGAGAGACCAGAGAGAGACCAGAGAGAGACCAGAGAGAGAGAGACCAGAGAGAGACCAGAGAGAGAGACCAGAGAGAGACCAGAGAGAGAGATCAGAGAGAGACCAGAGAGAGACCAGAAAAAGACCAGAGAGAGACCAGAGAGAGATCAGAGAGAGACCAGAGAGAGACCAGAGAGAGAGAGACCAGAGAGAGACCAGAGAGAGAGACCAGAGAGAGACCAGAGAGAGAGAGATCAGAGAGAGACCAGAGAGAGACCAGAGAGAGGGAGACCAAAGAGAGACCAGAGAGAGAGAGACCAGAGAGAGACCAGAGAGAGAGACCAGAGAGAGACCAGAGAGGGACCAGAGAGAGAGATCAGAGAGAGACCAGAGAGAGACCAGAAAAAGACCAGAGAGAGATCAGAGAGAGACCAGAGAGAGACCAGAGAGAGAGAGACCAGAGAGAGACCAGAGAGAGAGACCAGAGAGAGACCAGAGAGAGAGAGACCAGAGAGAGACCAGAGAGAGAGACCAGAGAGAGACCAGAGAGAGAGAGACCAAAGAGAGACCAGAGAGAGAGAGACCAGAGAGAGACCAGAGAGAGAGACCAGAGAGAGAGACCAGAGAGAGACCAGAGAGGGACCAGAGAGAGAGACCAGAGAGAGATCAAAGAGAGACAATAAAAACCCCAAAAAACAATCAAATGTATCTAAATTCTGTGTGAAAAATTATCAATTGACAACGTTCCATGTGTTTAACGAATCAATCTCAAGGTATTTCAAGCTTTCTGTGTTTTCTCAGTTCACGGAAGATTATGTTCTACAAGACCGTGTACAGAGAACCTGAATCAGCATCAGCATTGAACACACCATAATGTCATTTTACAGTCTCATAGTCTACATGTGTTGTCATATTTTTCCCCCTTGAATACCAGGCTAGCTTTGTGCGCAGAGGCCACATACAAATCCCTTCAAACGGCCGCCTTGGGGGAGACGTTTGATGTAAAAATATCTGCAGGATCTCATTAGACAGAGAAAACAGACAGACAGACACGGAGGTGATCTTTGGCCTCACCTTGAGCTGCAGGCTAATCGTCTCGCTGCCTTCACCGATCATGAACTTCTGAGATACGTCACTCTGATGCTTTTGTTGCTACATTTGTTACTGTTGTGTGTCTCTCTGGGTTGCTGGGTTTGGTTTAGAGCACATGTGTCAAAGTCAAGGCCCGCGGGCCAAATCCGGCCCGCGAATGAAAATTACATAGCCCGTTGCCTGCCATTGACTATTCACTATTACGTCAATTGCGTTTTCCGCTACTTTCATGTTCCCAGATGTCTATTATATCTGATATGTTTGGGGATAAGCTTGAGAGCATATTGAATCGAGCCAGCAGGTGGCAGCAGCGCTTTCTGAATGGTTTGAAAACAGCTAGATGCACTTGTTGTGCCTCTTTTTTCTCAGCTTTTCGGTGATTTCAGTAAAACTTCCCTCTACTCAACTGGGGATTACAAGCTAGAAACAAAATTATTTTTGCTGATGAAAGTAGACGGTCTATTCTTTCAGAATCTGGTTTCGGATTTCAGATAGTCATAGTACACAATATTCTGTGGGTCTTGAAAAATCTATAAAAATCATCAGAAACTGCTGGCAATATGGGAGTACCTGTTCTGAAATAGGCTGGAGTTAATAAACATTGAACCAGTCCGGCCCTCGGCTCGCAGCAAATTTGTTTTTTTGGCCCTCTGATGTATTTGACTTTGACATGCCTGGTTTAGAGGAAGAGAACCGGGAGTATGAGTATGGTAGTATTGGTTTTAAATTAGCAATATGTAAGATTTTTATGTCAAGTCATCATTAAAGGGCCCTATTCTGTCCAAAGGTCATTCATAAAACATGCTTTTTTCCAATACTCCTTTAACTGATAACAGTAGTTCAGAGATATTTGGATTTCAAAATTAGTTTTATAGCCGCTAAATCTTGTTATAAGATAAGAGTTCCTTTAATTGTCCCGCTGTGGGGAAATTTATTGTTTTCATTTTGATGTCCTGCCCTCCACCGTTTCACCAATCAGAAAGTCTGTGATCCGGGTTGCCGGAACTCACTGTGTCGAGCTAATCTCACTGGTAAAGTGCCATGTGGTCCAAACAGTTTGGATCTATTGCCATGTTTTCTCATTCATGCTCCTTTGTCTTCTTTATATCAGCACTTTCTGACAGAAAAGTGAAAGTAGACCACCCTCACTCAGCCCACATCAGTCCCTCAAAGGCCCCTCTCTTCCATCTGCAACAGATAAAATGTTTTCTAATAAGCTGACGATAGAATGTAGGCAAGAATGTAGGCAAGGCAAGGCAAGTTTATTTATATAGCACAATTCATACACAAGGCAATTCAAAGTGCTGAACAAAATAAGAAAGCATTAAAATCATAAATAATCACAGAACATTAAAAAGAAAGATACAAATATAAAATCCCTCAGTTGTAGCACAGCTAAACAGAACTGTCTTTAACCTGGTTTTAAACATTGTCAGAGAGGAGGCCTGTCTCACATCTTCAGGAAGACTGTTCCAGATTTTAGCAGCATGAATCTGAAAAGCAGCCTCCCCATGTTTAGTTCTGACTCTGGGCACTAACAGGAGTCCAGTCCCTGTGCTCCTCGGAGTCCCAGCAGGAGTCCAGTCCCTGTGCTCCTCAGAGTCCCAGCAGGAGTCCAGTCCCTGTGCTCCTCAGAGTCCGGGCTGGTTCATATGGGACTAACATGTCACTAATATATTTTGGTGCGAGGCCATGGAGAGACTTGTACACAAGCAGAGCTGTTTTAAAGTCTATTCTCTGAGCCACAGGAAGCCAGTGCTGAGACCTGAGGACCGGACTAATGTGGTCGTACTTCCTGGTTCTAGTCAGGACTAATGTGGTCGTACTTCCTGGTTCTAGTCAGTACTAATGTGGTCGTACTTCCTGGTTCTAGTCAGGACTAATGTGGTCGTACTTCCTGGTTCTAGTCAGGACTAATGTGGTCGTACTTCCTGGTTCTAGTCAGGATTAATATGGTCGTACTTCCTGGTTCTAGTCAGGACTCGAGCTGCTGCATTTTGAATGTACTGCAGCTGTTTTACAGCCTGTTTGGACAGACCTGTGAGCAGGCCATTGCAGTAGTCTAACCTACTGGAGACAAATGCATGGATAAGAATTTCCAGGTCTGCTTTAGACACTATGTAGAGATCTGATTTGCACATCTTGCTCTCTCTGATAGTTTGTACACACAGACTACTTCCTGCCCACACACAACACACGTGTGGTGGATACAGGCACAGGATGTGTGGCCGAGGAAACATGGAGGCTCCAGCTGCACCACTCTCAGCAGGGTGTCCATGTCTGGGATGTTTCGTTGCTAAAGTCCCTCCTGAGACTCACGCCACACCTGAGACGGAGGCAACACTGACACATGCACACGATACGCAGCATGGTCCCCGTCCAGAGAAGTTTTATAGTAGAGAGAACACATTCCCAGGGCAAGACTATGGTCCGTCCTCTATTATACGGGTGCATATGAGTGCGTTCACAGTAAAGGGTCAAATAATAACTGAACTTTAAAAAGGTTATAACTCAAAAACTAAAATGACTATCATGGATTATAAAATATATATATATTTCAAACACAGACATATCTAAGAGGTAGTGTGGATAAATCATAAGAAAAGATTGAAACATATTTTTGGGGCTGACTCCGGTGACAAGTGATTAAAAGGGCAGTGACAAAGATGAACGTCCAAAGTTGAACACAAGAGGGAATCAGGAAATCACTTCATTTAAAAAGGAATCATTATGTATGAGATAATGTATAGTAGGCAGGTTGTTATCGGAAAATAAGTGGAGGGGTGTCCTTCACCCTGTCGGTACTGAGTATTTTCAGATAAAGACCTGCCTACTATACATTATCCCGCTTATTATACGGCTTTGTACCAACAGAACACAGACAATTCACTACAGTCCACTTTATGCATGTGGTGCTGAAAGGTTTATTTAATGACAGAATATAAAATAGTTCCCAAAGGTTTTCCCGTGGCTCTGCGAGTTACAGTTAGGCTAGTAACAGTTAGGCTAGTGACAGTCAGGCTAGTAACAGTTAGGCTACTGACAGTTAGGCTACTGACAGTTAGGCTATCTGACAGTTAGGCTAGTGACAGTCAGGCTAGTAACAGTTAGGCTAGTAACAGTTAGGCTACTGACAGTTAGGCTACTGACAGTTAGGCTACTGACAGTTAGGCTAGTGACAGTCAGGCTAGTAACAGTTAGGCTAGTAACAGCTGGGCTAGTGACAGTCAGGCTAGTAACAGTTAGGCTACTGACAGTTAGGCTACTGACAGTTAGGCTACTGACAGTTAGGCTAGTGACAGTCAGGTAGTAACAGTTAGGCTAGTAACAGTTAGGCTACTGACAGTTAGGCTAGTAACAGTTAGGCTAGTAACAGTTAGGCTAGTAACAGTTAGGCTACTGACAGTTAGGCTAGTAACAGCTGGGCTAGTAACAGTTAGGCTAGTAACAGTTAGGCTACTGACAGTTAGGCTAGTAACAGTTAGGCTAGTAACAGTTAGGCTACTAACAGTTAGGCTAGTAACAGTTAGGCTAGTAACAGTTAGGCTAGTAACAGTTAGGCTACTGACAGTTAGGCTAGTAACAGCTGGGCTAGTAACAGTTAGGCTAGTAACAGTTAGGCTACTGACAGTTAGGCTAGTAACAGCTGGGCTAGTAACAGTTAGGCTAGTAACAGTTAGGCTAGTAACAGTTAGGCTAGCAACTTCCAAACTTAACTCTCTTGAACTGCGTGAAAACTGAACAAAGAATTCTGAACCAGCAGGGAGTGACCCAAACATAAACTCAACCTAAATCCATAATTCCATCCTCAGAATTTTTCTGGTTTTTCACAATCGCATTTTCTCGCATTAAACAGTATTTTTGTCATGAAAACGTTAACAGATAATTCTGAAAACCTCTCTGCACGTGTGTTGAGAATGTATATGTATAATGTATTCTCCGATTAACATTTAAATGTGTTGATTATTGGTGTTTATTGAGCGTGGCTAGCTCCGATAGCAACAAAGTTGGCCAGAACTACTTGCGGAGTTATCTACACATGCTGAATTACAAGCATGACGGGGTGCGTTGCCACAAGGGCTGCGGGTCATTATTGTTTTGAGAGGTCAGTTATCACGAAATAATGATCAGACAGAAGGGTTTTGAATTAACATCCAAATCAATCAAGCGTTCTTTAATGCTGCTGTGAGGAGGGCCGTGTAATACATGAAAAATATATCAATACAATTTTAAAAGACACATTACAATTGAGTAACGAACATGGTAACTAAATGAAACTAATCACCTTGATTTCTAAAGAATTTATGAAATTAATGTGGATCTGAAAAGACGTAACAAGCTCCCACAGCTCATTCAAAAGCTTCAGGGGACCGGGACACAAATTAAACAGCCGCTGTAGAAATCTTTGAACTCATTTATATAAACAGTTCTCTTCTAGAAACTACTATTAAACAGAAAAGGGATTAGGATAAATGAAAGAATATATTGTCTTATCTAATTGTTTGCCTTCTGTCACACTTTTGTATCTTTTCCTTTGAACAAGCCCTGATAGAATTGTCTGGAAGAGTCTCATAACAAAAGCTGGTTTGTTATAGTATTGACTTGATGAGACCACTTAAGTTACATAAGGTCCCTTTAAGTCTGGACCGAACTCAGCTGAACCTCAGAATGGACTGATTACTTTATAAATCATGTACATTTGACACATTATCAAAAATCTATACACAACACTTGAAAATAAGCTTTGGTTTCCCCATCATTCCTCTTCGCCCTCTCTTGCGGTGCATATTATGGGATGTCCCTAGAGGGCACTAGAGAGGGGAATGAGTCCTGACCCGGACACTGCCTTTATTGCTGTGGGATTTGAAGAGTAATAATCTTTTAAAAAAAAAACAGCCAGAGACCAGACTTTCATAGACCATATAATAAAAAAGTAATGAATTCTGGACTACTGTATATGTGGGACTTCCGCTTTATCTGGTGCCGTGGTTGCGGGAGCAGCTGTCTAATCAGAGACACCTACACATTCCCCAGCCACTGTGGCGCAAGCGGTACCCCCCCCACTATCCCTATCTTATCCCCCTTAACTCTTGTATGTCGATCTTGTTCCGGTAGAGCTTGAGTTTTTAGAAGGTCCTGGGTTTGATGTCCACCTCCAGGCCTTTCTCTTGTGTGGAGTTTGCATGTTCTCCCTGTGTCTATGTAGGTTCCCTCCGCAGCTCTGGTTACCCCTATCGCTAAAGACATGTACAATAAGTCTGAGTGTGATTTCATGGTGTTGATTGGGGGCTTGGATGAAAAAATATCTGAATTCTGATTATTGTTAAGCGCTATGGGTGACCTTGGTCTGTAAAATATGCTATATATATAAACATTACATGATTCACAGATGTCCAAAAAAGACACATGAACCAATCCTTGCTTCATAACTTATCTGCAAAGCAATTTCATTTAAACGCCAAATTTAGCAACACCAAGTCAAGGGGCAATACTCAAACTGTATGTTTGTGAAATGATGCACATAACTTGAGCAAAAGTCCCATTTTTATTTGTGGATTTTGCAATGGTTATATCATTTTCGTCTAAAGTGGATCAGTGGTATTTTTTTTTTTTGGAAAATTTCCACAATTCTTTGCAGTGTTTGTCCGAAACATGTGGGTGGGAGTGACAGGCTGGCGGGGGCGTGTATTAGTGACGTAATTTAGATAGTTCGCTTTGTTAGGGTAGGTCATTTCTGGTGGTTTCTTGCAGAGGCAAAGTTATTTTCTGTGGGGGGCACTGGTGGTAAAAACGTTTGAGAACACACTGATACTAAACCTCTAATACTCAAAAATTATAATTAAAAAACAAAGGCTTGGCTCATGACATTGTGCATTTTTCATATATTGGTTTAACCATTTATTACAAGAAATTAATGCAAATGGAGCAATTACAAACAGTCTTGACGGTCATTATCCACACAGGCACCGGGCTGAGAGAACCTGTCCAGGTGCGTGGAAAGCAAATACAAAGAAAATCTTATTAATGTAATATTTTGATTCATTTAATAAGTGGGATTCTGTCTGAGGTTCGACCTTAAACAAAAGTGAAGATCTGTTCTCAGATTCAACCCAAACCAAAGCACATTTCACCTTTCAATTCCAATGTTTTTATTCCAATGTTGTAAGAGCCTGGGGGGAGAGCTGATCTCGGCTGTAAAAATTACATAAATATATAGTATATTTTATAATTTGTCAATGAAAAATGACATTTTGGTCTTGAAAAGCTGCTTTAAAGCTGTGCTGAATTCATGTTAGTTCTAAGATTGTGCTTCACATCAACCAGGCTGGGTTCATTCCACTCCAGGCCTTCTGTGTGGAGTCTGCATGTTCTCCCTGTGTTCTCCGTCAGAATGCACTCAAATGAGATACATCTGACAAATTATAGAAATTTGGGATTTGTTATCACTTTTTGCAGTGCAGAACAGCCTGGGGTAGAATCGAAGCCTGAAACCTTCTTGGTGTGAGGTACAGGCGCAAACCACGGCTCCCACATGTTCTCCATATATATCTCATAAAAACTATTATGGCTCAGACAGCCTCCTGCCTCACAATCAATTCCTCATTTTGCAACTGCTGCGCTTGTCTGTATTGGAGTTAGTGGCTTGCGGTGAGAAGAGATAAGACAGAGGCGTGGTGATCACGTGGTGGGGCCTTTATCTACCTGCCATTTTCACCGTGGTTCCGTTCCTCCGGAGTGGCACATCCCCAAGAAACCTCCGATAGAGATGACATTTCCTGAGACCGGTGTGAACGCTCGCACCTGCAGCTCTGAAAACTGTGCAGAGATTTTTTATTTCCACAAGGCTCAGAGAAGTTAAAACTAAGAGAGATCCTTTAATTGTCGAGCTCCGTATCGATGCCAGAGGTCTGATACTGTAGGTCAAACCGCAACGCTAACTCTAAAAACTCACAACAATTCATTAAAGTGAGAGAGGAGCACACCATGAGGAAGAGAAGGAATTCATAAAAAATCGGGGATGACGTGAAATACATAACAAACCTTAAATCAAATTACAGGCAACCAGCCATCAATCCATCATTTTCTTCCTCTCATATCCATTTCTGGGTTGGGGGGTGGCAGGTCAGTGACTGCACCCAGTCCACAGAGGGACCAGCCCTTACAGGCAACTGCACTTACTAAATGAATATGAGAAGACAAATTGGTGCTGAATTAATAACAAACTCATTGAAAAAACTGATCTTCAAAACCATTCAGGGGTGTGCTTGACGTGACTGGTGACAAACAGACTGACACCAAGAAAGCCAGAGGGCCAGATGGGATATCAGCCTTTCTGCTTGAAGACATTGCAAGGAGCTCGTTCATCATGGACTTCCCTTATTCCATCTGTCGGCTGATTCTGGAGTAATCCCCCCAGCTCGGGAAATAAACTGTTATACCCGGGTATCATAGAATATAATGACTTCAGGCCTGATGGCCTCAACATCATGGGGGGGGGGGATAACTTTTTATCGAATCAGTTTAATTAGGCAGGAAGGGGCTAACGACCCCCTCCCACGCTCTTCACAGTCAGTTTAGAAGGTCTGTCTTCAGGGAGCAAGTATAGAGTTTCATCTGCAATTGTACAGATTTAAACATTCATTTCTACCTTTTAGAAACTAATTTCATATAACATCTGAAAGCTCAGTAGGAAATAGGTTAGCCACCACTAAAAGCACTCTGGTGCATGGGTTTTAGGGGAGTGCAATAAAGACTGCACTTTAGGGCTTTGAATGTGCACAAAAACATGCAATGTGAAGCTCTCTATTCCTCCATTCTCTGTTACTTCATGTCCGAGAAATTCCCTTAAACATTTCTAGAGCGTAAAACAGTCTTCAGGAGGACAGAGGAGGAGGCGTGCCTGTCAGAGAGGTATGAGACTCGAACAACAATGCATCCTTTCCGCTTTGAGACAGTTGTCATTGGGAGTTCTCTTTCAGCGTATCAGAATCTGGCATGGAGTCAGACCATGGCAACGCTCACTGTGAAAACTTTCAATAATGCAACAGCGTGGTCATAGTTTGCTCTCTGAAGTATAAATGAACCTCATCTGGTTCTTGATTTTTACTTCTCATTCCCAGCACAGCAATCAAAATGATTTTTACAAAAACTGTTAACTGTGTGTGTGTTTTGTAATTACACACAGACACACTATATTTAGTGTAATTTTGAGGAGAGCTCACATTTAGACTAAATTTTTTTATGATGCTTACAAAGGCAATTTACTTTCATTTGCTTTTGCATATACATTCCCCACTGGCTGTTTAGTCTCGTCTTATGGATGATAAAAAAAAGATATTTGGGGACTATGTGAGTTCTGTGTAAACTCTATCCGGGTGTGTAGTGTTTTGAAAGAGTGTTTGCTGAGAGACAAGACATCAGAAACGTGAAGCATAGCAATCATGGAACTGGAGCTGAACCTGGAAACGGACCAGGACCTCCTGCTGACTTAACACCTGCAGTTCAGTCTCTGAAAGTGGTGGTCTTTCATCAACAAATTTACAAAAAATGTAGTAAAGTTTGATCGGACACAGTCTTAGGGGGTGGTAGTCGGACTTGAGGAAAATAGTGAAACAGGACAGTAAAATAATTACTTATTTCGCCCACAGAGTGGTAGCCAAAACACGGATTTCATTAGTGAATGAGTTAGTGCAGTCTGAGGTGAAGACTCAGAACCAGGGGTGTCTGAATGCTTTACAAACTTAGTTTTATTTATGACGCTTCATGTATTTAGTCCTATCAAATTCGAGTGTTTAGGACATTTGTGGCCAGAACTGCATGAAAAATCTGAACTACGCAGGGCAGGGCCTGGTTATTTCTGTGATGGAGATCTCTGGAAATCTTCCTAGTGCTCACGGTGGGGCCGTAGGGGCTGTAAAGTGCCAAAATGTGGGTTGTGACATTTGCAAGACACTTCCACCCACATGGCCCTAAGAATGAGTCTGGTGTGGGTGATTGGTTGGTGGTGGTCAGACAAAGACTGATGGCACAGACTGGCTGCCTTATTTTTGTCAGTGTGCCTCAGGCGCTGTGGCTATATAGACAGTTTTACCACAGTGTATGGTGTGAATGAACAATGACATGTGAGAGTATTTGAGTGCGATATACAAAAAGTGATTAAACTTACTAAAAGCATAGTTGCTTTGTCACACACAACATTTCTATTTCACTTTGGAGAGACCCACAGAGGGAAAATGCAGTTAGAAGTTTTGTTGATTGAGCATGTTTGGCGCCCCAGGCCCGGAGAGATTCTGTTGAGCGCGGGCGCTTGCTCAGCACACAAACACAAAAAAAAAGCATAATCCCCCGGGGCCTAGGCCTGGTGGCGGCATCTTCCTACTTCCCTCTCAACCCTCGACCCATGAGGAAACGCATTAGACTTATTAGATTTAAGCATGTTTATTGATTGAGCATGTTTGGCGCCCTAGGCCCGGGCGGGATGCTGTTGAGCACGGCGCTTGCTCGCGTGCATGATCCCCCCGGGGCCTAGGCACTGGTGACGGCAGAGGCAGTAGGCAACACGCTTCATGCGAGAAGGAGGAGGTGGGGCGGCGGCGGCTTGCAGACTTCAGAAGATCGGGAAGTGGGCGTCTCCGGCTTTTAACTTGCTGTCCTGGTGGTTATTGGTTGACTGGGTGTGGGCGTTGCTGGTATTGATGAGTCGAGGAAGAGCAGCCTGTGGCCTGGCAGCAACAGCCGGGTCTACCACGGTGAACTTTCGCGAAAGCTCCATTTCACCTTGGAGAGACCATGAGGAAACGCATTAGACTTATTAGATTTAAGCATGTTTATTGATTGAGCATGTTTGGCGCCCTAGGCCCGGGCGGGATGCTGTTGAGCACGGCGCTTGCTCGCGTGCATGATCCCCAAAAGCGGGCCTGCGATTGGGATAGCAGGACGTACTGCGCGGGCCTGAGAGCAAGAGCGAGCTGAGAACATGCGCACGCGCGCATGTTCAGCCAGCCGCTGTAGCAGAGGAATCTTTGAGCGAACTGAGAACATGCGCGCACGCGCATGTTCAGCCAGCCGCAGCAGAGGAATCTTTGAGCGAACTGAGAGCATGCGCGCACGCGCATGCTCAGCCAGCCGCAGCAGAGGAATCTTTGAGCGAACTGAGAACATGCGCGCACGCGCATGTTCAGCCAGCCGCAGCAGAGGAATCTTTGAGCGAACTGAGAGCATGCGCGCGCGCGCATGCTCAGCCAGCCGCAGCAGAGGAATCTTTGAGCGAACTGAGAACATGCGCGCACGCGCATGTTCAGCCAGCCGCAGCAGAGGAATCTTTGAGCGAACTGAGAGCATGCGCGCACGCGCATGCTCAGCCAGCCGCAGCAGAGGAATCTTTGAGCGAACTGAGAACATGCGCGCACGCGCATGTTCAGCCAGCCGCAGCAGAGGAATCTTTGAGCGAACTGAGAATATGAGCGCACGCTCATATTCAGCCAGACGCTGAAGCAAGGAATCTTTGAGCGTTTGAGGAAAGTGCGTGCCGCCACCAGAATCTTATTGCTTACTTGCTTTGCTGGGAGCTTACGATGAAGCCGGTAGACGTTGTGCTGCCGTGATAGCGGTCGCATCTGGCCGGATGTAGGTGGAGAAGCCGAAGAGGACCAGCGCCCCAGCCGTTGCAGAGGAAGAGTGGGGAGCCCCAGCGAGGTCGTGCGCGTGGCAGCGCCTATCCTGAAGGAGTGGGCTGTATAGAGCTGGGGAGACAAATTGCAGAGGAGCAGTAGGGATCTTAGCTGAGCTCTGAACCAGGTTGCTGTTATGGGAAGGTTGACTGGAGTGAGAATTAGAGGTCCGTTAAAATCTCCTTTTTGCCGCGGAGGCGAGTGTAACGCATCATGGACCTGTAGGGGCAGAGAGATGTGTCGAAGCGAGCTATTATTGTGTTGCAGGCGCCTCTGATCTTTGAATGTTTGAGATGAAGGTTGAATGGTCAGGGGACATTATGTTGGGTGAGAAGAGCGACCTTTGTTTAATGCTTCCACTACGTCGAGATGATCACGCATGACAGAGATCCTCTTTCTCTGCCACGTGTGATTCCGCAGCGCGCAGGCCACGACCACTGGGAATGTCTCGTGTAGGGCAGAGGAAATGCTCCGGGGAAAGTAGCGGGCCACGGCCGGCGAACCACTGGTCCTGGAAGAATCCCCCAAAAACCCACGGAAGGGGCAGCGTCCGTGTAGAAGCGGAGACCTGTAGGGGCAGAGAGACACACCGGAGAGGGCCATTGATGTTGCAGGCGCCTTTACGCTTAGAATCTTGGGTTGGAGAGTAGATAATTAGGCCAGTAGGATAGGACGGGAAGCCGTGTCTCGGACCGCATTGAAGGTTGAGTGAGCAGTGGTGAAACGCTTATGCAGAGAAGCCACAGAAGGCGAGCAGAAGATGCTGCGAGGAGGGCAGACATGTACTTGGAAGATGAGCCGGAGTTCAGTGCCGCTCAGAGCTGCTGCAGGATGGGCAGCATGATGGGGAGCCTGTGATCAGAAGAGTGAAGAACCAGGTATGGATGCCTTTGATTAGGAGTCCGATTGACGGCTCAGCGCAGCTACTTGGCCAGCTGCATCTGATAGAATCAGAAGATTCAGTAGAGAGATGAAGCACGACCGCCGAAGCGACCCTGGGAGCATAGGTGCGAGTCCGGCGCAGCGCGGCATACTCAGCCGGGCTGCATCCATTAGAAGCAGGATAAGCTTCTGAGAGAATGGGTTGCAGTAGCAGTAGCAGCAGCGGCAGCAGCAGTAGCCTCAGATAATAACAGCAAAAGTCCTGTATCAAGCCGCGGCAGCAGCAGTAGCAGCAGCAGCGTCCTTAGAAAATAACAGTAATAATTCTGTATCAAAGCCACAGCAGTAGAATGTTGTTGTAGCTGTTCAGGGTTTCAGTAAAAGAGATGCGAAGTGAAGAGAGATGGCAAAGTAAATGAAGCAGCAGCAGCAGTAGTAGCAGCAGTAGCCGTATGAAGCAGCAGCAGTAGCAGTATGAAGCAGCAGCAGCAGTAGCAGTATGAAGCAGCAGCAGCTGCAGCATCCGTCGATAATAGCAGCAATAATCCTGTATCAAAGCCAGAGCAGTAGAATATTGTTGTAGCCGTTTAGTGTTTCAGTAAAAAAGATGCGAAGTGAAGAGGGATGTCAAAGTACATGAAGCAGCAGCAGCAGCAGCGCAGCAGTAGCAGCAGCAGTAACGGTAGCAGTATGAAGCAGCAGAAGCAGCATTAGCAGTAGCAGCAGTAGCAGTATGAAGCAGCAGCGGTTGCAGCATCCGTAGATAATAACAGCCATAATCCTGTATCAAGCCACCGCAGTAGAATATAGTTGAAGCTGTTTAGTGTTTCAGTAAAAGAGATGCGCAGTGAAGAGAGGTGTCAAAGTAAAGAAGCAGCAGCAGCACGGCAGCAGATGCAGTATGAAGCAGCAGCGGCAGCAATAGCAGCAGTAGCGGCAGCAGAAGCAGCAAGCAGCAGCAGCACAATGCAATTCATACGAACAACAGACGTGTCACGCCAGCGTGCGCCGCTTGTCTCCGTGAGCCAGGTTACGTACGTGTCTGAAGAGCCGAGCCGTAGAGATAGGTGCAGCCTGGGAGCCTGCGGAGCGGCAGCGGCAGGAACAGCAGCAGCGGCACATGTAGTAGTAGGAGCAGCAGGAGCAGGCAGCAGCAGGAATAGGCAGCAGCGGGATCAGGCATCAGTAGGAACGGCAGCAGGGACCGCAGCAGCGGCGGTCAGAGAACCATGCCCACGGTTGTTTAAGAGCCTGAGGAAATAAATCAACCCGAATCCGAAACATTCCCATGCGAGAAACAGATGTCCCCTGGAGCCATCTTGCTGCTTTGGTTATGGCAGATACGCATGAACGATCACTGATCCATGCGTTCATAGCTACAGCTCCACTTCAAACCCATTGCATATTCACATTGGGCCCCTTTTCTTTCTGCTGCACTTTCGAAATGCAACAACTGCAGTTTAATTACCCAGTTTAATACTAGTGACCTAGCTATTTAAATGCATGGCCCCTCCTTCCTCCTGCAGATAGACGAATTTAAAACATAATTTAACAATAGTGACTTGCGAGTAATGAGATTGATGCTGTAAAGATGGCGCCGTGCAAGAGCTCTGTGTGTGCCGTCTGGAGCACGATGGGGTAGTCTTTGCACATTTTTTCCAACGTGGTTTTACTGCAAGTGGCAGAACATGAATCTGAATTAATGCACATTGCTCCTCTTATATCCCTCAGACATTGGAGATTGATGCCATTTAAGATGCATTGACCCTCAGTTAGCTCAACACGTGTAAAACGGAGCCTGCAGACCAAGCACGGGCGAAGACTGACGCCTGCAGTCAAGTGCGTAGGGCAAAAACCAGCCGCCTGCAGCCTAGACTCCGGGATTAAACTGTCCGCGGTCGGCACACTCACTGTACTCACATGCCAGGAGACTTGGGAAAGCAACGGGACAACGCGGCACCGCCAGTCGGAGGCAGGGACACGCACAGCACCGCCAGACCGTCTGCGCGCGGCAGCAGACCACGAGGAACGAGCAGCACAGAACCGCGGAGGGGCCCCGCGGAGCAGCCCGCAGAAGAGCCCGCAGAGGAGGAGAGCAGTGGGGATATGCGAACCACAGCAGGTGCAGGGACGCGGAGGAGGAGCAGACCACGAGCAGCCAGACTGAGGACAGCCGGGCCACGCGCACGAGCAACACGTGAGCAGAAGCGACCCCTCCAGAACAACGCATGCATTTGCGAACAGGTGCGTTTAGCGACATGCACCTTGCAGACTTCAGAAGATCGGGAAGTGGGCGTCTCCGGCTTTTAACTTGCTGTCCTGGTGGTTATTGGTTGACTGGGTGTGGGCGTTGCTGGTATTGATGAGTCGAGGAAGAGCAGCCTGTGGCCTGGCAGCAACAGCCGGGTCTACCACGGTGAACTTTCGCGAAAGCTCCATTTCTAGGTTTGTGTCTTTCTGAGTCTTTCGCTCTTCAGAATTGTCAATGGGACTAATGTGCAGCTCAATAAATGCTGTATCTGAGCACAAATATAGATCAAAGAAACGTGTGGAACCACTTTTTCTCCTCACTCTAAGCGTCTAATCTGCTGGACTTGAACCGAGGCGGACTGGACTGGACACAGCAGCAGTGGATTTCTCTTAATAAATAATACAGAGCTGTTCCAAAGTGCCTGTTTGAGCCTGACCTTTCCCACTCACAACAAAAGAGGCTAAGGTCTCCTCACTTCAACATCAGCAATCAGTCCATACACTTAGCATGTCTGTGATTCAACAATATTGCATAATTTCACTGCAAACTTAAGGCATGAAAAATGAAAACAAAAGGTGCTGTTGACTGTGTGATGTGTCGGCTCTATTCAGACATCAGAGAAAACATGGATTTTTGAGCTGCAGTTTTGTACGGTAATCAAAGCTAGTCTGAATGCACTGTACTGTATATTACCGCACAGAGAAGGCCATTTGTTTTCTGACTAAATCTTCAATATTCTTGCGTCACTGATGGCATTAATAACTGATAGAGGCAGCAGCTTGCTACAGCTAATGGGGTCTATAATAACACACATACAAACAAACAAATCACGGCTGAAATAATTATTTATAAGTTTTTTTGCCCAGCTGAAAGAAAAATCCAGTTTAACTTCACCATATACTACTGTAGTTTTACATCAGACTTTAAAAGATAATGAATGGCTAAAGTTACGTAATTAAAAATGTATTTTCCATTCCATAGGTTTGATTATGTCACACAGTTTCCCCATGATTCTAACTTTAACACATTCTCACTGGACCAGAACTAGGCCAGAGCATGTATAATTCATCATTCTCAAATCCAGTGCCTTTCTCTAAAATTGCCTTTAATAAAAACGCCTTATCACTGAATAAAACGGCTTTCTAAATGTTTTATTTGGAAACTTTCATGTATAATCTATTGTTTTCCTCTCGCTTCTCCTCAAAGTGTTTGGAGCAAAACTCTGTCTTTCATCTTGTGCTTGACATAACCTTGATTTGAAAAGAGAAAGTCATATTCTGTGTGTTGTGTGTATTGACATGTGAGAGGTGCAGCTTAATCAGAGTGTCATTGGAGCAGTGGCAGCTGTCAACGAGAAGCACCTCTGCTGCTGTGACCCGTCCTGCTCCACCCAGAGACTGCTCCACCTCTGCTGCTGTAACCCGTCCTGCTCCACCCAGAGACTGCTCCACCTCTGCTGCTGTGACCCGTCCTGCTCCACCCAGAGACTGCTCCGCCTCTGCTGCTGTGCCCCGTCCTGCTCCACCCAGAGACTGCTCCACCTCTGCTGCTGTGACCCGTCCTGCTCCACCCAGAGACTGCTCCACCTCTGCTGCTGTGACCCGTCCTGCTCCACCCAGAGACTGCTCCACCTCTGCTGCTGTGACCCGTCCTGCTCCACCCAGAGACTGCTCCACCTCTGCTGCTGTGACCCGTCCTGCTCCACCCAGAGACTGCTCCACCTCTGCTGCTGTGACCCGTCCTGCTCCACCCAGAGACTGCTCCACCTCTGCTGCTGTGACCCGTCCTGCTCCACCCAGAGACTGCTCCACCTCTGCTGCTGTGACCCGTCCTGCTCCACCCAGAGACTGCTCCACCTCTGCTGCTGTGACCCGTCCTGCTCCACCCAGAGACTGCTCCACCTCTGCTGCTGTGACCCGTCCTGCTCCACCCAGAGGCTACTCCACCTCTGCTGATGTGACCCGTCCTGCTCCACCCAGAGGCTACTCCACCTCTGCTGCTGTGACCCGTCCTGCTCCACCCAGAGACTACTCCACCTCTGCTGCTGTGACCCGTCCTGCTGGAGAGCACTCTCGCTTCTCAGCGTCTCCCCGTGCCTGCATAGGTTTCCCCTACTACTAAAATCATGCACACTAGGTTAAATCCTCCAGCTCTGGTCTTGACCAAGCCGAGCATCAACATCTGGAGATGGGTTCCCGGTCTCCTGACATAAGCCTTTGCGGCTTCAGGATGGGTCAAATGCAGAGGATGAATGGGATCAATAAAGTGCACCTTTGCCTTTACCCCTATATACTGTATGTGGTGACTAACAAAGTCAAGCAGGAGTCGTGTAGTACATTAATTTCAAATAACAGGTAATGATGGATCATGTCTTACGTTTTTGCCAATGACATTTGCTAAACTTTCCTCTTGCTCCGGCTTCAATTTCTTGACATTTGGAGTCAAACCAGAACAGATTACTTTACTATCACATTCTTCACCGTTACTAAACTACAACCAACTATTTCGGTGCAAACTCTTGATGTCACAACACCTCTCTACAACACCCGCCTCCCCTGCTCTCTGATTGGTCGGAGGGGATTCAAACAAGGAAACTGCAGCCACTAGGATCAGACTCAGACCTACATGTCGGAAATGATCATGGACCAGAGTTCACAGACGGATAAGACCAGATTAAAAAAGCCTTGATATTGTGAGAATATCGGAAATCTCTCTCCTCAACCTTAAAGTAAGTATAAAGTCTATAATGAAGTTATAAACATTAATATTTCTCAGATTGAGCTTCACACATGCGGGAAGTGTGGGCAGAGAGTTTCATACATTCAAATGTTTTCCTTGAACTTAAAGATGGGAGGGTCTCAGTTTGATAAGTGCCGTGCTCTATGCCGTCTTTCCTGAGTCCACAGACCTGATCCATCAGCAATCCACACAGAGCAGTAACATCGGCACGTGTCCTGTCATAGATCTTCTCTAAAATGTGCTGCACAAAAGCCAAGAGAATGTTCCTTAAAAATTATATTAACAATAATAATAATAATACACCAAACTTGTATAGCTCTGTTTGGGACACTCAAAAACGCTTTACATGGGGCGTAAAATACAATAAAAATAAATATAGGGCTTATGAAAAAGCTTGTTTGAAAAGATGAGATTTGAGTACTGATTTAAAGTTCTCCATATTTCTCCATATCTCTACATATCTCTACATATCTCTACATATCTCCTGATTTGCGGGTTTCATCACAAAGCAACTGGGCTGGAAAAAAGAATGTTTTATGTATGTTCCGAGAATGGGCCATAATCATGTGATATTCAGGCTGTTCCTGTAAATGGGTCACAGATCACGGCGCCTGTCGTTCACCACAGAAAACACTGCACTTTGTTTTGGATGATTCCACATAAAATACGTCAACAAAGCGTCAATCCTTTTCCAGAGGGAGACTGCACGACCCATGGAGTGATGTGCGCGTGCATGAGGCTCATTTAGAGAATGGATTCCTCTTCATTCTTTCTACAAAGGAGCGGAACATCAGCATGTACTTGAGCTGGACTTCTTACATCAGCAGTACTTCACATGGAATCACATTTTTCAGAAACTACACGTCAACTTGGTAGAGAGGTCTTTTATGAGCTGTGCTATCAGTAAACCTGTTTGTACTGTATGTTCAAATCTCATTCAATAAAATAAACTAAAATGTGTCGGTCTATGTGTATTTGATCATAAGATATATTATCTTTGATATTATTCAGAGACCCACAATAGAGTTAAAAAACTGTCAAAAGAAAAATGTTTACAGAAGTAAATAGGGACTGGTGCAATGAGACTTGGGTGCAGCTCTGACTGCCGCACCTCCGACCCGGAATTTGAATAATAAAGGGGATGAAAATGACATGACAAAAAATGACAGTGATTTCACAGTTTATTACTGGAAAAAAAAATACTTATTAAATATTGTAAATTAGGAATATAACACTAATTGTACATGTTTTAAAATACTATAGATAACTGCAAAATAAATCCACACCATCCATTCATTGTCTTCGCCTTTGTCACCTCTCGACCCAGAAATGGACAATCAGCTCCCTCTCAAATCACTGAGCACCAGCCCCTCACTGATCCTGCTGCAGGTGGAGCGGCCGCAGAAAGATGCTGCTCTAGTTTGTGAGAGCACAGCCTTGATCTTTCAGCAGGAGCTTCAGGCAAAGTGGGGTTAAGTGTCTTGCCCAAGGACACGACAACAGCAGAGGCATCAGAGGGAGTCGGTGGAGAAGGTCTTGTGGTGATCTTGAACCCACAACCCTTCAGGCTCAAAGGCCAATGCTCTACCAACTGAGTATTCTCTGTAAAATACTGTAAATGCTTTAAAAAGTAACAGGCTTTAAATTCTACAATACTTTGCTGGCAAGAAAATTACCGTTTAAAAACTTTAAATTCTACAGTTAATTCGCTACAATGTCATACCTACCGACCCTAACCCAAAATCAGGAGTGTCTGGTTGACTAAATTGTCGCTCTTGCCAAAACTTTCAGATGTACAGCTCGCTAACAAATGACCAATAACAATAAATCCCTGTGATTCAGATTTCAGCGTGTCGGTGCATTCTGTCCCCTCATTATTTGAGCTAAATCCTCCGTCACTGTGAAAATGATAGAGTTTGAGGAGAACCAGATGGGTCCAGCACAGCTTTGGTAAAACGGTCCAAAAAGAGAACGTGGGTTCGTAATCGAGCGAGGAGGGGAGACAATGTTCAGGCCCCATGTTCCAACCCCTCTCTGTGCTATGATTGCCTCCCCACCCACTCAATTTTGCAGCTGATCAAGCAGGAATTGAAATATCCACCAGAAAAAAACAGCAAGAAACCCAAAGAGAGCCAGAGTGCGGAGAGAAAGATACTGAACAAAATGTCTGTCTTTAAGATGTGGAGTGGTATGTACGCTCGCAAAGCGATGTCGGAAAGCTCCAACAAGCAATTTGGAGAGAAGATAGCAATAATAACTCCACTAGTCGAGGTAAAAGTACGAGCCATTATGTGTAATTTTCCTGGTACTGCTCTTGCATTTGGATCCATTTCTCGTTCTGTTGTGGGAAAGAAAGCAATGGCCCCATCTGGCAGCTTCCTCAGAGAGATCATGGCAAATGCACTCTCCTCGACATGGATACATCTCCTCTCGGCCGTGCCGGGTTGAAGAGGGGCCGGAGCACTAAAAGCTATACCGTAACAAAGATAAACAGCGCAGGAGAAAAAGCAGAAAGCAAAGTTTGATATAAAATAGTTTCAATACTTCACTTCCAGAGGATCTGAGGGGGCTATATTTTTAACATCTAAAGGGAATAGGGGTCGAATTGTCTTTGTCTATGAAAGAACTGCCCTTATTTGGAGATAAAACTTGACCATCCGAGTGAATTCAACACCACGTGATACAAGAAAAATAATATGATTTAAAAAGTTAAAAAAGCAAAAGAAGAACTGTCATGGATCTATGTAAGTGTGAATGTCTTTGTATGTTTGTATTCATTCATTCATTCATTTTAAGGCCCCTTTACGCGTTTCAACAGGGGCTTCGGGCAATGTGGGGTGGAGTGTATTGCCCAAGGACACAAAGACAGCAGACATGTGGGAGCAGTTGGAGTAGGTCTCGTGGGGGGATCGAACCCACAACCTTCAGTTTCATGGCTCTACTTCAGCTATGGATCCTGCAGCTAAAATCTTAAGACGCATTTTTACTCTCTGGCCTTTAACACCGTGTGAGTTGTGTGGTCCTATTTTTATTTTGTTTTATTTGTTTTATTGTTTTTATTTATTTATTTTTTCTTTTTAAATCGGATAACTAGTATTTTATTGTTTTTATCACATGTTTATAGTTTACTGGTATTTTACTGTTTTTATTAAAAAAAAACAAAAAAAATATTTATTTTTTTTACTTTGCGCATATTTAAATGTGTTGATTTTATCTCTGTGCAGCACTTTGGAAACTTGTTTTATAAAATGTGCTATATAAATAAAGTGGATTGGATTGGATAAAATAATAAAATATCAACTGAGCCACTGTCGCCCTGTGTTTGTGTATATTTCTGTATGGATATGTGTCTGAAAACACAAATATGAAGTACTGCCATCTGCTGTCTCCGCTGTTCTGAGTGCACTATCTAACTGTATTTATCAAATTAAAATAACGCGTCTGTTTTATAAAGCGCTTTTTTGGACACTCAAAGACGCTTCACACTCATTCGTTAGTTATCATTCATTCACTCCATACACGGTGGTGATAAACTACTACTGTAGCCACAGCTGCCCTGGGGCACACTGACAGAAGCGAGTCATTGGCCCCTCCCACCACCACCAACCATTCACACACACACCAGACTCATTCTAATGTGGGAGAAGTGTCTTGCCTAAGGACACAACCACAGTTTGGCACTTTACAGCCGCAGCTGTGGCAGCAGGTGTTCCCAGAGGTTAAGTGTCTTGCCCAAGGACACAATGACAGCAGACATCAGTGACATCTTGCGGTGGGCTCGAACCTACAACCCTCAGGCTTAAAGGCCAATTCTCTACCAACTGAACCACTGTCACATAGTTTTTTTTTTAAAGACAAAAATAACTATAAAGAAACAGTACATTTCAGAGATCTTATATTTCAAACAATCCGACTTTATTGATAAAGAACTTACAAACTATGATGACTTACAGTTACATTTTCAGGACATTGTTTTGGACATCATAGAATCTAAAATAATTCAGATCTGGTGCCAGCAACATTTGGAACCATTTTTGAAGAATGACCTGTATTTTTTTTTTTTTTCATGAAGATTTGTAAAAAGGCCTTGGCAGAACATTGGACCACTTCTAAATAATTTGGCCTCTAATCCTGGGCCAGCAGCAGTTGTAATCTCAAACAGGTCTGAGGAATCACTTTATCAAAGATACACTGAGGTCCACGTGTGTTTTCAAAGGGATGGAACATTTTCTCCATTATGTACAAGTTACATTTGGTCTTTCTGAACAAAAAGTTATTCTTGTGCAAAAGAAGTAGCAGGTTTTGAACAAGGTTTTTTTTGTTTTTAGACTTTCTATACATGTTGTCCATCTTTTTATTATTTCTATAGACTTGGACTATACCCAAAAAACACCCCGGCTCCCCACGTGACTCCGGACCATTAAAACACCTGTGCCTTGGGTATGGAAGGCAGGGATGGGTAGAGGAAGGGGGAGGAAGGGGGAGGAAGCCGGAAAGCGAGGCACAGGGTGAGGAGAAAGCCCCGTGGTCTGGGGTCCAGGCCCGAGACCAAAGGACAGACCAGGACGGATACGAAGAGCTGGAGCTGCCTCTGAACCCAGGACAGAAGCACTGAGCAGCAGGGCCTGGTTTTATCTTGTGTTTTAGCCTGTATTTTTAAGCCTCTATTTTTAGTCCCTTCTCCCTGTGTGTCCCTTGTGCACCAAAATAAAAAGTAAAAAAATACACAAAAATACATCAATAAAAGCTTTACTTAACGCTGCTAAATGGGGGAAATGTTGGTAAAGTTTCAGCCTCTCTTTGAATGCCTCCTCCCAGATACAGGGCGAGCTTACAGGCAGGATACAGACTCCATCTTTAGAGACTTCAGGGAAGACACCAGATGAGATCCTGTCCTTGTCTTTGTCCTGTCACTGCTTGTATTCGTTGGCAGAATCCATTTCCATCTATTCCTTGACAATTTATAGTCCAGTTTTTATCACGGCTTTTAATTCTGTGATCTTTTCAAACCGGACCTAAAGAATCGTTTACATCTGTGACATCTGTCCTTTGACCAGAATATTCCATCGGAGAACAGAATTTTTATATACGGCATACGACAACATTCTCAAACAAAAAAATAGCACCACACATTATTTTTTTTAATGAAAGAAGTTGCAAAAGTTACTCAAAAAAGTGTCCCTTTAAGTAATGTATATAATCATTGAAAGCAAATGTGTGGGTTATTTACGTCCTTATATTTCTCTATGTATTGAGAGGAACCAGATCTTGCGGAACCAGTATTAATCTACCCATGCACATTTCCGTCTCTCAGCTCGTATAACGTGTTATAGGAGACTAAATTCAACATATTCCACAAACATATGTAAAAAACAATGCACACGATAACACACACAGTTGTTTTAAATGACGGCTAAAGCAGCTACAGCGAGACGGACAAGACAGCGTACGATCCCATGAACAAAGAAGCAGCAGATATAAATCTCCTCTCTCTCCGGTGTCTTCCTGATCGGAGCGTGGACGGCTGGCAGATGAAGTGGACACTGGGAGAGGAGTGGGTGCGCTCTGGCAGCTAATTATCGCCCAAATCCTGTTTAGTGTCCGCTGCAGAACGGAGCAGGTGCCTGACACAGCACGGTAAAGCAGGATTACTCATTTCTCCTTATTTTAGACCCTCTTCCCCCGATATATTTGATGTCTCCTCGGCGCACACGCATGACTCACTAGTAATTAAAGTGAAGGGGTCCTGTCCTGCGTCCGGAGAAAGAGCAGGGGATATTGGTGTTTTGGATAAACATTGGTGTTATTGGAAAGGCTGTTGTGGGAATAAGAAAATACAGCAAGGTCTAATTTGAAAACTGTGGAAAACGAGCGGATGATTTCAGAAATAATTTAGTTATATAACGTCCAGGTAATTCCCAAGAGCCCAGGCAAATAAAATTACCTCTACAATGGATGAAAGTGCAGGGAGAAGAAAGTTGATATATTTTCAGGGCAGATATTTTGTGGAGATGGTGTTATTATGGGAAGAACGATACACAGTGTGGCATTAAACTTGTCTATTACTTTGTAGAAAAGCAAGGCCTAATTTACAAGTCAACTGCTCACATTAAAGGGAATATCAGCAACTTCATTTTCTTTTAATAAATAAAAAGACACAGTTTTGAAAGACCACAGAATTAAAAAAGATGTAATATATTTATATAAAAGAAGTATATTTAGGGTCTAACCAGTGCTTGTCTTTAAAAAGTGTCAATCTCTCTTCACAGTTTTAAGTAACAGACATTCATTCATTATAACCCATAACCAAATGCATTACAACCTGGAACAAGACAGCACTAGAAAACCAGACGCCTAAAATTTAACCAGTCACCACTTAAGGACTTTTTTTTCTAAAACTAATTCCAAAGAAGGATTGTTACTTCCGGTTTCGTCCCGATTCACTCGGGAGCATTACATGGTAAACTCAGATCCAATCGTTTCAATCTGCAAGTTGTTGTGTTAACAGAGCTCAATGGAGCAAATCCAGACCTTATTAGGAACTGAAATGAGTACAATGGTGTGGTAAGACCAGGCTAGGACAATTGTACTGTAGGCAAAAAATGAAGATGAAGAGAGTCTTATTCAAAGAAGTCACTGCTCACAGAAACGCCTCCCTCTCCCCAGACACTTGCCGTGGCTCTACAGACTGAACTCATTTGCTTGTGTTTAGCATATGATTATATTTTGGTAAATATTATTACCATCAAATGAGTTTCCAACGATGAGCCACAAATTAAGAAGCATAGGTAAGTAAGTAGTAGTAAGTAAGTAATCTTTATTTATATACCGCCTTTCACAGGCCAGAGTCATAAAGCAGTTTACAATTGTTATTATTTTTGGGCACTTGTCCTCTCACTCCACACAGAGATGGGAGCGGGGTCGCCAAACAGGAGGAACATGCCTACATTGTACATATTTTTAGTGGTAGGGGAAACCGGAGTACCCAGAGGAAACCTACACAAACACGGGGAGAACATGCAAACTCCACTCAGAAAGGCCCTGGTCCGACCGGGATTCGAACCCAGGACCTTCTTACTGAGAGGCGAGAGTGCTATCCACTCAGCCACCGTGCCGCCCAGGTGGTTTTAACAGTTTATCAATATCTGTCCAAACATCCAGACCCATCATCAAGAAGGGATTAAGAGGCGTAAAATACTGTACACAGGCAATTCACCGGTCAAAGCCGATGTGAAAAATCAAGACAAGACAATAAGCTTTCACATTACTGTAATTACACATATTCACACGTCATCTGCACTTTTATGTCTCTTTGAACCATTCTCACATCAGGAGGACATTTAAACTGCTAATGTGCTGGGAACAAGCATTCAAAATGTCATAGGCATAAGTGTGCATTATTATCAGAGGTGCATGGAATTGAAATAATGCTTTGCCTCAAACCAGTATCTGCAAACCTCACAGCCCGTGTTTTTAGTAAGTAAGTAAGTAAGTAATCTTTATTTATATACCGCCTTTCACAGACCAGAGTCACAAAGCGGTTTACAATTGTTATTATTTTTGGGCATTGGTCCACTCACTCCACACAGAGATGGGAGCGGGGTCGCCAGTACAGGAGGCGCATGCCAGACCTATTGTGCATGTTTTTAGTGGTAGGGGAAACCGGAGTACCCGGAGGAAACCTACGCAGACACGGGGAGAACATGCAAACTCCACTCAGAAAGGCCCTGGTCCGGCCGGGATTCGAACCCAGGACCTTCTTGCTGAGAGGCGAGAGTGCTATCCACTCAGCCACCGTGCCGCCCACTACGTACTTTCTGTCCATTTGTTAGGAGTAGTTTAAAAAAGCTGCATTTTGACAGAATACTGAATCCTTGCAGCAAACGCATTGTAAGGCAAGGGGTTAAAGAGAAATAATTTTAAAAGAATTATTGAAGGTTCTGGTACACTCAGAAATACAAACACATTGCAATTATTTTTGGTTATTGATAAATATAAAATCAGTCCATAAGTCAGTGCGCTGCAACATCGAAATTTCCCCACTGTGGGACGAGTAAAGGAATTCTTATCTTATCTTTCCAGAAGACAGGCTATGTAGCTATGTCCTCTCTTTGGTCTCTCTCTGGTCTCTCTCTGGTCTCTCTTCCTGGTCTCTCTCTAGACTCTCTCTGGTCTCTCTCTTTGGACTCTCTATCTGGCCTCTCTCTGGTCTCTCTCTCTGGTCTTTCTCTGGTCTCTCTTTCTGGACTCTCTCTGGTCTCCCTATGGTCTCTCTCTGGACTCTCTCTGGTCTCTCGCTCTGGTCTCTCTCTGGTCTCTCTATGGTCTCTCTATGGTCTCTCTCTCTGGTCTCTCTCTGGACTCTCTCTGGTCTCTTTATGGTCTCTTTATGGTATCTCTATGGTCTCTCTTTGGACTCTCTCTGGTCTCTCTATGGTCTCTTTATGGTATATCTATGGTCTCTCTCTGGTCTCTCTCTGGACTCTCTATGGTCTCTCTCTCTCTGGTCTCTCCGGTCTTGTGTTTATGCTAGTTCTAACAATTGAAACGTTGGTTCTGTTGCCTGTGCTGGAACCCAAGACCAAGTGAATATTATCGTTAACATTATACGTCACTTTTATTACACATACATGTGTTTTACTTCCCATTTCTGGTAACAACGCCATCAGTGTGGTGCTAAGCTTAAGTCGTAAAGAAAGTTGTGTATCAGAAAGAATGATGGATGGTGGATGATGTGTCCTTTACTTAATAGAACGGTGCAATTTCCCCGACAAAAGAACGTAAATCCCACTCTATATATTTTAAACCTGAGATGGACCATTTAATCATTTCCTTACAGACACTGTCAAATGCCGGTTAATTGCATGAAAGAGATTTTAATAGAACTGTCGCTCAATGTGGGACCAACGAAAAGAAGCATCAGGTTTACAACAAATCGAGGAGAGTGTGTGAAGTGGATGCCAACAGCGGGTCATGGGCTCAAAAACAACCTGCAGCACTAATAACAGCTCGGAGATATTTATAAAAGCAGAAGAAGTGGGCAGCGTAGAGCGACGGGCCTCTCGGAAGGACCGGCCGAAGGAAGTACGCCTTCTTCAAAACACTGAGTTCACCTGGCTCACAGAAGGAGGCGTTTAGGTTCGTTTGGAGAGGAGGGATTTTTAGATTCTTTGTAGAAAAGTGGGGGGTTAAATGCAAGGGTTAGAGGTAAAGGTATTTGACTGAGACCAAAGAGTTTTCAGAGGACTGCATGAGACTTCCGAAGCTTTTACACACATGCAGCAGATCAGTGGGGTGACAGTGGCTCAGTTGGTAGAGCATAGGCCTTTAGGCATGAAGGTTGTGGGTTCGAGCCCACCACAAGACCTACTTCACGACTCCCACTGATGACTGTCGTTGTGTCCTTGGGCAAGACACTCAACCCCACTTTGCCTGAAGCCCCTGCTGAATAATCAAGGCCCCTGTGGACTCACCACCTGCAGGAGGATCAGTGAGGGGCTGGTGCTAAGTGTACTGGGTGCTGACTGCCAACTCCCCGACTCAGAAATGCATTAAGGGGAAGAGGGTGGATGGATGGATGGATGGATGGCAGCAGATCATTGGTTTGTTTATTAAAAATGTCACTTGGACAAAAAAAATATCTGAAATTGAACTCACATAGCAAAACAATTCTTATCGGACAAACCTTTCCAGAATAAACACCTGAGTAGATTATAAAATTATATATTCTTTTCATAGACATTCTGCCTGGTGGAAGCATGTAAAGTGTCAGTGTGTGTGTGTAAGAGAATCGGACCGAGTACCGACCCTTGTGGCACACCAAATTTAATTTTAGAATATAGCGAGGAGTTTTAGTTCACATTAACAAACTGTTACAGATCCGATAAGTAGGATTGAAACTATCCAAGGCTGCTCCTCTGAGATCCCATGACAAGGGAGTTCTGGTAAGTAAATGTGTTCATATGAAGTACTGAAGTGTTATGGTATTTTTATGGAATGTTTGTACTTCACTTTTTTAAATGCCAGATGACAATGACAATTCAAAACAAAAAATACAACCAACGAAAATCATACAGACATCAGTCAATGAAAAGGTAAGACAAAAGTAGATGGACAAACAAGAATATTCAACAGACCAGATAGACAGATGAGACAGACGGAGACACAGACAATAAAACAGAGACAGACAGAGACAAGACAAAGAAAGACAGAGACACAGACAGAGACAAGACAGAGACACAGACAGAGCCACAGACAGAGAAAGACAGACAAGACAGAAAAGACACAGATACAGACAAGACAAAGACAGAGAGACAGACAAGACAGAGACAGACAAGACAGAGACAGACGAGACAGAGAGACAGACAAGACAGAGACAGACGAGACAGAGACAGACGAGACAGACAAGACAGAGACAGACGAGACAGAGAGACAGACAAGACAGAGACAGACGAGACAGACCAGACAGAGACAGACGAGACAGAGAGACAGACAAGACAGAGACAGACGAGACAGAGAGACAGACAAAACAGAGACAGACAAGACACAGAGACAGACAGACAGACAGAGACAAGACACAGACAGAGACACAGACATACAAAGAAACAGACAAGACGACAATCACTCCCGTTTTATAAACCACTTTGTTATTAATGTGTCGTTTTCATTCCGGGCAGTTGTCAATAACACTCTAGAAAAGCAATGAAGGACAATCATAAAGTAAGAAATCCTTGAGTGACGGTGTCTGTTGTTCTCCGGCAGATCTCACTGTCTGAGATAATGGTTCTTTTGGAAGACAAGTTCAGATGTATGTGACCGTTCTGAAGAATGTAAACAAGGTAATATTTTTACGCCTTTGCCCCGTTTTGTTGAGTTTTGTGTTTTTTCTCTGGATTTTGCGTTTGTATTTTTCTTTTGTTTAATTACTCTCTTTTTTTTGGCATTTTGTGTTCTTTAATATTTTGCCTTTTGACTTTGTAGTGTCTAATGGGATCACTTGCTTACGTTTTATATTCATGCATTAACTTCTACTGCAGGTTAACCTAAGAAAACGTTGCGTACATATTGCTTTGGAGACTTCATAACTAGATGAATTGAGCCGTTTATGCCATCACCTCTACAACACAAGTAACAATGCAACATCCAGTGAGGCTTTGTGAGCTAGCTCAATTTGCACCTGTCAATGATGAAACTGTTAAAAAGATAATCACAGGTCTTAGTTCCTCTACCTGCAGTCTGGATGTACTACCTCCTAGATTTCTTAAGTCTGTTATGTGTAGTCTATTACCCTCATTGACACAAATAGTAAACATGTCTTTTTTATCTGGAACATTTCCAATGGCCCTGAAAAAGGCAGTCATTGGGCCCCTCCTAAAAAAGAGCAGTTTGGATGCTGCGGTACTTGAAAATTACCGTCCCATCTCAAATCTGCCTTTCATGGGAAAAATTCTTGAAAAAGTTGCCTACCAACAACTTACTGAATTTTTAATATCTAATGACTCATTTGACATGTTCCAGTCTGGCTTTAGACCACACCACAGTACTGAGACCGCTCTAGTCAAGGTAACAAATGATATTCGGCTTAACACTGATGCAGGAAAAGTCTCTGTTTTAGTCATGTTAGATCTGAGTGCCGCTTTCGACACCGTTGACCATGAGATTCTCATGCAGAGACTGGAGGACTGGGTTGGTGTTGCTGGTACCGCCCTAAGCTGGTTTAGGTCCTATCTAGAAGAAAGGAAGTATTGTGTGGAGATTGGAGACTATGTCTCAGATAATATGGCCCTGACCTGCGGAGTGCCACAGGGGTCGATTCTGGGACCTCTCCTGTTCAATATTTACATGCTGCCATTAGGTCAGTTAATTCAAAGTATGAAAGTGTCCTACCACAATTACGCTGATGACACTCAGATCTATGTCTCACTGACTGCAGGAGAGCATGGACCGGTGGACTCACTCCTTCGCTGTATCCAGCGGATCAGTGAGTGGATGCAATGCAATTTTCTCCAGCTAAATGCGGACAAAACCGAAATGATTGTCTTTGGTCCCGAGAAACAAAGAGAGACCGTCATTTGTCACCTTCAGTCTCTCTCCCTGGGGCCTTTAAATAAGGTCAGAAATCTGGGAGTAATAATGGATTCTGACTTAAACTTCAATAGCCACATTGGATCGGTAACATCAGCAGCTTTTTATCATCTGAAAAATATTGCCAAAATTAAAAATGTCCAGAGCAGACTTGGAGATTCTTATCCATTCTTTTGTTTCCAGTAGGCTGGATTACTGCAATGGCCTGCTCACAGGTATCTCCAAACATGCAGTAAAACAGCTGCAGTATATTCAAAATGCTGCAGCCCGAGTCCTGACTAGAACCAGGAAGTACGACCACATTAGTCCGGTCCTCAGGTCTCTGCACTGGCTTCCCGTGGCCCAGAGGATAGACTTTAAAGCAGCTCTCCTGGTGTACAAGTCTCTCCATGGCCTTGCACCAAAGTACATCCATGATATGCTAGTCCCATATGAACCAGCCCGGACTCTGAGGAGCGCAGGGACGGGACTCCTGTTAGTGCCCAGAGTCAGGACTAGACAGGGGGAGGCTGCTTTTCAGATTTATGCAGCTAAAGTCTGGAACAGTCTTCCTGAGGATGTGAGACTGGCTGCCTCTCTGTCAATGTTCAAATCCATGTTAAAGACTTTTCTTTTTTCCTGTGCATACAACTAGAGAATTTTATCTTTTTAACACACCTTGTTATTTATTGTTGTAACTTTTTGTGTTTTTAACTATTTTATTGTTTTTAATTACTTGTGTGATTCTTATGTTTTTAAATTACTTATGTGATTTTAATGCTTTTTACTTACATATGTGTTTTTAATTGTATTTTAATGGTGATGATTTGTGCATTGTGTGGTGTGGACTGTGAGGCGCTTTGTGTTGCCCTGTGCAGGAAAAGCGCCCTATAAATAAAGATTGATTGATTGATTGATTTAAGTCAGAATTACATCCAACAGTGTTTTTTGGCCCCCATACGTTCGTAAAAATCCATCTCGTGAATATGTATGTTGATTCTAGCGCTCTCAGATGCTGTTTGAAGCCTGTACCTGTGTGTGTGTATTAGTATGTGCGTGCATGTGTGTGTGTGTGCGTGTGTGCGTACATGTGTGTGCTTCTGATTGATTCTCTTCTCTTCACTTTTCCCACAAATAAACAGGCTGTATATTTGCACTGATTAGGCCGAGACAAGAGCAGCACATGAGGAGCCGCGGTAATTACACAGTGGAGAAGTTCCTCCGAGACACATTTATCACACAATCACCACACTCTGAATACGGTCTGTGCGCGGTTAGAAAACGGCTTTCACAAGATCAGATATGCAAGATGGGAAAGGGATGGTATCTATACTCTAATCAGCTGTCTCGTAAAGTTACATTACCCAATTTAGGACTTTCACCTAGATTCAATCTGGTTTTGACCAAGTGAGATTTTAACGAATACTTTTTCTCAATAATTTAAAATGTTGAGTTTGTTATTCATGTATTTTTATCCTCTGTCTCGTCTTTAGATCAGATTTCTTGAGGCAGATACATGAAAAAGAGATGGTCAGATTATTTTTTGTCATCAATTTAGAGGTAAAAATCAAAGAATAGTAGGAATATGGTTTGAATTGTTGCCTAAATTTACCAAATAAAACTCAGGAGCTGGGTCACGCCTCAATCTACGCCTGACACCGGTTTTCACTCCTCATTACCCAGAATTCTAAGCTTTCCCATGTCATATGTTTGTCTCAATGTGGGCAGGTCTTGGCTCCAAAAGGTCCATGTGCACGTGCACTGGCATGTTTGCTATCTCACTCCGGTCAGGTGGGGGTGTACCCGGAAAGAGAATTACCTAATACTTTGATATGGCGTCTTCTTTCCTCTCAAAAGCGTCTTTACAGGATGGTCCAACGCCAGATTGATGATTGTGTAGAACTCTAATGCGTTCTCCACAATATCAATCTGGGACTTCTGCAGGAGAATCCTTTCGGGGAAAGGAGGGATAAGAAGCAGAATACTTCAAGCTGATAGGGCGAAGTGACGCTGTGTGCCCGCCTACCAAGGTTGCCGTCCAGAAATGCACAAAGCGCCTCTCGCTGTTCATCTTTCAAAAAAAAAATTGGAGATTCTGCTAAAACTGACTTGATAGCCTCAGCTACGCGTCTGTCCTCCTGCGTAGCCATGTTTGTTTTGCTTCGGCCCGGCACTTCTTGCTTTCGTCAAACCCCCAGACTGGCGCGTGATTGGCTTGAACAGCTAAATGTTCTACTCGAAAAGTAAGTAAGTAAGTAAGTAAGTATTTATTTATATACCGCCTTTTCACTGCAGATTTGAGTCTCAAAGCGGTTTACAATTGTTAATTTTTTGGGCATTTGTCTCTCACTCCACACAGATGGGAGCGGGGAGAGTACAGGAGGCGCATGCTAGAACTATTGGACATATTTTTAGCGGTAGGGGAAACCGGAGTACCCGGAGGAAACCTACGCAGACACGGGGAGAACATGCAAACTCCACTCAGAAAGGCCCTGGTCCGACCGGGATTCGAACCCAGGACCTTCTTGCTGAGAGGCGAAAGTGCTATCCACTCAGCCACCGTGCCGCCGCGAAAAGGGTTGGCGGGAGCGGGGCAAGATGTATTCTTGAGTGTTTGTGAACTTACAAATACCGCGAGGATTCAGTTTGCTGGCAAGGTTATCCAACGCTGTTCCAGGTGTAATGGTTATTTATTTATTTACTTATTTATTTTGAGAATATATAATTAGTACAAATTAATTGCAAACAACTTAGGTTCATTTACAAAATATAACAAAAAAAGAGTAATAATACCAACATGACATTTATGGATGCTCAAAAAAGGAGTGGAAAGAAGTAAACACTTTCTGAGGAGGGAGTTTTGGACCAGTCTAGTTTAGCCGCTGTGGACTTCAGAATGCACTCGTTAAATGAATGGGGCTAGTGCCGGCTAACGCATGCGCAAGTGCATTTCTTCACCTTTTCCTGCGAGAGGGGCTGCCCACGGCCATTTTGAAAAAGCCCACAGAAGGCGGTGGTGAGACAGGCGTGAAACTAATGTGTTACGTCCGTTCATATTTACAGTCTATGCTTCGTCTCAGCACTTTCGACCAAACCATGGACCTACTGTACCTGCCAACTCACACCCTCACACATCCTGAAGGAGTCCCAGGAGATATACGCCCCCACCCTCATATTTCAATAATGTTTTTTAATACTGTCGTGGTGTGGCCCATGTTACAAACGTCAATCCAACGAATGACCATTTATTAATATTGACTTTTTTGTTTTGCTGTTGTTAAATCAAAACTTTGTGGGCCGCATTTTTTATATTTTACAAATTTCTTATTCACTAGCATCCCGGAGCCCAGAGGATGGACTAAACATGGAGAGGCTTAATTTCACATTTATGCACTTAAAATCAGGAGTAGTTTACCTGAAAATAGACAGGCTTCTTCTCCGACAATGTCCCAATCAAAGTTTAAAATAGTTCTGTTTTGCTGAGCCACAACTGAAGGATTGTAAATTCACTCTTTTTAATATACTGTGAATACACATGATTTTGATGGTTTTTGTGATTGTTTCTATCTTGTGTTGTTCAGATCTTTGAGTGGTCTTGTGGATGAATCGTGCTATACATATAAACTTGCCTTTCTTCAATGAGACAGAATCAAAACAAGCTTTAACTGTTCTATTTTGGCTTCAAATAGGTCAGATACAGTAGGAGGCCTAAGCAGGTCAATTATGTGTGTGTGTGTGTGTGTGTGTGTGTGTGTGTGTGTGTGTGTGTGTGTCTGTGTGTGTGTGTATTTCATCTTGTCATATATGTTTTACAGAATCACAAATTTTATGTTTTTATGTTTGAAAATCCTGAACCTCACTGCACATCAACCAGAAAACAGACTCAGTATCAAACATGTGCTCACAGCCCTTTAAAGGCTCTTTTCCGTCACGCACGCAATAATATTTCCGGAAAGTTCCAAACACTTTCCCTGATGTACCCGCGGCCCCTCAGCAGCAGCAGCAGCCACATCGTCAGCAGCAGCAGCAGAATCATCAGCAGCAGTATCAGCAGCAGTATCAGCAGCAGCAGTATCATCAGTATCAGCAGCGTGGTGGGGGTCCTGTGTGTGTACAACAGAAGTCTCTGTGGTGCTATTTATAGAAGCACAGTCTCTGAGCATGTTTCCAGTTTACCCACAGCTCCCCCAGCCCCTCTCCCTCACCCCCCTCCCCCCATACACCCCCCACCCCCCACTCCCCCCCCACTGCTCTGGTTGGGCTCTGAAGTGTCTTTGATGATGTGACAGCATATTTGATTTGTTCAGTGTCCGAGCGGCCTGGAGCCATCGAGCTGGGGGACAGATGCCAACTTTGAGCGACACCACAACTGCCTCACATGCAATACCTCACACGCACACACACACACGCACGCACACACATACACACACACACACGCACATACACACGCGCACACACACACACACACACATGTGCACACACACACACATGCACATATACACACACACGCAGGCACACACACACACATGTGCACACATATGCACATGCACACACACACACGCACACGCACGCACACACATACACACACACACGCACATACACACGCGCACACACACACACATGCACACACACACACACATGTGCACACACACACACATGCACATATACACACACACGCAGGCACACACACACACATGTGCACACATATGCACATGCACACACACGCACACACACGCACACACATCAGAATCAGAATCATTTTTATTGCCACGTAAGTAACAGGAGGTCACAGACTTGGAAATTGCTTTGGCTCAGTGCAACAGTCAGAAAGAGATAATAAAAAAACACTTCTAAAGAATAAATTAAAATTTAAAATAGAGTTACAGTTACTATTCACAATATACAAGTGGACATGGTGCACACAATGTAAGGTGACAGCAGTACATACACACACATGCAGAAATAGACACACACACGTATGCACAAATACACACACAGGAAGGCACACACACACACACACACACCTTGCATAACTGCATCCAGCCTGCGACCACCTGCCAGTATATAGACTCTTCAGAAACACTTTATAATAATGAATAATGCATTATATTTAAATGGAAACTCAAGATCTCATTTGCATTATTCATTCGTTCAATCAAATAGGGCGACAGTAGCTCAGTTGGTAGAGCATTGGCCTTTGGGCCTGAAGGTTGTGGGTTCGAGCCCACCGTAAGACCTACTTCACGACTCCCACTGATGACTGCTGTCGTTGTGTCCTTGGGCAAGACACTTAACCCTACTTTGCCCAAAGCCCCAACTGAAAAGATCTCAGCTCCTGTGGACTCACCACCTGCAGGAGGATCAGTGAGGGGCTGGTGCTCTGTGGACTGGGTGCAGCTCTGACTGCCGCCCCCCCGACCCAGAAATGGATTAAGGGGAAGAAAATGGATGGATGGAGGGCATTCGTTCAATCCAGAGCGGGAGGCGCCTGTAGCCACAGCTGCCCTGGCAGAATCTCAGGGACCTTCTCACTTGTCGGTCTGGTTCATTTAAACTGGAGCAAGCTTGTTTCATCAAAAAAAAACTTCCCAGATTTGTTTCAAAAGATGTGAAATTATTTAAGTGACCGGTGGACTCTGGGCATTCAAATCATAAATAATCACAGTACATTAAAAGAGAGACACAAAGAAGGAGTCCAGTCCCTGTGCTCCTCAGAGTCCCAGCAGGAGGCCTGTCCCTGTGCTCCTCAGAGTCCCAGCAGGAGGCCAGTCCCTGTGCTCCTCAGAGTCCCAGCAGGAGGCCAGTCCCTGTGCTCCTCAGAGTTGGTTCATGTGGGATGTTAGTCGCACATGTCGCTCACGTACTTTGGTGCGAGGCCATGGAGAGACTTGAAATACTCCTGCACACTGAAAGAAGGTCGGCCGTTTGATAACATCAGTTTCCTCAGGGCGCTCCGGTTTTCCCCTTCCCTCCAAATGATGCAACATCGATAAATCCAAAGGGGTGCACTGTAAGTAAGTAAATACTTGTTTATAAATAACCAGAGTCACAAAGGGCTCTGGAAGAAACCTATTAGCAGACACGGGGAGAACATACAAACTCCACTCACAAAGGCCCTGTCCCGACTGAGATTATAACCCAGGACCTTCTTGCAGAGAAATGAGAAGCACTCTCATTGCTAACCACTCAGCCACCCAGCTTGCCCTCTGCAATGACCACTCCTGACAGCTTCTCCTCGTGGCTCTAAAGAATGGGCCAAATGTAGAGGATGACACAGTTTATACCATATCCTTCCACCAACACGTACTCACTCACCATATTGATATTAGGCCATATTTATATAAGTCCTTAGCTCTAAATCCTAAGGACACGTTTGAGCTACTGGCGTCCTACTGTGGCTCCTGGAATCCCCACGTCTCCTATTCCACCTTAGGCACCGCACTCTGATTCTGAGATCTGACAAAGAACAGCTGTAGCAGACACACAGGCCTATGGCTATTGTTGAGAAAGGAAAGAAAACATTAAAGAAACGGAGAGATCTGTTTAGTTGATTATATATGTTTCACATTGACTTGACTTAGACTTAGACTTAGGCCAAGGCTTAAACTTAGACTTAGACTTAGGCCCTGATTAGACGGAGGCGCTGCACAGACGTTGCCAAGTTATTAACAGAAACGACCAGGCTCCTAATGCAAATTTGGTGCATTTCTCACATTATTCTTCACATGTGCACAACAGTTAGTGCATTTCTCAGAACAATTAGTGCAAACTGTAAAAACTCGTGGATAACCACAAAAGTGCATAACTTTCTCAAAACAAAAAAGTTTTTTTCTCAAAAGCAAGTCTTGAGGTCAATGAAACTGTCTCAAAATGATAAGTCCTAACAACAGTGAGTATGAACAACAGTCACATGGTTTAGTCATGTTTTCATCTTGAAAGTTTACTCTCTCTGTGTTTTCAATGTAAAAAAGTCCGATCTCAGTGACACTCGGTGAGAAAACTTCAGTAAAGTTACACATGACTGTATTTAGAGAGGTAACTGAGTACAAGACATGTATGTATATACGTATGTATGTATCTGTAAGTATATGTATGTGTGTGTTTGTATGTACTGTATGTATTTCACATGTATTTTCGCTCCTGAGATCAAAAGTGGACGCTTCAGTTTCCTGCAGAGGTGCGGGCAGGTTCTGTGTGCTTCTGCCCTCTGGTGGCCAGTCTGTCAAACTACAGCTATAGCGTTCAATTCAATTCAATTCAACTTTTTCCCATTGAAACACAAAAAATAACAAACAAGCAGTGATGACTTTACCATGAGCCATAAGGGGCATTGCTTTGTCTTGCTCTAGTGCAGTAGGCATCACTAACATTGATTCTGATGCTTGATGCAGAGGTAAGACAAGGAAGTATAATTCATGTCTGTATATTTACCTGCCAGGCTCTGATCCAGGGCTTAATGTCTGTGAGTAAAAACATCCAGGTCGCGCCAAAACCTGCCGGTCTCCTTTGTGCTATCCCTAAAGCTAGGCAAGGCAAGGCAAGGCAAGTTTATTTGTATAGCACAATTCATACACAAGGCAACTCAAAGTGCTGAACAAGAAAGCATTAAAATCATAAATAATCACAGAACATTAAAAAGAAAGATAAAAACATAAAATCCCTCAGTTGTATGCACAGCTAAACAGCACCGTTTTTAACCTGGTGTTAAACATTGTCAGAGAGGAGGCCTGTCTCACATCTTCAGGAAGACTGTTCCAGATTTTAGCAGCATGAATCTGAAAAGCAGCCTCCCCATGTTTAGTCCTGACTCTGGGCACTAACAGGAGTCCAGTCCCTGTGCTCCTCAGAGTCCGGGCTGGTTCATATGGTACTAACATGTCACTAATATATTTTGGTACAAGGCTATGGAGAGACTTGTACACAAGCAGAGCTGTTTTAAAGTCTATTCTCTGAGCCACAGGAAGCCAATGCAGAGACCTGAGGACCGGACTAATGTGGTCGTACTTCCTGGTTCTAGTCAGGACTCGAGCTGCTGCATTTTGAATGTACTGCAGCTGTTTTACAGCCTGTTTGGACAGACCTGTGAGCAGGCCATTGCAGTAGTCTAACCTACTGGAGACAAATGCATGGATAAGAATCTCCAAGTCTGCTTTAGACACTGTGTTTTTGATCCTGGCAATGTTTTTTAGATGGTAAAAAGCTGCTGATGTTACTGATTTGATGTGGCTATTAAAATGTAAGTCTGAGTCCAGTATTACCCCTAGATTTCTGACCTTGTTTGAAGGTTTTAGGGAGAGAGACTGGAGGTGACAGATGACGCTCTCTCTTTGTTTCTGGGGACCAAAAACAATAATTTCAGTTTTGTTTGCGTTTAGCTGAAGGAAGTTGTTTTGCATCCACTCACTGATCTGTTGGATACAGTGAAGGAGTGAGTCCACTGGTCCATGTTCTCCTGCAGTCAGTGAGACATAGATCTGAGTGTCGTCTGCATAGTTGTGATAGGACACTTTGTTTCTGCGTATTAACTGACCTAACGGCAGCATGTAGAGATTGAACAGAAGAGGTCCCAGGATCGACCCCTGTGGTACTCCACAGGTCAGGGCCATATGATCTGAGACACAGTTTCCAATCTCCACAAAGTACTTCCTGTCTTCAAGGTAAGACCTAAACCAACTTAGGGCGGGGCCAGCGACTCCAACCCAGTCCTCTAGTCTCTGTAAGAGGATCTCATGGTCGACAGTGTCAAAGGCAGCACTCAGATCTAACAGGATTAGGATTGAGACTTTGCCTTCGTCAGTGTTCAGCCGGATATCGTTTGTAACCTTAACGAGAGCAGTCTCAGTGCTGTGGTGGGGTCTAAAGCCGGACTGAAACATACCAAATGAGTTGTTGATTATAAGAAATCTATTTAGCTGTTGGTAGACAACTTTTTCAAGGACTTTCCCTATAAATGGCAGATTTGAGATGGGACGATAGTTGTTAAGTACCGTAGCATCCAGCCTGCTCTTTTTTAGCAGGGGCCTGATGACTGCAGTTTTCAGGGCCTTTGGGAATATTCCAGAATGAAGGGACATGTTTACTATCTGTGTGAGTGAAGGTAACAGACTGCTCAGAACAGACTTTAGAAATCTAGTGGGTAGTACATCCAGGCTGCATGTGGAGGAGCTCAAACTGGAGATTATCTCTTGGACAGTTTGATCATTTACAGGTGCAAAGTGAGTTAGCTCAGAGAGCCTTTCTGGTTGTTGGATGGTTATCTGTGGATTGGAGACAATGGCGTTTTTGATTCCTTGAACCTTGTCATTGAAAAAATGTGCAAACTCATTACATTTACGTTTGGAAGTTAGCTCTAATGGCAGCTGAACAGGGGGGTTTGTTAATCTATTAACTGTTGAAAACAGAACACGCAGATTGTTGCTGCAACCTTCAATCATTTCATAAAAATACCTTTCTCTCGTACTACGTAGCACCTGGTTAAACTCGCACAACTTATCTTTGAAGATCTCGTAATCAACCTGGAGGTTGGACTAGCGCCACTTCTGCTCGGCCCTCCGGCACTCTCTCTTTTGTGCCCTGACCGAGTCTGCTAGCCCACGGCACCTTCTGCTTATTTTTCACTATTTTAACTTTCACAGGAGCGATGGTGTCCAGAACATTCAAAACACTAGAGGTGACAGAGTTAAACAGTTCATCTACAGTAGAATATGATGCATTCTCAAAGTTTATCATTCCCATAAATAGTTCACCCGTATTTTCATTTATGTGTCTTCTTCGTACAGTTGCAGAGTCCACTGGTGGTTTGTTAGTGAAACACATGTCAACAAATACACAAAAATGATCCGAAAGCGCAACATCGACCACGTTTACATTAGAAATGTTCACCCCCTTTGTAACTAACAGGTCTAGAGTGTGCCCTCTGCTGTGGGTGGGGCCACTCACATGCTGAGTGAGACCAAAAGATTCAAGAACAGAACTCAGCTCTTTTGCATTTCTGTCAATAACATTATCCACATGAATATTAAAATCCCCTGTAATAACTAAGCTATCAAAATCTGTGCATACAACTGAAAGCAACTCGGTAAAATTATCAATAAAACTGTGACATGACTGCGGTGGCTTGTATAGGACAACGAAAAGTATTGGAGGAGATTGTCAAAGCTGTCTTTTAACTTTAGCCTTCTCTGTTTTAGTGATATTTTTTCAGAATTTGTCTTCATGAGCCATGTTTATTTTGAGAAAATATGTACCAGAAACAAAAGTGGAATTTCAAGATTGTGCATAAATAACCCTGAGATACATTTACATAATACAAATTAGAAATATGATATACCCAGGAGAAACACTTGCAGATACTTGTCTATGTGTTTTAGCTTGTTGTTTTAATATGTTAAGATTACAGTAGGTTGAGATTAAAGGTGTATTGGAGGATTTTCCCAAATTTTAGGAAGGAACCGCCCTCTCCACTTTTGAACAAAACTCTCTGGTCTTATTGGACAAGCACTTTTTCACCAGAATGATTGACAATGGGGAGGACCAATAGTCTTGATGATCCACCCGGAAGTAGAAAATCCTCCTATATTTTTTCGACTCCAAGGAATTAATAAAATACAGCATTCCCATTTTATCTTTCAGATTTAAGGGGCTTCCGGAATAAAATATTGGATTGAAACTAAGGTCGTGTTTCAGTAACAACACACATAATATCACAAGATCATCTCACTAAACTCTGTAATAAGCAGGTAAATGAGGCAGTTTGTGTTTTAAAGGAGCACTTTTATTGAGAGCAGCAGCACTTCTCACAGATGTCCAGCAGATGGCGGTAAATTTATACTGAACATACAGCACTTACATGTGTCACAAACTACGGTGTGTTTGTGGCGGAAGAAAGAGGAAGAACACATGTATATACTGTTTATATTATCATTACACACACACCGCTACAGGACAACCACAAAAAACACCAAATTAAAACTGTCTGTGATCGGTTTGTGAAGAGAAACATGAGGTTAATGTTCTAATTAGATGTTAAAGATGTACTTCTGTTTTATTGTATTTTGCTTGAATTTGACTAAAGCAGTAATATGTAGATAACCAGTGTGTTATGTACATGGTTTCACAGTTGTAACATATATATTACATGATATAGTACATTATTATATTATGTATTTTTAAAAAAGCAAGGCACCTCTCAGCTTTTTGCTCCTGCCTTCTTCATTTGAGCTTCGTTTCTTGAATTGTGTGTACCTGGAAAACATACACTGTAAAACTACTCAAATAAACAACTACTACAACTACGACGACTACTACTACTACTACTACATGTTATAGTGCTGGTAATAGTAATAATCTGAATATGGCTCACAGAAACAGAGCCATAAGGAACACTCTTTCACCTAAATATTCAGGTGTATCCACAATCCAAGCTCCTCAGCCCTAAAAACAGTTGTTGTTCACGTAACACTGATGCCAAAGCTTGACTCTTATTTAATAATAATAACAATTATAACACTAATGATAATATTAATAATGAATTGGTTTTTACAGCACTTTTCAGGACAGACGCTTCAAATGTCATTATTCTTTTCACTCCAAACACGGTGGTGATGAACTACTACTGTAGCCACAGCTGCCCTGGGGCACACTGACAGAAGCGAGTCATCAGGCCCCTCTCACCACCAACAACCATTCACGCACACACACCAGACTCATTCTAATGTGGGTGAAGTGTCTTGCCTAAGGACACCACCACAGTTTGGCACTTTACAGCCGCAGCCGCCCACTGTGGTATCAGGTGTTCCCACAGGTCTCCCATCACAGTACTAACCAGTCCATGCCCTGCTTAGCTTAACAAAAATGATCCTAAAATTTGATAGGGGCCAAAACTACAGATATATAGTAGTGAAAACTAGAGAAATTTTAAATGCTACAAATCTATGAATATTATTATATAGTTATAGTAAGTAAGTAAGTAATCTTTTTTTATATAGCGCCTTTCTCAAACCAAAGTCAAAAAGCACTTTACAATTGTTTTGGGATTTTGTGTCTCACTCCACACAGAGATGGGAGCGAAGTCGCATGCCAGACCTAATGTACATGTTTTCAGTGGTAGGGGAAACCGGAGGACCTGGAGAAAACCTATGCAGACACAGGAACAACATGCAAACTCCACTCAGAAAGGTCCTGTTCCGACCGGGATTCGAACCCTGGACCTTTTTTCTGGGAAGTGAAAGTGCAAGTCAAATCAGCCACAGTACCACCCTCACGTTATTTTATGTTTCAAGTTTCAAAGGGTGACAGTAGCTCAGTTGGTAGAGTAGAGCATTGGCCTTTGGGCCTGAAGGTTGTGGGTTCGAGCCCACCGTAAGACCTACTTCACGACTCCCACTGATGACTGCTGTTGTTGTGTCCTTGGGCAAGACACTTAACACCACTTTGCCTGAAGCCCCCACTGAAAGATCTCAGCTCCTGTGGATTCACCACCTGCAGAAGGGTCAGTGAGGGGCTGGTGCTCAGTGTACTGGGTGGCATCTCTGACTGCCACCCCCCTGACCCAGAAATGGATTAAGGGGAAGAAAATGGATGAATGGAGTTTCAAAGTTATGTACTCCAGCTTCAATGGAAAACACAAGTGTCTGTAATCCACGATCAACGATGTCAGACTGCACTGGGTATAGTCTCGCACAGTTTTTCCAATGTGGTTTTACTGCAAATGACACATAAACCCTTGAATCTTGGAGTAAAACCGTAGGATGTCACAGTCCTGAGTTTTCTCCCATAAAACAAATCCCAGCGTGATGTTTTATAGATGTGGCGATGGGGTCAGGTGCTCCGACGTCCGCCTCGGTCCCGGTCGATCGTGGCTGACACCGGGAGCTCAGACCCGTGTTTGTTTGGACAGAAGAGGTGTGCGCCCGGATCCAACATGGCACACGCTGCATTATTGATACATGCAGAGGACGAGACCTGAGTCAAGTGGATGTTATCTGTGGAGGACGTTCCCCTCAAGGAAACACCGAGGAGAGGACGGGGGAGGACGGGAGAGAACGGGGGAAGACGGGGGAGAATGGGGGAGGACTGTGTTGGCGCTCACTGCTAATCTACAAGCAGCCAACTTCAGCCTCAGGAACAGTCAAAAATCAATGTTATGATGTTGTGGTAATATGTCACTATCACTAGATTGATAGGCAGGTAGATGGATAGATAGATAGATAGACAGAGACGGGGAGTAGAGAGAGAGAGGGATAATGAGAGAGTGGGGATAGAGAGAGAGAGAGAGGGAGGGGGAGAGAGAGAGAGGGAGAGGGGGGGTATAGAGGGAGAGAGAGAGAGGGGATAGAGAAAGAGAGAGGGGGGTATAGAGAGAGAGGGGGGATAGAGACAGAGAGGGAGAGAGAGAGAGGAAGAGAGAGAGAGGGGGGGATAGAGAGAGAGAGGAAGAGAGAGGGAGAGGGAGGGAGGGATAGAGAGAGAAAGAGAGAGGGGGGATAGAGAGAGAGAGAGAGAGGGAGGGAGGGAGGAATAGAGAGAGAGAGAGTCCATAAATGTATATATTTTGAAATAACAAAAACATTTAAAATTAATTGAAACTGATAATAACAGTGACTGTGAGCCGTCTCTGATGAAGGTTGATTATTATGATTAAGTGAGAGCTTTAAAATTGTTTTTGGTTTTTTTGGACATTTTTTTATCTTGTCGACCCTCATTAACTCGCTTGTAAATATTGAATTGATCAATTAGCATTTGGTATTTCCATTATTGATGTATTTATTTAAATTATAAAGCTGTATAAACTCAAAAATGGGAACTCAGAGAGACTTTTTAATTTAAAAACAGAAAAACTATTGATTCTCAACTTTAAATCACATGTATATTAAGAGATTCATTGTTTTTAGGTGCATCATTAAAATACATGTGACATCACAGTTTGGAGACATTTTAGTCGACAAATCGATCGACCCGGACGCGACCACAAAGAAACGGTGTCTCCATGGCAACACGTGTGGGAAAGAACGTCTTTTTTTGTATTATTTAAATTTCTCAGAGCAGTTTCTAGTTTTACAGAGATCAAGTCATTTTCACACACAGACTTTTGGATCTAAGTCGATAGAAATGTGTAGTCAACAAACTTTGCCATAAAAATCTATTAAAACAAGAGAGAAAAACACATTCTTGGGGTTATCTTCTTGAAAATGTGAGACAGGCTTCTTCTCTGACAATGTTTAAATCCAGGTTAAAGGATTTTATATTTGTATCTTTATTTTTACTGTGCCGTGATTCTTCTGCGTTTCCTTGTACGTGAATGGTGCTATACAAATAACCTTGCCGTGGCTTTTGAAGCTCTGGTGAAAGCATCAGACACAGATGATTGAACAACAATAGAGCTTATCGAGCATAAACTGGGTCAAAACATGGGCCTTTTTGAAGTCACGTTTCCTCCTGGAATTCTCTTTATGTGATGTCACGTAACGGCGCCTCATGAGAAAGAACATCCACAACATGAACCAGGATTTTGGGTTTGTTCGGATTCTTTAGTGACTTTTTCCAAATCACAAATTGTTTAGTCGCTCTGAAAAAGTTATTGTGTTTTGTGAGATGTTGCTGCAGTTCAGTGTTCATGGTTTTACACTGGTCCAGACCAGAGCAGAGAGGATTCATGGTTTTACACTGGTCCAGACCAGAGCAGAGAGGATTCATGGTTTTACACTGGTCCAGACCAGAGCAGAGAGGATTCATGGTTTTACACTGGTCCAGACCAGAGCAGAGAGGATTCATGGTTTTACACTGGTCCAGACCTGAGCAGAGAGGATTCATGGTTTTACACTGGTCCAGACCAGAGCAGAGAGGATTCATGGTTTTACACTGGTCCAGACCAGAGCAGAGGGGATTCATGGTTTTACACTGGTCCAGACCAGAGCAGAGAGGATTCATGGTTTTACACTGGTCCAGACCAGAGCAGAGAGGATTCATGGTTTTACACTGGTCCAGACCAGAGCAGAGAGGATTCATGGTTTTACACTGGTCCAGACCTGAGCAGAGAGGATTCATGGTTTTACACTGGTCCAGACCAGAGCAGAGAGGATTCATGGTTTTACACTGGTCCAGACCAGAGCAGAGAGGATTCATGGTTTTACACTGGTCCAGACCAGAGCAGAGAGGATTCATGGTTTTACACTGGTCCAGACCAGAGCAGAAAGGATTCATGGTCCAAACCGAGTGGATCAGGTCAAAATCCACTGGAGGAATGCTAACTTTATGGAAAAATGCTAACAAAGCATTTAGCATTTTACTTTGGACCAGAGCAGAGAAAATGGTCTGATCCAAGCTCCACCTCTGCTGCTGTGACCTGAAGGACTTTTGTATTTTAATTCTATTGTTGCTACTTTCAGAATGATCTATTTATTTGTTTTGTTTGTTTGAATAGATGTGTTTCTGCTGCTCCTGGACACCTGCATTTCTCCTACAGGATCAATAAAGTATCTATCTCCATATCTAAATCTATCTGTCTATCAGTTTCATTCGGAACTCCTCAAACTCTTTCCCCAGTTTCCACAGAAGCCTCCACACTTTCTCTTGTATCCGGGGCAGCTCCGTCTCCGCTCAGTCCGGTGTCTTCCTGACCCACTTTGCGCCTTGTTGCTTGAGGGCAGACCACATGTTTAATAGACACCAGGCCTCTCCCACACAACAGAGACATGTGGATGTGTGTACGGCTCCGTTTCATACTGTATGTGCAAGCTGCCTTTCATCTTTCCACTGCACACATCCTCTTACATAACAATCACACAGGATTTGCTATCACCTCGCTGCAAAAGTCATGTGTTCAATGTATGGGGTGCTTTTGTGTTGTTTATATCTTCTTTAAGGTCAGCAAAATAATAATAAAATGTATAACGATAATGGTTTTATACAGCACTTTACAGAACACGCAAAGACTTTTATACGTCTCTACTGTGTATTTATACTTGTTTCTTTGATGCTAGAGTTAGAGATTTGTTTTGTATCATTTAGTATAGTTATTGTTCATTATCTCTTATCTATCTTACAGTCAGGGACAAACAGAGACTACAGCGCATTGTGCGCTCTGCAGAGGAAGTGATCGGCCGCAGCCTTCCATCGCTGCAGGACCTGTACGTCGCCCGAGCTCAAGGCCGGGCTGGTCGTATCACAGCCGACCCCTCTCACCCTGCACATGGACTATTCCATCCACTCCCCTCAGGCAGGAGGCTGCGGTCCATCAGGACTAGAACCTCCCGCCACAAGAACAGTTTCTTCCCCTCTGCTGTTGGACTCTTGAACACTTCTTAACCTGTCCCCCCACCCTTTATAAAGTCACTTTACTGCCCATCATACGTCACTTTACTTCACTGTACTGCTGTCATCTTACATTGTGTGCACCATGTGCACTTGTATATTGTAAATAGTAACTGTAACTCTATTTTAAAATTAAATTTATTCTTTAGAAGTGTTTTTTATTCTTATGTTTATTATCTCTTTCTGACTGTTGCACTGAGCCAAAGCAATTTCCAAGTCTGTGACTTCCTGTTACTTACGTGGCAATAAAAATGATTCTGATTCTGATTATTCCTACTGTTCTGTAACTTGTGATGCAACACTGAACAGCCGCAGCCGCCCCACTGGTGTTCCCAGAGGTCTCCCATCACAGAACTAACCAGGCCCTGTCCTGCTTAACTTTGGAGGTCTGTCAGGACCTTTTGACATGTTCTTTCTTTTGTTTGACCAGTTCATTATTTCAAAACATAAACATTGTTGGGTCTTTTTTGCTTTGGGGGTTTCGTTTGGCACGTGCAGCTCTCTCTTCTCATCACGCACTCTCACGCAGAGCACACGCACGACTGCTCGGAACGTGCATTTGCCAAATTCTCAATTCAAGGTGAGTAGCGGCGGGCGCGCGCTTCGATGCAAATAGTGTTACTGCTGCTACTGTGCCGCGAGCGCGCGTACGTGCCCGCGCACCGTGCCTGCCTGTCATCAGTACAACATCAGCATCTTCCGGGGAGCGCGCGGGGCAGAGGAGGAGGAGGACGGAGTACTGAGAGAAGAGGAGCCAAACTGAGCCGATAATGGAAACGAGGCGGTGGAGGGTGCGCGTGGAAAGGACTGTGTGACCGCGCCGCTCGTTTCATCCACTGAGTCTCAGTGTTTGTTATTTTGGGGAGACCTGAGGACTGGTGAAGGAGCAGAGAAAAAGAGGGGAGCACCCCGCGCGGACGCTGGGGACACAGAGGAGAGGAGGGTGCACCGCTGGCGCTGTTCGAAGGCTCCGCGTCCGCGACACGACGCGATGACGAGCCGCACTTTTGAAGCTGATCACACAAAGGCACGCTCTCCTCAGCTCCTTCTGCTCTTTTTTCTTAATCATTGATGGGCCCTGAGGAGACGCGCCTCGGAGCGCTATGTTGAATCACTGGTGCTGGTATATTATTGAGTAGAGCTATAGGTAACGCGGGGCTGTGTGCATGTAGCGGCGCCTGTGCGTCGCCGTGCGGCTGAGTGGCATCATTAGTGTTGTATTAGGTGATGTAGGCCCATTCCAGACTGTGTGGAAAAGGCGTGGGTTTTTTCCTCGTTTTTTATTATTTTATTTTATTTTTACATTGAGATCTTACACAAAGACCAAACATGTTGCCTTCCCAAGAAGCCTCCAAGATTTACCATGACAATTACATGCGCAACTCGCGTGCCATCGGCGTGCTGTGGGCCATCTTCACCATCTGCTTCGCCATCGTCAACGTGGTGGTGTTCATTCAGCCCTACTGGATCGGCGACAGCGTCAACACGCCGCAGGCCGGATACTTCGGCCTATTCCACTACTGCGTGGGCACGGGGCCGTCGCCCAGTCGCGAGCTGACGTGCGTGGGCAGCTTTTCCGACTTTAGCTCCATCCCGTCCGGAGCCTTCAAAGCGGCGTCGGTCTTCGTGCTGCTGTCCATGGTGCTGACCCTGAGCTGCATCGCCTGCATGGCGCTCTTCTTCTTCTGCAACACCTCCACCGTGTACAAGACGTGCGCGTGGATGCAGCTGCTGTGCGGTAAGTGACGCTCTGCCATTGTGTGAGCTCTGAGCTGGATGTGAGCTCCTTTGGCAAATGGATAAGCCTATAGAAAAGGCCCGGTAGGCTACTTCATTAACGAAACAACAATATGTCACTCAAATCCGGATGTAAAGTCCAGATTTGAATCACAACACAACGTGCAACCGGTGGCCTATTACTCCCAAACAGCCCTAGTACACACACAATACACAGGAGCTGATCATCTCTCTGCATTGTGCACACGGCAGCTTCACAAAATCAGCGCTGTGTGAAAGTGTGAGAGGGAAAGTCGGACATTCCACCGATACATGTCCAAAAAATGGTGAAATAATGAGGATCAAAGGCACTTTTGGCTCCGAGTCTACAGTGGTGCTTTTAACTCCACATAATGGCCAGCCATTACCAGACTATGAATTAAATATGAGGAGATTGATAATGAGGAGATTGATGAGATAAGGAGAAAAAATGCTGAGTGGAGAAAACCAATTTTAAATGGAGCTGTCTGAAATGCACCATTGTGTGTGAGGACTCGGGAACCCCCTGATATGAATCATCATCTCAGAGGTGTTCCCCAAATCTGGATCACAATCACATTATGATATACGTGTGTATATGTACTGTATGTATTTTTATATATTTAGATTCAGTCAAGCATCATATCATATAATCTCCTTGATATTCCCACAACATAGCTTTCTTTCATCATTTTCATGTCTTGTGTTTTTATCCGTATCCAGGTTCTCAGAAACATGAATCCTAGTTTGGAGCGTGATCCCAGTTTATTCTATGTATTTAAAGAGCATTTTTTGAGCCGTCCCATTTCTGTCCCTGTTATGATGCGTCCTATTTACATATCCTCTGAAATCATCTGTGACTGGTGTTACTTTGGTGGATGTTTGACTGACAATACCACTATGAGGGCTGGAGTGAGCCCTCATGTGGGGCTTGGGTCTAGCATTTGGGCAAAAAGGTTTTCATTATTTTATGTAGTTTAAAGTGAGTAAATCATAGCATTTGAACGGCCGCAAATCCTTTCACTGCTCTGACTACACACACTACACACTGTCTCTGCAAACAAAGCAAGTATGAATACAATCAAAAAAACAGAAAATCCAAGTTCCTCATGTTCAGTTGTGACAATCCAGATCTGCTATTCAGACAAGGGGCTATTTAGAAAACATACATTGTCACAAAATCCTGAAAATAAAAATTGAACCGCTGAAAACAGGAAAGCAGTAATATGGAAATGTTTGAAAAGCAAAACAGATTCAGAAAAAATAGATTCTTGGTCCCACTGTGGTGTGTTGGAGTGCGCTTTACAGGACAGCTGGGACCCAAACCCAAACTTTAAATATTAAGAATAAGCAAGGCAAGGCATGATTATTGTGTAGCACAGTGCATACACAAAAAGTTAAAAAACAAAAAAGACATTGTGGCAATTAAATGATCTGATTCCATTATTCCGTCGTACAGTATACAGTATTCACAACTGAATCAAACAGTTTTAACCCACACTTTTGAATATTCTCAATGTCCCAGATTTTAGCTGTGACGATGACTCCGTTACCCTCAGAATTTCCGACCTGATTAAAAGTTTTTAAAGAGAGAGATGACGCGCTCTGCTAGTTTCTCTGGACCAAAGACGATCATTTCAGTTTTGTCAATCATTTGGGTTTAGCTGAAGAAAGAGGTTCTGCTCGTGTTTTCCTCAGTGAGATGTAATGTAATGTAATCTTTGTTTATATACCGCCTTTTCACTGCACATCGGAGTCTCAAAGCGGTTCACAATTGTTATTTTTTGGGAGTGGGGTCGCCAGTACAGGAGGAACATGCCAGACCTATTGTACATATTTTTAGTGGTAGGGGAAACCGGAGCACCCGGAGGAAACCTACGCAGACACGGGGAGAACTTGCAAACTCCACTCAGAACCCCCACCCTGGTCCAACCGGGATTCGAACTATGCTATCCACTCAGCCACCGTGCCGCCCTGAGTCCCTGAGATCTGAGTCCTGAATCTCCTGGACTTACTGCACCTGTATATAGCAGAACTTACAGAACAATTTATGCCAATTTTTGAAGTGCGCCAAATTTTTCTTGTTTTTTCACTTGTTTGCTTGCACCTGGTGTCATGTGGTGAAATGATAGAGGGCAGGAAAAAACAAACTCAAAATCCCAACAAGAACTCAGGAACCAGGAAAACAGACAGACAAACACCGAGACAATACAATGGACCAGCGACAAGGGGAGAGGAGCACAGGTACATCTAGACACACAGAGACACAGGTACATATAGACACAGAGACACAGGTACATATAGACACAGAGACACAGGTACATATAGACACAGGTACATATAGACACACAGAGACACAAAGAGACACAGGTACATATAGACACAGAGACACAGGTACATATAGACACAAGAAGACACAGGTACATATAGACACACAGACACAGGTACATATAGACACAGGTACATGTAGACACAGATACAGTATACACAGGTACATATAGACACAGAGATACACAGGTACATATAGACACACAGAGACACAGGTACATATAGACACAGAGAGACACAGGTACATATAGACACACAGAGACACAGGTACATACGGACACAGAGAGACACAGGTACATATAGACACAGAGAGACACAGGTACATATAGACACACAGAGACACAGGTACATACGGACACAGAGAGACACAGGTACATATAGACACAGAGAGACACAGGTACATATAGACACACAGAGACACAGGTGAAACACATCAGGGCGGGGCAGACAATCAAGACATGGGGAACAGGACAGGAAGTACAACTAAAAATCACACCACAGAGAACGGGTGTCAAAAATGAAACCAAATACAGAGTTAAAATCCACCCTATGACACCTTGGGCCAAAGCAAATTCCTAGTTGGTCACTTCCTGTTACTTACAATGGCAACACAAAGACTTCTGATTCTGAATCTGATGGCAGCATGTAGAGATTGAACACTCCGCAGGTCTGGGAGATAGGAGCAGAGACCGTTTCCAATCTCAATGACTTCTTCCTGTTTTCTAAGACTTAAACTAATTTGGGTGAAAAATCTAAAAAGTGACATCTAAAGTATAAGCCATGAACGAAATGAAAACCTCCATCCATTTTCTTCCCCATATTCCATTTCGGGGTCGTTGAAGTTGCAGTCAGAGCTTTACCCAGTTCACAGAGCGTCATTTCAATGTTTTCTTGTATAGCCCTAAATGACAACAGCAGTTACCTCAGAGGACTTAACAAAACGGTTGAAATCGTCAACACAGATCAGAGAAACACTGAATACAGAACACACATAAGTATTGGTCCATAGGGAGTTGACCAATGTCCATAAATGTCCATACATGTTGTAGAAAGTTAGAGTGTCCTGGATCATCACCACAGTCCTTGTTGTTGGACCCACTAACAGCAGGGGCTTCAGGCAAGTGTCATCCCCAAGGACCCAACGACAGCAGGCATCAGAGGGTGGAGACAGTCTCATGGTGGCCAATGCTCTACCAACTGAACCACAATCGCCTGCGTAAAAACAAAATCAAAATCTGTTTTCCCAAAAGTGACTTGTGAATCAATCAGATTGTAATTTATAGGATTATGGGACCTTCCAAAGTTTCAGATCATGTTGAGAAAAGAGAATGAGGAGTGATTTGTTTGATGTGGACCAAGGAGTGAAGAAGCCGACAGCTCCAAATGAACAATTGGAGTAATCAGGTTGTATATTGCCGGTCTGGTTATAGGACTCCCATTTCATAGAGTATTAATATTACAAGAGTTATGGCCCGGGTGGAGTCCGTGCTTGAGAAAAGGCGAAGCTGAGGCAGTGTATTTAATTAAAACGACTGTCACCGTGCACACTGATATAATGAAATTTGATAGCGTACTTTGTTTATGAACTGCTTCCCCCACAGTTTTCTCATATAGACTGTCTGAACACACCATAGAGTAAAACAATAACTGGATATGACATTGCATTGATCACGTGTGTCCTCAGAAATTCATTCTATTTCTGTCCCCCTTGGCCCTAGCCTGGGTACGTACCAAAAAGATGCAAGATTCATTTCCATGTATTCTTGTGTAGCCCTGAATCACAACAGTAATTATCTCAAAGGACTTCACAAAACCATTGAAATCACCAACACGGATCACTGGAGAACACATGGTATTGGTCCAGAGGGAGTTGACCAAAGTCCATGAATTTTGATAAATGTCCATAAATGTTGTAGAATGTAGAGTATCCTGGATCATCACCACAGTCCTTTTTGTTAGACACAAATTCAATGGATTTGGGTTCAGTGATTAGACCTATGTAACTTTGGAAAGGCAAACTCCCTGCAAGATGAACATAGGAAATCAGTTGTGGCTGTGTCGTATCGGGTCACAACATTAGTTTAATTAATAAATACAATACAATACAATACAATACAATACAATACAATACAATACAATACAATACAATACAATTTATTCTTGTATAGCCCTAGGTCACAACAGAAGTCATCTCAGAGGACTTAACAAAACCATTGAAATCACCAACACAGGTCAGAGAATCAACAGTTAAAACACATGGAGAATATAAAGCACACACAGAAGAAAATGTCCATACATGTTGTAGAATGCTAAAGTGTCCTGATCATCACCAATCCTTTCTGTTGGACACTAACTGTCCAACAAGACCCTCCTGCATCGACAAGGAAAAACTCTTAAAAAACCCAGTGGGAAAAAGTGAGAAACCTTGGAGGAGAACTAGGGAAACCCACAGGGAGGGAGACCCATATGAGAAAGGGATCCGCTCCTCCGGACGGACAGACTAATGATCTAGGACCTAAGCTAGCTACAGAACGTGGACCAGTGGCCGCTGAACGTGGACAGGTCCGGTGCAGGACTGAAGCACTCCCAGGCGGGTCGGGCGGGGCAGTCCGCAGGTGTAGATGGAAGAGGCCAGGCTCAGAGATCCCGTCATCGTACCATGAAACAGACAATGGGACAACGGGTGAATAGCAATGAACAAACTACAGTCAGAATCCTAAAAATGCTAAACAGATAAAGTAGGAAGGAGGAGAGGATAGTGCTCAAGTTACCATACTTCTCCCAGCAAACTGACTCCCTATGCAGCTTGACTGACACTCTGAGGAGTTTAACCTTCTCCGAGTCTTACCTTCCTAGCCATATGCTAAACTAAAGAGGACTGTTTTAAACCTAGCCTTGAATAAAGAATAACATACAGCATAATATATAACATAATATACAACATAACACAATACATTATTGAATAATATATAACATAATATATAACATAATACAGCATATATATATAGTATATACACTACATATTATATATTACCTAATTATATGCTAAATTAAAGTAAAGTGCTTTAAGCCTGGCCTTGAATGTGGAGACCGTATCTGCTTCCTTAACATAAATGGGAAGCTGATTCCACAGTAAAGGAGCTTGGTAGCTAAATGCTCTGCCACCAACAGTGACCTTTGAGACCTTAGGGACCACCAGACGTCTGGCGTTTTGTGAGCGCAACGCTCGACCTGGTTGATACGACACTAACGTGTCTTGGAGATAAGAAGGAGCCAAGCCATTTATGGCTTTATATGTTAAGAGTAGGATTTTAAACTTTATTCTGTACTCCACAGGGAGCCAGTGGAGTGATTTTAACACCGGAGTTATGTGCTCCCTCCTTTTGGTACCTGTTAAGATCCTAGCTGCTGTATTCTGAACGAGCTGGAAGCTCTTCAAAGAGGCTTTAGGGCACGCTGCCAGTAAAGCGTTACAGTAGTCGAGCCTTGAGGTGACAAACGCGTGAATGAGTTTTTCCGCGTCACTTTTAGGAAGGAAATTCCTAATTTTAGCGATGTTCCGTAAGTGGAAGTACGCCGTTTTAGTTGCTTGGCTTATATAAGCCTTGAAGGAGAGTTTCTTGGTCAAAAATGACTCCAAGATTCCTCACAGTGTTACTGGGTATTATACTGACATTATCGAGAGTAACCATCTGGTTAGTGAGGGAGTCACGCAGGCGCTTCGGACCGAGTAGGATCACTTCTGTCTTCTCCGGGTTGAGAAGTAGGAAGTTAAGAGTCATCCACATTTTAAGGTCCTTTATGCAGGCACTGAGCTTTTCTAGCTGATCTGTCTGATTAGGCTTCATCGACAGATAAAGCTGTGTGTCATCTGCATAGCAGTGGAAATTAATTCCATGCTTTTTAATAATGTTTCCCAGTGGCAGCATGTAGAGAGTAAAAAGAATCGGTCCGAGTACCGAACCCTGCGGCACACCGAATTCCACTCCAGAATAAGGCGACGAGTCCTGATTCACATTGACGAAGTGATATCGATCTGATAAATAGGATTTAAACCAGCCAAGGGCTGTTCCTCTAAGACCTATATCACATTCTAGCCTCTGCAGTAGAATGCTGTGGTCTATTGTGTCAAATGCAGCACTAAGGTCCAGTAGGACCAGCACTGACACTTGTCCATTATCGGCAGCTAGTAGTAAGTCATTTGTGACTTTGACTAGTGCCGTTTCAGTGCTATGATGAGCTCTGAATCCTGATTGAAAGACTTCAAACATATCATTTTCCTGCAGGTGGCAGCGGAGCTGCTCAGCTATAAGTTTTTCCAGGATTTTAGATATAAAAGTGAGGTTTGAGATCGGTCTGTAGTTTGTAAGTATTTCTGGGTCCAGGTTTGTTTTCTTCAGAAGGGGTTTGATTACCGCGGTTTTAAAAGCTTGTGGGACATAGCCACATTGTATGGATGCGTTTATTATATTTACGATAGGCTCAATTATTCAAAGGAAGTATGTCTTTGAAGAGCCATGTCGGGACTGCGTCTAACATGCAAGTTGAGGCTTTTGAGGATGTGACCACAGAGATCACCTCTGCTTGGCTCACAGCCATGAATTTATTAAGGCCCACTGAAGAGTCTAAGTGGGAAGTCACGTATGCCGCTTCAACCTGTCCACCACTAACAGCAGGAGCAACCTCCTCCAGCTTGTCACGGATGGATGTAATTTTATTATTAAAGAAGTGGAGAAAGTCGACACTGCTCAGTGAGCTTGGAATTTTAGGCTCGATTGCGCTATGGCAGTTTGTGAGTTTAGCGACGGTACCAAACAAAAATCTACTGTTGTTTTTATTCGCTTCTATTAAAGTTGAATAGTATTGAGTTTGAGCCCCGCGAAGGGCCTTCTTGTAGTTTCGGAGACCTGCTTTCCACTCCCTGTGGACAGGCTTCGAGTGGGAGTGGCGATATAGCCTCTCCAATTTTCTGACGTCCTGTTTTAAAGTGTGGAGTTGAACACTGTACCAGGGAGACGATGATCTAATCCTAATGGTTTTCTGTTTTAAAGGAGCTGCTGCATTTAATGCAGATTTTAAAGACTCCATAGTGTTGCCCACCGTTTGGTCAATGACTGAGGGACTGCAGCTGCTGTGAACAGGTTCACCTGCAGCAGTATTCAACATAGGCTGTATTAGTTCTTTGAACCTTGTGATAGATTTATCATTTAAGGTTCTTTTCATTATGGTTTTATCTTGCGGGACAGGAAAGTCCTCCAAAGCGAGATCAAACGTGATCAAGAAATGGTCAGACAGCAACGAGCTTTGACGCTGGATGTCAACATTGGAGACATCACAGCCGTAGGTCAGGACAAGGTCCAAGGTGTGGTTATGAATGTGAGTAGGTTCCTCGACATTCTGAGTAAAACCAACACCATCTAGTACGGCGCTGAAAGCTTTGTTTAAGCTGTCAGTGCTGTCGTCCACATGTATATTGAAGTCTCCAGCTATAACTATGTTTTCCCATTCCAAAACTAGGTTTGAAATGAAGTCAGAGAATTCTGTTAGGAACTCGCTGTAAGGACCAGGAGGTCGGTATAAAACTATAAATAGCACTGCTTTTTGTTTTCTCCACCCAGGACAGGTGATTGAAAGTGTTAAGTTTTCAAACGAGTGAAAAGCGTTGTTGGTTTTGGGACTAAGAACCAAGTTGGTGTGTGATATAATCGCAACACCATCGCCGCGACCTGTAGCTCTGGCTTTCTGGTAGTTAACATGCGTCGGAGGAGTGCACTCATTCAATCTGACGTAGTCGTCCTGTTGGAGCCAAGTCTCCGAGAGCGCAAACAGATCCAAGCCCTTGTCTATAATAAGTTCGTTTATGAGAAGCGATTTAGACGAGATTGATCTGACGTTCATTAAACCACATTTAACAACCCTACCGCTAGAACTATTTCTGTCTGTCTGAACTTTTATTAAGTTACTGTGTCTGACACCTAGGTCAGATTTCCTCGCATATAGTGCTTTAGACTTCAAGCGGGGAACACACACAGTTTCAATCTGACTAGGTTCTGAGGCTAGTAACTGAGCACACACAGGCACACACACACATGCACACACAGTTTCAATCTGACTAGCCTCTGAGGCTAGTAACTGAACAGATGGGGGCTCAGAGGTTGTGGCAGAGCAGCTCTGCACCCGGGCCTCAGTTCTGCATCGTCATTTGAGCCACAAATAAATGGCGCCACATGCATGAAGCTAAGCAGGGTAGGGTATGGTTCGTATTGTAATGGGAGACTTCTGTTTGTTTTCAAAGCCTTATCAAGTAATCTGCACCTTGTTTTCCGAAATGTACGTTCAATTGTTAGTCGATGCTGTTTTGGTCACCAGCCTTTGTCAAAACCTTTGTTTAATTTAATTTAATATTTGAATCAGAAAAGGTTTGATATGTCTCAGTTTGCGTGTCATCTGTTAGTTCCACATTGTACTGAATGAATTGAATTACAGAAGTACTGTAAATGGACTTTTGAGCAATATTCTAATTTTTACCTGTATTTCACCCCACCCCAACTCGTTAACATCCATCCATCCATTTTCTTCCCCTTAATCCATTTCTGGGTTGGGGGGGTGGCAGTCAGAGCTGCACCCAGTACACAGAGCACAAGCCCCTCACTGATCCTCCTGCAGGTGGTGAGTCCACAGGAGCCTTGATTTTTCAGCGGGGGCTTCAGGCAAAGTGGGGTTAAGTGTCTTGCCCAAGGACACAACGACAGCAAACACCAGTGGGAGTTTTGAAGTAGGTCTTGTAGTGGGCTCGAACCCACGACCTTCAGGCTCAAAGGCCAATGCTCTACCAACTGAGCGCCTGATTAACAGACAATCCATAAATGGTTTTGTTAAGTCCTCTGCGATAACTACTGTTGTGATTTAGGGCTATACAAGAATAAATTGAATTGACGTTTGATTTGTTCGATAGTGTAATCCTTGCTCCCCGTAATTGTGCCACAAACTCAAAGAGTAATCAGAAATGCTGTGTTGCTCTGCAGTAGGCTTATGTGTACACAAAGGCCACAGCTGCTGCGCTGAACTCAAACCGATTTCCCAATCACACCAATGCCCCTGACACCAGATCTACTCAAAGATTTTCTCAAGGATCTGCTAATCGCACTGTAGTCAGCAAAACCTCAGTCCTCATGGATAGATTGTATACTGCGCACCAAACCCTAATGCAAAGTATTTCAATTCGCCGTAGTATTGGCCAGGACGTGGGGGCAGACGAAGGCGAAGGACTATTTTGAGTTGCTATTGCGGGTCGATTGGATTAGTGTTCGCGGCCAGGTGAGCGTTTGTTTCTGCTGTCGGATTACTCTCTTCTCAACAATATGTGTAAAAGAGCTTTCCCCACATCGGTGATGGAGAGAGCCCTCTTTCAGTCACGGTGGATTTCTGCAGCTGGTTGTCAGGGTTATGGTTACTGATAAGAAAGTGTCGTTGACGAGAAGTCTATATGGATACGACATTTGTTATTTTACTTTATTATGAAATTTAAAATCAACTGGTTATGATGATGGGGCTCAAGAGTCCATACAAGGCTAATTGTATATGTAGTCCAAATGTGCATTTTTTAGTAGTAGGGGAATCCAAGCTGACACAGGGAGAATATGCAAACTCCATGCCTGTACCGCCCGTGAGTTGAACCCACAGCCTTGTCTAACCACTGCACCACAGTCTCCCATTTTCACTGTACTCAAAAAGGAGACAGTAATTGCACTTATTTATGTTGATAACGAAAACAGCTGACATCATCGTTGATTAAGTTAGAAACAGTCTTTCTTTGTTCAATAAGTTTTCAGTCTATAAGTAAAACATCACAGATTTACGTCCAAAAACAGTGAGGGTGTCCTGCGGTATTTGTGAAATCTCAAACTCACACAAATCGATCTTGTTGTGATGTTGCTGAATTTTAGCTTTTGATTTACAAAAATATTTGGGGATAAATCACGGAATAAGGAGTTTGATTTCTCCATGGTTTACTGTTGGGACATTCAGAATGACATCAGTTTTGCAAAAGCCATCTCATAATGATATGGTAGCAATATTGTGTAAAGTGCGACTTATTGGACTGGCATGATATAGTGGCAGCGGGTTTTCACATCTCAGGTCCACGGTTCAAAACCTGGTCGGAAAAACTGCCTTCTTGGGTGGAGTTTGCGTGTTGAAAACGTACAATAGGTGAGATCTATGGTAGTCTTGCCCAAGCCAAACATCACGATGGTCCATGGCGCTGTACTCGGGTGATCACTTCTCAGAAAGCAGAGTGACATTAATCAATCAATCATTCCACTGGGTAACAAAAAAATATGTTTTGAAAATAGTCCAGGGTTTTCCAGCTGAATTGATGCTCTGAGTCTGAAAAGGACCTTGGTTTTGCTCAATCAGGTCAGGATTTTTTGCTATAGAATTTTTTTTTTAAATCGATTTTGCGTAAAAAACAAATTTCTGCAGATCATCAGCTGAGAAACCTTTGACGTTTTGTCCGTTTTCCTCAAGAAATAAAAGTCAACGTATCCAAAGTCATTCAGTTTTTATTTACTCCATCAAATTTGATAAGCAGAATTCATAATAACGTAGACGTACATAATCCGTAACACTATGGCTGTATCTCAAAAAGTTGACCTGATAGAGCAAAATGCATGTGATATTCGGACTCAGAACACCAACATTAGTCTGAATCAGTTGAGAAACCCCTGACCATTTTTTGGCTGTCAACTTGTGTTCTTTATTTGTATGATTGGCTTAAAGCAGGGGTGTCCAAACACTTCAGTAAGAGGGCCACTTTAGTTCACCAGACTAGTCCAGAGGCCAACATCTGTCTTGACTGGCATCGGGCTGTTCTGAGCTTTAAAATGATCTATGACAGAGCTGAAGTTGGCTGTACGACAAATTTTTACCATCTCCCCAGCTACATTAGCACCATTAATGAAAGTTTGTGACACAATCAAGAACCACGTCGGTAAAGTATGTGCAAATAAAGTCAACAACTGAATTCCAGACATTCTGGGCTTTAGAACGAGGTAGGACATGTCTATGTTGGCTGAGCTGAAGATGGATGGATGACACAGTGAACTTGTGTTTATAATCTCAAAGACTAATTTAGGTTAACGAGGCCGAGGGCCACATAAAATGACACTGAAGACCGAGTTTGGACATGCCTGGCTTAAAGGCTTCAATCGAAAGAGCCTCAGAGTTATATGAAGAGAGACCATAGACTGTAAATATTAACAGACGAAGGGACGCCTATCTCCACCGCCAAAACTAATGTGTCACCACTTTTTCCTTCTGTGTGCTTTTTCAAAATGGCCGTGGGGCAGAAAAATGTGAAAAAACACATTTGCGCATGTGTTACCCGGCATGAGCCCCATTCATTCAAAAGTCCACAGCGGCTATACTAGACTGGTCCAAAAATAAATACTCCCATCACCATTGACAGTATCTGGAACCAAGAGCGACTTTTGGACCATCTTGTAAAGACGTTTTTGAGAGGAAGGAAGACGGCATACAAAAACATTGGGTGATTCTCTTTCCGGGTACACCCCCACCAGCGAGGAGTGAGATTGACCTTTGGGAGCCGGGACCTGCCCCCACTGGGAGAAATCACACGTGTAAAAATGCCATAAACCACTTCCCCAAATCCAATCAAAAATGTCCATACATTTCCACAGATCAGGTCGTCCATTGTGTGAGTTGGAGACAGGTTTGGTCACAGCCCATTAGACACAATGGCATCCCTGCAATCCCCCGCTCTCTGATGGACAAATGCTAAATGAGATTTATGTGGCGCGATGGCGGATAAATGACTTATAATGACCATGAGAAGTTTAGCCGACTTAAAGCAGCTTTAGGGTCTGAGGAACAGGATCGTCTATGTGGGCAATAAGGAGGATATGGACTGGTTAGAGCTGGTTTGGTTTGGTGAAGTTCTCAGTCTGATGGTCGAGAAATCACAGTATAACCTGCTTTTTAATTCCTCAGCTCTTCCTAATCAGCACCTGGCTGAAGAAAACAAATATGGGACTAGAGGAGTTGAAGAATCTATAGAATGTACCATGCTTTCCCTTTGCACTGTGTGTACATGTTCAACGCAGAATACACAGAACCACTGCGGCTATTTTGTGGCCAGGTTCAGATTGTAGTTTGCAGACTCGGGCCGTGGAACTCAATTTGTTGATATTAATGTTTTTGGAAGAATGGCGAAATATATACCTGTAAACCAGGGTTTTCAAACTCATTTTTGTCGGGGGCCAAGTTTAAAAACAGAACAGCTGGTTGGGGACAAAAGTATGTATGTGCTTTTCTACTTTCAATCATTTTCTAGTATGCTTGGATTTAGTTACAACTGGATCAAATGTCGGAACCAGATATAATTGAAGATTCATAGTTAGATAATTAAAAAAATATCTTTGGCCTAAATTAACTTATAATTATATGTTAGTTAACATTTAAGAACAATTATATGGTTACAATAAGTATCCTATTACCATCAATGCTGCAAGTTACTGTAACAAGGATAACAAACAATCAGTCCAGGGGCCACAAAAAATGGTCTTGAGGTCTGGATTTGGCCCACGGGCCTGAGTTTGACTGGCCTGCTCTAAGTGATATAAATACATTTATAAGAAGGCTCTAAAATCACTGACTGAGTCGTTAGAGTAGATTGTTCTTAGGTGCAAGATCGGGATTGGGTCTTGCAGAGTAGTTTGCATGTTCTCCTCGTGTCTGCCTGGGTTTCCTCTGTCTCCCACTAAAAGCAGTTATAATAGACACACTTCCACGCTGGTCTCCCCTGAAGAAGAGTTTCTGACATCTCAGTGGAACTTTTTTAGTTAAATAAACGTCAACAGACTCATTTTTGGACAAATTGGGCAAATGTCTTTAACTTCTACCAATTCTTCAATCTGTGAAAGTTTAGCCAGGTCTCAACTTTTATTTTGTCTAAACATAATTCTATTGTAATTGATTAGAACGAGAGGCTAGGAGTGCTCAGGGGCTCGGTGCAGTGATAGGGCAAGAAAAATATCTTAGAGTCAGAGGTACTTGGATAGATGCAAAAACATTTCGGATTAAACTGAGAATGTTTTTCCATCTATCCAAGTGCCTCGGACTATTTTCTATTGTATTTGACCGAATGCTAGACCCTGTAAAAATGAAACGCAGAGCACTGTGGGAGTCAAACCATCAGCAGAGTCAACCACCAAAAAAGATCAGCACTTTTGCTTTCTATATTGTTTTTTTCCCCGTTCCTCATCTGCCCACTCGATGCCCCATTCTGCCGACTACGATAAAAACGGCTGCAGCCTCTCCAACAGAATCAGCACGAATTTAGGGAAAAGAGCCGAGGTAGTGAAGACGTGGCTCCGAAAACTGAACATCTGAAGACAGCGATCGATGTTCGGGGGAGGACTCTGAAACAAGATGGCTGTACACCTCTCCGTGGGATCATATAGAGGAAATGCATTATGAAGAACGTGATGATTCAGCAGTTTAATGTGCTCTCTCTCTGTACTGTATGTGCATGTTCAGACGTCCATCAGCGGCTGGTGAAAGCACGGAGAGATAAGTGAAATGCTGTTAGGACAAACGCTCTAACCGTATCAGTGGCTTTCACTTAAAACATCATGCAATATTAATGCCTAATGACAAATTGATTTTTGTAGTAGTCCAAGAGGCAACTATGAAGGGCATAACAAGCAGCTTGGATCATGAAGAAAGAAAATTAAGTTTTATTACGTTACAACAAAATGAAATGTATATCTGAACTGTGAACATTGTAAAGCGCTTTGGGTGAGTCTGTAAAAATGCGCTATATGAATAAGCATTACTTACTTACATACAATCTGAAGCAGCTGGATGCCGCCAAAGAAAATGGCGATTAAATACAGATGAATTAATCAGCTTGAAAACCAAAACGTTAAAGGTATTTTGATTTTTCAGCAAGACTTCACGTAAAGTGGGGTAAGGTGTCTTGCCCAAGGACACAATGGCAGCAGAGATGAGTGGGAGAGGATGGAGTAGGTCTCTTGGAGGGATTGAACCCTCGATCTTTAGGCCCAAATGCCAATACGACTCTGTAAACTCTGGTCCTTGATCATTTCCTACATGTATGTCTGGGTCTGATCCTAGTGGCTGCAGTTGAATCCCCTTCAACCAATCAGAGAGCGGGGGAGGCGGGTGTTGTAGGTCGGTGTCGGGGACGTCAAGAGTTTGCGCCAAATTTGCTGGTTGTAGTTTGGCGGAGAATGCGATAGTAAAGTAATCTGTTATGGTTCGTCTCCAAATATCAACAAATTTAAATATTGTTGGAAATATGTTGTGGCTCTACTCCCCACGGGCTCCGTTAGTGGCAAAGGAGATGGCTAAAGCTAGGCTAAATGCTAAAGCTAGGCTAAATGCCTCACTCACTCGGGCACATTACATACATCACTGTAAACTCAGATTCAATCGTTTCAAACCCTCTCACCCAGGGCCGGAGTGGGACAACATTTCAGGCCGGGAGCTTTTCATCCATTCAGGCCAAACAAGGTTCTAAATTTGGGTTTTTGTCATTGTATTTTGATGTTCTTTTAATAGTTTTAAGATTGACTGTCAAAACTTTTGTTTTCTTTATATAAACAGTCAATATAAAAAAAATAATCTCGGACGTTTAAGGATTGTTGTACGTTGCTTAGCAACGTAACGTTTATGGAGCTTAGTGAGAATAAAGACACACACACACACACACAATGAACTAAGTGTTCATTAGTGTATAACTATAACAAGCTAATCAATTATTGTTAAAAAAGTAGTAAGGTAAAATCACATCGTTACAGCTCATATAAAAGGAAAAATAAAAACGTGTATGAACCATCAGTTGGAGAGACCACTCATTTCAACCGGGGAAGCTACACTGGGTGCACTGCTAGGCTGGCCTGGCTGTGTAGCCGACGTGTGACGTCACATTTGTTTAATTTTGCTCTGGCCCAATGACAGTAAAGCTTTGGCCAGTGTTGTGCCAGTTCACAGCTTTTCTGAACTAGTTCAAGTTCAGTTCATACATGCTCAAAGTGAACAGTTCACGTTCGAAGTTCTCAATTTTAATTCTGAACTAGTTCAAAGTTCAGTTCATTTTACTTTTTGCGAGATATTCAAATAAATATTTTTTTTCACTACGAGCTAGAAATCACAATACGTGGTGTGTATATATATATATATATATATATATATCCTGTACACTGCACAGGATGTTTTGACTCCAATGCAGACAAGATTTACATGGGTTTCAATGGGAACTGAGTTGTCCCATCTCTGCTCATAAGTACAAACTGTAATGCGCTGCAGAACGTGTGTCTATACTTTATGTCAAATGTAAACGGCCCTGTGTCACTGACTTACCCCTGTGTTTTCATCACGGCACATGTGAGTCCAACAACCAATGAATAGCACTAGCATACAGCGCCGCACCGCAAGTACACTGAGTCGGGGTGCGTTCACAGACGGTGGAAACCGTAGGAATTTTTAGTTTTCGGCGGAAACAGTGCGGAGAATACAGGAGGGAGGAACTTTCTCTCGTTGCGTTTCAAAAGAGAAAACAGATTTCACTCAGTTTTAAATGGAAAACAAATTGTCTGCCGTTCATGACACATAATATGAACTACTAATTCACGTTCAAGTTCTTTATTAAAAAATGTGTTGCGTTCAGTTCAACGTTCACGAAAAAATGAGCGTGTTCAATGAACGCGTTCTTATGAACTCGTTCACGCACAACACTGGCTTTGGCCTGGGCCTTGCTCATTGGACCAGGCCACCAGGCAGGGTAGGAGTTTGCAAAGACCGTGAGGATGAAATTAAATTAAAAGAAAAAAAAAAAAAAGACCGTGATGATAGGGCAGGCCCAGGCCACTTTGACACGCAGGCCACCGGGAGATCTCCCGATGGCCAGTCCGGGCCAGCTCTCACCTGTTAACGGAGTCAATGAATCCAATCCAGACCTTAGTACGAGATGAAATTAGTACGATGGTATGGTAAGACCAGGCTACGAAGTTAGGTCAATTTTATTTTTTTAAAGCATCCAGTTACAGTGGAGGGTCACAGTAAAGCCGATCTGAATACATGTGTTTTACTGTAATTGTGGTTTGGAAATGTGGTGAGTGTCAGTGTTGTGGAGGTCAGGGGGGAAGGGTGTTCCAGAGCTGGGGGGGTAGAGCGGCTGATTGCTCTGCTCCCCATCGTGACAAGGTGGGCAGGAGGCACCAGGAGCTGGAGAGAGGAGGAGCAGGAGGGGGCAGGTGTGTACTGATGTGGAGGAGATCAGAGAGATATGGAGGGGCGAGGTTGTGGATGGCTTTGAAAGTGAGTCGAAAAATGTTGTACGGACTGCGGAGGTGGATGTGAAGCCAGTGTAGGACAGGGGTGATGTGGTTGATAGCAAGAATGTGTGTGAAAATGATGTACAGATTTGGACCAATTGAAGGAGATCAAACAGAGGGAGATTGCAGTAATCCAGACAGGAAGTCCAGATTACTGCAGAAGACTTTGAACCAGGACTGCAGTGGACTGTAGAGTGAGGGAGGAGCGGAGGCGGCGGATGTTGTGGGGGTGAATGAAAGCAGAGCCAGTGACGTGGTTATAATGGGAGGAGGAGGCCACTTTTTACTCAGAGGGAGGGAGATATGAAGAAGGCGTCAATGGAGATGACGAGATTTTTGACTTTGTTAAGGGTGGATTTGGTGGCTACAAGGAGAAGTTCTGTGTTCTTTTGTTTAGACAGTCACTCCGGGTGACGGATGGAAGTGTAGCGTTGGATTTGCTGGAGATATGGAGCTGGGTGTAATCCGTGAAACTGGAGGGAATGTTGACAGAAGATCCGACCTAGGGGGAGGAGGTGGACGACAAACCCAAGAACAGAGGAACGGCGGTGGTGATGGGAACCGGACGAGAGGTGTAGGATTTGGTGAAGTTGTACAATTTGTCCCTTTGAAACATGAAAAACACTATGCTTTATGTTATGGGAATTCTGATGCTTCAAATGAAATAATTCCGAGAGGAAACAAACTTGTCCTTTTGTGCAGTTTATTCACAGAAGTGATGAGTACAAAAATGACATTTCTGCGCAGAAAGGAGCCAGACAGAAACGGGACCTGGGCCGATGCCGTGTCTGTCAGTCCCCCCAACAAGCGTGTCTATGATCTTATACTGGAGGTGTGTCAGACAGAACAATGAGCATTCGTCACAAGAGAGATGAGTCATACGCGGCTGCAGACGGGAAAGTTCGGGAGATACATTAAGCGCACCGAAAGGACCTTCGAATTTGATAAGAAGGAACACGCTGTGAGTACATTTGAGATAATGGACCTGCAGATGGTGACCAAGGCTATCGCTGAACAAGAGGCCCTTTGTGCTAATGTTTCAAACAGTGATGGGAAGCAATTTCAGACGCTGGGAAACAAGACGCATGTATCGACCTAAATGATTAGAATATCTTGTGCCGGGAGCTGACCATAACATTTATTAATTAAGGTGATCTGTGTATGACTGAGGGTCTCCCAGGGACACTTGATTACAAATATAACTTTGATCAATGGGATTTCAGTACAGCATGTTTAAAGCCAAAAAATAATACATTTGGCACAATCCTACCGTGTGTCTCCTTGAATTAGTTCTGAAAGTACTATCAGAATTATTCTTATCACTTGTATGACAATAATAATAAAATTTCATTGTCATATCGCTTCACCTAATCAACAGAAACATAAGATCTTTAGCTATGCAGGAGCTACACAGGTGCTGGCTGAGGGCCCGAAGCGGTCCGCATGCCCAGAGAGCGGCGTTTAATCAGAGGCCGGTCATGCTGGGTCTTGGCTCTGTCGCCTGATAGAGTAGACCAATCCACCACAAAGCAGGACAGTTTAGTCTAGACATGCAAGTTTATGCTCTAGTCTAGACACTAGTTTACTTGATGTTGGTGGTCTGTGGAGATGGAAAATATCCAAAATCGTATCATCCGTCTCAGCTATGAAAGTCACAAACAGGTCACTGAACTGAATAGAACTGACCATATACTGTATAGAGGAGTGGAACTACCAAATAACGCTATACAATCCTTTAGAAACAGTCATCTAAAAATAAAAATATAAAAAAAATAATTGACTAGAGGTCGAGATCTATCAGGAAAGCAACAGGAGCTGACTCTATCAACTACAGCCCTGTTTCCACCAGCCCTACTTGGCCCTACTCTACTCCGCTCTACTCTACCCTGTTTGAAAGAGTTTCCACCGGCCCTGTTCATCTCGTACCAGCTACTTTTTTAGTACCTGCACGGCCCTGGTTCTATCTATGCCGAACTGGTACTAAAGTGTTATGACTGCCAGTGACGGCTGCGGGGGCTGATGAAGGCCATGGCTACCGAGACGTTTCCACAGATACTGCTTTGATTTACCAGGTTAAAGCCTTTTCTTTTTTCCTGTGCATACAACTGAAGAATTTTATCTTTTTAACACACTTTGTTATTTATTATTGGTTTTTAATTACTTGTGTGATTTTAATGTTTTTAATTTGTGTGATTTGAATGTTTTTGATTACCTGTGTGTTTTTATTTTTATTTTTAATGGTGATGATTTGTGCCTTGTGTGGTGCGGACTGTGAGGCGTTTTGTGTTGCCCTGAGTAGGAAAAGCACTCTATAAATAAAGATTGATTGATTGATTTGGGTAGGTTTATCGGACATAGTACCAGATTCTAAAGCCAGATGGAAACACAACGAGAATAGAGTAGAGCCGAGTAGAGTAAGGCTTACGTTGGCATTTCAAAACAAATATTTTGGACCAAGAGAATGCCCACTCCTTTCTATTGTCCATGAACCATGTTTGGAAACAAGCTTAAATTATTACTTTAAAGGTGCTGTAAGCTATGTTGTTAGCTTAGCCGTAGCACCAACTGAAACTGAATCTTTTTAATGTACCTGTCCGTTGTCCTTTTAAATAAATAAATAACTAAACTAATCCATTTCTGGGTCAGGGGGGTGGCAAGCAGAGATGCCACCCAAGTCTCATAGCACCAGCCCCTCACTGACCCTCTGCAGGTGGTGAGTCCACAGGAGGACGGCTGCTCTCTGAGTGTGAGCATAGCCTTGATCTTTCAGTGGGGGCTTTTGGGCAAAGTGGGGTTAAGTGTCTTGCCCAAGGACACAACGACAGCAGTCATCAGTGGGAATCGATGGAGAAGGTGCAATGCTCTACCAACTGAGCTACTGTCGCCCCCAGCTTTGTTTAATATTTATCAATACAATGAGTTAACAAGAGTTTAGGATTAAAATGGCACTAACTGTGTGGGGGAAAAAAAAACATCTAAAAAATCCACTCCCAGCCCAAAAAGTCAAATAAGGATTCAGAGGGCTCATGCAAACTACAAAACTGGCCTGTTGTGTTGTGTTTTGTATGATTAGTTTGAGCTTTAAATTTGGGCGTTTCCAGTGGTTCGAGTCCATGGGTCTGTCCACAAGTCCATGGTTCTGTCTACAAGTCCATGGTTCTGTCTACAAGTCCATGGTTCTGTCTACAAGTCCATGGTTCTGTTCACAAGTCCATGGTTCTGTTCACGAGTCCATGGCTCTGTTCACGAGTCCATGGTTCTGTCTACAAGTCCATGGTTCTGTTCACAAGTCCATGGTTCTCTTCACGAGTCCATGGTTCTGTTCACAAGTCCATGGGTCTGTCCACTAGTCCATGGTTCTGTTCACAGGTCCATGGTTCTGTTCACGAGTCCATGGCTCTGTTCATGAGTCCATGGTTCTGTCTACAAGTCCATGGTTCTGTTTACAAGTCCATGGGTCTGTCCACTAGTCCATGGTTCTGTTCACAAGTCCATGGTTCTGTTCACGAGTCCATGGTTCTGTCGTCCATGCGTCTTCATCAATCACTTCCACAATACTCCCCGCTGTTACCTTTTACATCCGGTGGTCGCATCCAATTCTTACGCTTCAAAGTACTTAGCTCTCTGCTGCAAGTTCCACAGGCGCTTTCTGTGAATCACCAGAGAATGTAGAGCAGAAAAGATCATATTTCAAACACAGTTCACCTGAAAACAGAATACCTTTGGAGACGGTTGAGAAAAATGGGCCGGCATGTAAACGACTCACTACAGACTGGTTGTGGGCCATTAGGACCGAGGCAGAGGCTAACTGCTCACAGGTGATGTGGGCTCCCCCAGTTCTGTCTGCGCTCCGGGGGTTCTGAGTAATGAGGCGACAAGACTGCGCTAGATTTGGCAAATATTATGGTGGGCCGTGTCCTGAACGGGAAGAATCTTCAAGGACAAACATTATACGTTTGGGATTTGATCTCAAGACCGTTTTAGATTCAGTGTTTAAGTTTGGGCAGTCACTGTAATTAATAAATGATTATAAAAAACCAGTGGGGGCGGGTCCTGGCTCTAAAGGTCCATGAGCACAAAGGCTGACATCTCACACCTGGCCGGTGGGGGTGTACCCGGAATGAGAATTACCAAATGCTTTGTATGGCGTCTTTTTTCCTCTCGAAAAACTCTTTACAGGATGGTCCAAAAGTGGCTCTTGGTCCAGTGCTACGTTCCAGATGCTGTCAATGCTGAGAGGAGTATTTTTTTATGGATCAGTCTAGTTTAGCCGCTGTGGACTTTTGAATGCACTCGTTAAATGAATGGGGCTAGTGCAGCTAACACATGCGCAAATGTGTTTTTAAAAAATGTCCTGCTCCCGCAGACATTTTGAAAAAGCCTGCAGAAGGCTAAAGTGGTAAAGAGGGAGCTGAGCCGAAAGGCAAAGCTTTCGATTTACCGGTCAATCTTCGTTCCCTCCCTCACCTATGGTCATGAGCTCTGGGTAATGACCGAAAGAACGAGATCGCGGATACAAGCGGTCGAAATGAGCTTCCTCCGCAGATTGGCTGGGCGCTCCCTTAGAGATAGGGTGAGGAGCTCAGTCACACGGGAGGAGCTCGGAGTAGAGCCGCTGCTTCTCCACGTCGAAAGGAACCAGTTGAGGTGGCTCGGGCATCTGTTCCGGATGCCTCCTGGACGCCTCCCTGGGGAGGTGCTCCGGGCACGTCCCACCGGGAGGAGGCCCCGGGGAAGACCTAGGACACGCTGGAGGGACTATGTCTCTCAGCTGGCCTGGGAACGCCTTGGGGTCCCCCCGGACGAGCTGGAGGAAGTGTGTGTGGATAGGGAAGTCTGGGCGTCTCTGCTTAGACTACTGCCCCCGCGACCCGGCAACGGATAAAGCGGAAGCTAAACCATCCATTTAAACATGGATGTTTTAAATGTACCACAGCAACGCACTACAACAATTTATCCGATAATTGGCAACTCAGAGATTGAGGGTTGGCCAATTCTGAACCAAAATAGCAAAGGTCACTATTTCTAAAACTAGAGAGAGATGTTATCTACAATATTCAAACTAAACAAAATAATTAGTTGGAAGAACAGTAAGACACTGGTTAAAAAATAACTTTCAAACCAATTACTTTGTTTTAAAAGTTCTTCTAAAAGATTTTGACCTTGTTTTTCATGTCATAAACTAAAAATAAAAGAAAGGGTATGAAGGAACTGTGGAAGACCTTTGCAGCATGTTTATCTACATTGCTGTTCTAAAAATAAAACATGGCATCCCACGAAACCAATTAAATACATTGAGAACCACTTTGCTTGCTTACTTTTTCATAAATAATGCCGTTGGAGCGCAGTGTGGACAGAACATTACTGTAGCTATTTTCAGCAGTTGTTTTTTGTTGCCCATTTTTCAGTTCTGGGTTCATTCCTGTTCCTTTGAAACCTCATCTGAACCTGCTTCACTGATTAAAACCCTAATCCGTCAAAAAGCATTTATAAACCATGTTCTTTTCAAATAATTTTCTCACTGATAACCGTAGTTCAGAGATATTTGAATTTCAAAATTAGTTTCACCAATCAGAAAGTCTGTGATCCGGGCGCCAGAACTCACTGCGTCGAGCAAGTCTCACCGGTAAAGTACCATGTGGCGCAGAACTAAAAAAGGTCTCGTTATGATTCTCAAATCATTAACGACAAAACAAGGAATAAAACCAGGATTTCTATCTTTGTGAAAAAGGTGTTGGTTATAGATTTGTTGTTGACAAAACTCTTGTCTATTCAGCTGTTATGGTCCCAGCTGGATTCGTCTGCATATCTGGCAACCTGAGTCAGGGAGAGTGGGAGAGGCTGCAGTACCACTTTTGGCCACATTTTTACATACTGCTCCTTTAAACATAAACAGTGTGGGATTTTACAGTTCATTATTTCCTTTTTTTTTTGTCATTTAAGTTCTTATTCACTTTTTTTTAATAAACAACATAAGCAAAAAAATTGACAATGACACAAACATAAAAAATACAAGTCATGGGTATCTTATTTGTAATGGACCCACATTTGACTTGGCTTTACTCTGGACATTATGATGTTACAGATAAATCTCTCAAAGGCAGCCGTCTCAGTCAACAATCTTAACCAATATATTATTTTGGGTCTTTCAAATCTGTAGAATTAATCTGTTGGCCTCTACCAAAGAAGCCACCAATTATTTACTCTTTTTGAGATTCAGATTAATTTTATTTCCCATGTGCAGTAAAACCACAGTGGAATACATTTGCAAAAGTCCCCACACAAGACAAGTAATAAAAAAACAATGTTAAATTTACATAAATAAAACAAGGTAAAAAGGACAGAATTAAAAATACAAATGAAAAATACAGATTAATTAAACAGCTTAAAAATACATTAGAATAAGGTTAAAAATACAGATATTTTTGCTTGATGAAGGCATAACGCCGAAACGTCGCAATTTAAATAAATAATTTTTTATTTGCAAGTAAGACGGTGTGCGGGATTATTCTCTCTCTGACATTAGGCTATACAGGCCTCTCCTCCTATGCACCCGAGTTAAAACTACCGCAATAAAACAAACAAAACAAGGAACAATTGTCACTGTGAAATCAACTAAAACCGTTTCAATACCTTTTTAAAGCGCCATGTTTCAAAAATCCTCTGCAGAATCAGAAAAACTACAGCAGCAAAAATTGCGAATGAGTTGCGCATGTTCATTGACATTTCGAACGCACAATTGCAGCTGGCACGCGCCTCTTCACGTGAGTGCGTACGCCTCTGTAAATGAATTGAATTATTAATGGGCCTGTTTTCTGTGCCGTGGAGCCACGATGGGGGTTCCTCCTGTTTTCTTCTTTCTGCTGCAGTTGTAAGCGTGAGGCGGTGTGTGCGTTGTGTGTGTGTGTGTCATGTGTGTGTGTGTTTATAACCCTGCATGTGATGTACAGCTCCGAAGAGAAGGGGGTTAGATGGATTTTTGCCAGTGAAAATCATGTTGTTATGAAGCCTAGGTCTAACCAATGAGCTTTCAGAAGCATTTTATTTGCCGTTTGCAGTAAAACCACAGAGGAATACATTTGCATAAGTCCCCAGTGTAAACAAGACAAGTACATACATAAAAACAAGGTTAAAAGTACAGAAATAAAACCAAAACTCCAAAAGTGCAGGAAACAATTGTTGCTGTGAAAATTATCAAACTAAAACGGTTAGCAAAACGAGATGTCCTGCATGAGGTTATCGTCTGCCAGAGGGAAGAAGCTGGAACATGGCTATTCCAGGGGCCAGAAGACTCATTGGTTGTAAGATACAGAATTGTCAAAATGCCATGAATGTTCACTCACACTTGCACAGAGTTAGAGATGGATGTGTTTTACAATCAATAACGGCATAAAAAGGTGGAACTGTGTATTAGGAGTTTGGTTTGTGGTTCTGTGTCGGCCCAGGGATGTTTTAAGCTAAAGGTACTGTGGTTTTGAAGACAAGCCCAGCATCAGTTACTCGTTGGAAAAGGGGAATACCATAGACTGTAAATATTTACGAATCTAGTTATTTCTATCTCCTCCATTAAAACTAATGTGCCACCACTTTCGCCTTTTGTGGGCTTTTTCAAAATGGCTGCAGGGAAGGAAAATACGATAAAACGCATTTGTGCATGTGTTAGCTGCACTAGCCCCATTCATTTAACGGGTGCATTCTATAGTCCACAGCGGCTAAACTAGACTGATCCAAAATAAATACTCCGTTTAGCATCGACAGCATCTGGAACATAGCGTTGGAGCAAGAGCCACTTTTGAACCATCCTGTACAGATGTTTTCAGGAGAAAAGAAGACGCCATACAAAAGCGTTGGGTAATTCTCTTTCCGGGTACACCCCCACGTTGTAGGAGTGAGATTGCAGGATGTTTTCTGATTTTTTGAATAGTTAGTGCGTTTACAGCTCTGTGACATCCTTTCAAAACCAATATTTATATCCAAATCCTATAAAAACGTACCCATGTTTTCTAACTAAGTTTTCAAAGCCTTAAAGAGAGTACAGACAGAAGAGTCGAATATAAAGGTCGACCAAAACACATATAGTGACTAAAAAGAGATAATAAATGAAACAACAACATTTGAAATCCCTCTCCCTGATCTCCGTCCTGTTTGACTCTGCTAAGTGTTGAGTTTACAAAAATCTATCTACTGTAAAAGTGCTGCGTACTTGTTATAATGTGCTTGTCCTTTGCTGAATTCCTTTTCACTGGGACTTCTCATTAATCTTGTGTTTTTGGGGGTTCCTGGTCTCCCCCTCTCGCTGCATTGCCGACGCTTGTGTGCCCATCATATGTGTGCCAGTGCACGTATGTGGATGAAAGCACACGTGCGCTTCTCCATGCTGCAATGCTCAGAGTTATATATAGCACACAAAGGGAGAACGTTTCTCCAGGGATCTCCCAGCTCACTCATTCACTCGCCCCTTCACAGTCGAGATTTCTGCCTTCTGCTCTTCCCTCCAAACAGCCATATTTTAATTATCAGCTACTTAATAAATAATTCCAAAGTCACTGGGGTGTTACCATAAATAGACTTGCAGCTGAATAATGGATTCCTTTGACCCCCTCGCAATGGCATTGTCACAGCGTGAGAGGTGGAGAGACGTCCCGCAGCCACTGAACACGATGCATCGTGGACAAATGAGAAAATACTTTGATTTGCAGTATGTAAAAATCTGGCCAAAAGTGGTACAGCAACCTCTCCCTGACTCAGGTTGCCAGATATGCAAACAAATCCAGCTGGGACCATAAAGCTGAATAGACAAGAGTTTTGTCAACAACAAATCTATAACCAACACCTTTTTCACAAAGATAGAAATCCTGGTTTTATTCCTTGTTTTGTCGTTAATGATTTTAGAATCATAACGAGACCTTTTTTAGTTCTGCGCCACATGGTACTTTACCAGTGAGATTAGCTCGACGCAGTGAGTTCTGGCAACCCGGATCACAGACTTTCTGATTGGTGGAACGGTGGAGGGCGGGACATCGAAATGAAAACAATAACAAGATTTAGAGGCAGTAAAACTGATTTTGAAATCCAAATATCTCTGAACTACTGTTTTCAGTTAAAGAAGTATTGGAAAAGAGCATGTTTTATTAATGCCTTTGGACAGATTAGGGCCCTTTAATAATGACTTGAGAGGATTATCTTACACATTGCTACTTTAAACAATCAGTGTGGTGTTTTGTGTTATTTTGCAATTAGCAGAACGACTGTATAGCTTCCTCTCCTGGTGCACTGTAAGAACAGGTTTGCAATGCTTTCTCTTCAATGCAATTTTTTCCACTAAATGCAAGAATCGTAGCGAACACATTTCTCATACCCCTTTCTCCAGTTCCACCTTCACAGTGCCTGATAGACAGCTCTATACTTTGCAACACAATGAGCTGTTTGATCACCAAGTATTCATTGTGGCTCTCTGTTGGTTGAATAATAACATGTACATAGTGACAACCAAAGAGTATGGCATTTCAATCTTGAAGAGATGTTTGTGTATTTTGAATGTAGTAGAAGGGAACACCTGACGCCCACATATTGCGCTACTGTATGTGCAGAAAGAGGCGGGCAGCATTGTCTTTTGCTTGGATGATGTTGATGTTATTTACCAAAAGCCCGCCAGCATTCAAAAGGCCACAATTGTGAGTCATGAACCCGTGATGCTGCTCGCTGACATTAAGGTGAGCTCTGAGGCCATAATGTTAGTGTAATATAAACCCCAAGGAGAGTGGTTGCATTTGCTCTGCGCTAAGCTGAATTATGCACTGCCTTATCTTCAGTGTCCTGTAGCATTCAAAAGATTCATTAATTAATTTTCTACCCCTTTATAAGTCCATTTCTGGGTTGGGGTGAGGCAATGAGAGCTGCACCCAATTCTCATAGCACCAGTCCCTCAATGATCCTTCTGCAGGTGGTGGGTTAGGGTGACACAGCCTTGTTCTTCCCCCGGGGGGTTTGGGCAACTTGGGGTTAAGTGTTTTGCCTGAGGACACAATGACAGCAGGCATGAGTTTGCGCAGGTCTCATGGGGGGATTGAACCCATGACCTCCAAGCTCAAAAGCAGATGCTTTACCAACTGAGCCAACTGTTGCCTCGAATTCAAAAGATACAATACATAATAATTGCTCGTTTATTGTGGTCATTGGTATGATAGCGAGGCGACAGTGGCTCAGTAGGTAGGGCATTGGCCTTTGGGCCTGAATGTTGTGGGTTCGAGTCCACCACAAGACCTACTTCAAGACTCCCACTGGTGTCTGCTGTTGTTGTGTCCTTGGGCAAGATACTTTACCCCACCTTGCCCGAAGCCCCCGCTGGAAGATCAAGGCTCCTGTGGACTCAGGAGCTCTGCCTACTGCCCCCCGACCTATAAATGGAATAAGGGGGAGAAAATGGATAGATGGTGTGATAGCTCTCTTTTTGGACATTCTAAAGACATTGCATTATTCATTCACAGAGGTGGCTAGCTCTACACCCACAGTGGGCCTGGGGTAGACTGGATTCTGAACCAACCAACCAACCACACACATACAATACATGAGACTTGGGTGAAGTGTCAAGTATAAGGATAAGGATTGCATAGAGTTTAACACTTTACCTTCACAGCCATCCCACTGTGAGATGTTCCCAGAGGTCTACCATCGCAGTACTAACCAAGCCCTGTCCTGCTTAGCCTCTGTAGTCTGACAGAATCAGGCTTTTACATACATGTAAACACACAAATGAGTCAACTTAATCATGACAAATATACCAAGGCTCTTAATTTATTACTATTCTGAAACTGCACTGTGATAGCGTAAAGTATTTTCATTTTTAAGTATTTACTTCTGTAGTTCTTTAGTTTGCTTCTGTTTTTCAATTATTTACGTTCATTTATTGTTGTTGTTTGGTGTTTATTGTTTCTGTCACTTGTGGAACAGCTTGAAAAGAGAGAAAAACTTACAGGAGCCATGGTTTGTTGGCATCTGTTGATGCCTCTAAACCCCATAAGCTTCATATACTTTGCTATGGAGTGAATTGTAGCATTTGGCCTCCACCCAAGTTTTAATGTATGCTAATATATGAGTGCAAGAAACACCTAGCTAAAAATAAGATGCAGCGATAAGACGGGCGGATCGAAGGACATCCTGGGTTTAGGCGCTCCATGCCAAGTAGAGCAGTGAACCCTGGAGCCGGGGGCGGTGTAAAGTCTCCCCTCAGCGTCATTCACGCCGTCTCGTCCATCCCACTGCTTCTTCCACCCAAAAGCAGCCTCCATTAGACTGATGGAAGCCTCACCTCCGGTTCGGACTCTGTTATTACGTTAGAGAGTGGACGTGGGGGTTCCTAATGTGGGCATGTTGACACCTTTCCACTCTGCCGCGCTGTGTCTGGCTGAGGTGAGCCGGGGACTGGAGCTGCCACGGGAGGTTACCCACGGATAAAAATAGCCTTGTTGTTGGGCTTTGGGCTTGAGAGGAAGACTTCTAAAAAGATAACTGACAAACAAGCACAGAGGAAACCCCCAAATGTGTAAAGTTTTATGAGTGTATGAGTGTCTGCCTGTGCAGCCCTTTGGTTCATCACTATTTCTAGATTAACGGTACATGGCATATGTATTGCATGTATAATTGTACAAAATAAAAAAATAGTAATCATATTTATTTTATTCAAAAGTTAATTTATTTTTGTATCACAACTTAAAATGTGAAACAAACATATGATATTGACTCATTACATGCAAACAATTATAATAACGCATCGGTTTTATGCAGCGCTTTTCATGACCCTCAAAGTCATTATTCATTCACTCCATAAACAGTGGTGATAAACTACTACTGTAGCCACAGCTGCCCTGGGGCACACTGACAGAAGCGAGACAGCCAGTCTGTGCCATCAGCCTCTCTGACCACCACCAACCATTCACACCAGACTCATTTTAATGTGGGAGAAGTGTCTTGCCTATAGACACAACCACAGTTTGCACTTTACAGCCGCAGCCGCCCCACTGTGACATCAGGTGTTCCTAGAGGTCTCCCATCACAGCACTAACCAGGCCCTGCCCTGCTTCAGAGGTCTGACAGGCTCTGGTTTTTGCATGGCAACTACAGCCAAAGAGAAATACACATTGCTTGTTACTTAATTTAATGATGTTGGTATTTTTACGTATAATTTTCTTTTATAACAAATATAGTTTATGGTTTATCTCACTGTCTTTCTGGGTCTTGTCATATATTAGTTTTACATTGTAAGTGGAACTATAGAAGTAAAATGGACTTTTTAATGAGCTAATCGGCGGAGTTTCTGGAGTTTCACCTGTAGAAACTTTAAATGCAGGATCAATTTCTTGTCTAAAGTAAGCTGTGGTTTAGGACTAATCTTCGCATTATTTGTCCATACAACATAACATTGTTTTACACATTAAATCTCCCCTATCCACCCTGCACGGCTCCGGTTTACGATACATCCTCAGAACGCAGTCTATTCTGAAGTGGCTCTGATCCCGAATACATTGCACACATCATATATAGCACTCCGGTGATATTTCGGGAACACTTATGTAACCGCGTTAGGCTCAAATGAAACAAGATGTGTGTGGACATGCACATAAGAAAGTCTGACACAATTCTTATGTAATGACTTTATAAATAAGCCAAACAGTTATAAATAACGTGCCCGGTCAATTATTTTTTTCCAACAATGTTCGTACTTGTTGGATGAGCTTTGATTTGATAGACCAGAGACGGGCGGCGATCAATGAGAGCAATGATTAAACACAGTGTCTTGTAAATGTCTTCATACCCCCTGAACTTCTCAAACATTGACAACCACAAACATCATATTTGTACTTCTGAACCATTCTTTAGTTTCTAATCACTTCATCCCTGATACTGTATGTACGGATGCACGGTACCGGGTATTGGGTCGATACCATAGGCTTGTACCCGTACTCGTGCTCAAACCATAAGACCCGATATCCACATTTTTCATTTACATTAGCGCCATGACAGCAGACAGCAGTGTTGCCATGGTGATCTCGAAAGTAAACGAGTGACAAGAGTAAAGCGAGTGTACGTTGTGTAAAATTGTCACGAGGTGAGTCCAAAACAAACATCTATAACACCATAAACTTGCTCAAACATCCGAGAACTCACCACCGCGCAGAGTATAGCACCGGAGCTAGCACCAGAGTTAGCACCAGAGCACATAAACAACTAAATTTGGATGATTGGAATATAAGGCGACTGTAGCTCAGTTGGTAGAGCATTGGCCTTTGAGCAAGAAGGTCGTGGGTTTGAGCCCACCACAAGACTTTCTCCACTGTGGGTGGCTGAGTGGATAGCACTCTCGCCTCTCAGCAAAAAGGTCCTGGGTTCGAATCCCGGTCAGACCAGGGCCTTTCTGAGTGGAGTTTGCATGTTCTCCCCGTAGGTCTGTGTAGGTTTCCTCCGGGTACTCCGGTTTCCCCTACCACTAAAAATGTGTCCAATAGTTCTGGCATGCACCTCCTGTACTGGCCCCGCTCCCATCTCTGTGTGGAGTGAGAGACAAATGCCCAAAAATTAACAATTGTAAACCGCTTTGAGACTCAGATCTGCAGTGAAAAGGCGGTATATAAATAATGATTACTTACTACACTGACTCCCACTGTCTGCTGTCTTTGTGTCCTTGGGCAACCTCTGGGAACACCTGCCACAGTGGGGCGGCTGCGGCTGTAAAGTGCCAAACTGCTGTTGTGTCCTTAGGCAAGACACTTCACCCCCATTGCCTAGAATGAGTCTGGTGTGTGTGTGAATGGTTGGTGGTGGTGGGAGGGGCTGAAGGCACAGACTGGTTGCCTCGCTTCTGTCAGTGTGCCCCAGGGCAGCTGTGGCTACTGTAGTAGTTTATCACCACCATGTATGGAGTGAATGAATAATGACACATGTGAAGCGTCTTTGAGTGTCCAGAAAAGCGCTATATAAAACTGATGCATTATTATTATTATATGACTGTGGCTTTTATTGTGTGCAACATCTTTTTCCAGTTCTGCTGTTTTCTATTTTTAACAATGCTATGTTTTTAACCATGTTTGTACCGTGTCCTTGGCCTCTTTTGAAAGGCGCTTTTAAATAAAATGTATTATTAGTATTGATTTGAGCATTTATTACTTTGCTATATTTTACCATTTTTTGGCAGTGTAACATGACAAATAGTTATTGGGGATTGAAAGACTCCTCCACACCTCCTTGTACCCTCCCCCTGCCTCCTCCACACCTCCTTGTACTCTCCCTCTGCCTCCTCCACACCTCCTTGTGCTCTCCCCCTGCCTCCTCCACACCTCCTTGTACCCTCCCCCTGCCTCCTCCACACCTCCTTGTACCCTCCCTCTGCCTCCTCCACACCTCCTTGTACCCACCCCTGCCTCCTCCACACCTCCTTGTACCCACCCTCTGCCTCCTCCACACCTCCTTGTACCCTCCCTCTGCCTCCTCCACACCTCCTTGTGCTCTCCCTCTGCCTCCTCCACACCTCCTTGTGCTCTCCCCCTGCCTCCTCCACACCTCCTTGTACCCTCCCCCTGCCTCCTCCACACCTCCTTGTACCCTCCCTCTGCCTCCTCCACACCTCCTTGTACCCACCCCTGCCTCCTCCACACCTCCTTGTACCCTCCCTCTGCCTCCTCCACACCTCCTTGTACCCTCCCTCTGCCTCCTCCACACCTCCTTGTGCTCTCCCTCTGCCTCCTCCACACCTCCTTGTGCTCTCCCCCTGCCTCCTCCACACCTCCTTGTACCCTCCCCCTGCCTCCTCCACACCTCCTTGTACCCTCCCTCTGCCTCCTCCACACCTCCTTGTACCCTCCCCCTGCCTCCTCCACACCTCCTTGTACCCTCCCTCTGCCTCCTCCACACCTCCTTGTACCCTCCCCCTGCCTCCTCCACACCTCCTTGTACCCACCCCTGCCTCCTCCACACCTCCTTGTGCTCTCCCTCTGCCTCCTCCACACCTCCTTGTACCCACCCCTGCCTCCTCCACACCTCCTTGTGCTCTCCCCCTGCCTCCTCCACACCTCCTTGTACCCACCCCTGCCTCCTCCACACCTCCTTGTACCCACCCTCTGCCTCCTCCACACCTCCTTGTACCCTCCCCCTGCCTCCTCCACACCTCCTTGTACCCTCCTTCTGCCTCCTCCACACCTCCTTGTGCCCTCCTCTATGTGTTTGAACTTCCTCTCAGACTGAAGCAGGCAGCAGAGCCCAGAGGAGAGGAGCCCTGCACTGTTGTAGTATGAGACATATGGGCTATTTTTAGATCGAGGGAGTCCACAACCCAAAGGAGATGAAGAGATTAAGGCAGAAACAGCCCCGGACAAAACATCAATTTTTGTTTTGTAGAAATATAGAATGGCTCCCAAGAATTTATTGAACAAAGTGTGTTTTTATTTCTGTCGTTGTGAATTCTAATTAAACAGGAAATGGCTTTGCTAAGGGCTGCAGTGAGAATAGGTGCAATCAGGTGCTAGTAGCTCAGATTGAGGTTGGAGGTTCGGTCCTGCTCCTGACAGAGTCCCAGCAGGAGGCCAGTCCCTGTGCTCCTGCTCTTCAGAGTCCCAGCAGGCCAGTCTCTGTACTCCTCAAAGTACCAGCAGGAGGCCAGTCCCTGTGCTCCTCAAAGTACCAGCAGGAGGTCAGTCCCTGTGCTCCTCAGAGTCCCAGCAGGAGGCCAGTCCCTGTGCTCCTCAAAGTCCCAGCAGGAGGCCTGTCCCTGTGCTCCTCAGAGTCCCAGCAGGAGGCCAGTCCCTGTGCTCCTCGAAGTCCCAGCAGGAGGCCAGTCCCTGTGCTCCTCAAAGTCCCAGCAGGAGGCCACTCCCTGTGCTCCTCAAAGTCCCAGCAGCAGGCCAGTCCCTGTGCTCCTCAAAGTCCCAGCAGCAGGCCAGTCCCTGTGCTCCGAGTTGATTCATTTGGTGCGAGGCCATGGAGAGACTTGTAACAAACAGAGGTGATCTAAAGTCTATTCTCTGAGCCACAGGAAACAGAGACCTGAGAACTGGACTAATGTGATTGTACTTCCTGGTTCTGGCCAGGATATATGTATATATATATATATATAATATAAATAATTGAGCCGTCAGATCGACTGACCTGCAGGTGTGAAACCAGCTCCCGTTAGTGACTGAACCATTTTTTCTCCCAGTGTCTGTGTAAACTGGTGAATGAATGTGTGATTTTAATAATAATGCATTGGTTTTATAAAGCGCTTTTTTGGACAATCAAAGACGCTTCACTTGGTATTATTCATTCACACCATATACGGTTTAATGAACTAATAATGTAGCCACAGATGCCCTGAGACACACCGACAGAAGCGACGTGACCAACCATTCAATCACACACCAGACTCAGACAATTTGGCACTTTTCACCCGCAGCCACTTCACCGTGGCACCGGGTGAACATCAGAGGTCTCCCATCACAGAACCAACCAGGCCCTGCGCTTCTTAGCTTCAGATGTCTGACGCAGATGGTGTAGGAAGTTCCTTGCTTCCCAGGCCCCTACATTACTGTTATAAAAGGGAGGGAGCTACCAAGATCACGATGCCCTGTTTACATAAACTTGAATTGTAGTGTGACATAGAAAGGTGGTTGACTTTCTTTTATTAATTTGCACAAAAGACTGCTTGTGGTGTAGTAGAATGTGTTACAGTGCACTTCCATTAGTCATAAGGTTCCCTCAGAAGACCCTCTCTGCGCCCACAGCCCATCCATCACTGAGAGGATGTGGGCGGCGGACTCACGCTAGATTCCGGGATGGACGCAACATTAACATTAGCAATAATAGCATGTGTGTGCGAATATATTACAAGTCTCATTCCAAGCGGAGATATGAAAACTGCCCTTCTCCAAAACGATTTCACATAATGAGATTCTAATGAGAATCTCTAATAGCCATCATACTGTAAGTAATGAGAGAATAGAAATGCAATGGAAGTAATCTTGAGGGAAATCAGCGTATTATTAGGAGCTGCTTTTATGACCTGTGTATGAGACTGGAACATGGATGAAGAATAAAGAATAAATTAAGACAATATTACGTTAATGTGAATCAGGTAGCGTGGTTTATGGATTTTTGATGGATGCGTCTCCGGCTGGCACCGCACCAACCAAACTTATTGAGTCTGGGATTTCCTGGAAGAGTGTCTCCATAATCAGCATTAGCGATTCATTGGCCTTTGGCTTCGATAGAGCCCATCCATAATAATTGAAAGTATTCAAGACAAAAGCAAATGAAGACAGGCAGGAGTCGATCTGGGGCCGCACATTGCTACTGCATTATTCCAGCTTTAATAGAGTCCTAAACCTGAACAACAATCACAGTTTGAGGGTTATAAATGACAAGCTTAGCAGTTATCGTTGTCTTACAAAAGATGATAATGATCTAGTTAGTGCACAGAATATTATCAGACTGGTCTTGGGGAGAAGATGTTGCTCTGTATTGACATCTCATAACAACAAAATATTGAGCGCCGTTTGCTTGAAATGAGACTAAAATAGTGCAGCCTGTATTTTAAGGTAAAGATGTCCTCATGTTGGAAGCCCAGAGCGTGCTCCGCAGTGTTCGGTGTCAGATGATGTTGTGATGTGCTCCAGAAGCCGGAGACCAAGTCAGGTCCTGGACCCTGGTGCTGACGGCCTCAGTCCACTGCAGTCCACATAAACAGAATCCGGCTCCATCAGCTCCCTGGAGCGCTGTGCTGTGATGAATGAGCGCAGGGGGACAGTATAGATTACCTTTTCTGTTGTAGCATCAACATCGCATGTTTGCATTTCTCCAGAGGCGTCCGTTCTACTGCAGAGCAGGATATAGGATGCTGTCAGCATGTTTATTATTTTCTATGTAACAACTGCATATTGGGACGCTGAAAATCTGTGCAGATCCCAACAAGCAGTAAAAAGGTTATTCAAAAAAAGCTATTTTGTTTGAACATTTGGTTTTATATTGAACCTTTAACAACCTCTACAGAAAACCGCTCAGAGAGAAAGAGCGACACAAAGAAATGACCTCCAAAGTCTCCGGTTACAAAAGTTCAACTCAAACACAATGTTATGTTCAATATAATACACAAAACCTTTTAGAGATGCATGGTTTAGTGCTGTGTCCATGAACTGGGAGTGTCGTCTCACTGGTATTGGGTTCACTACAATCATTTCTGTGGTTAATACATTCTTGTTGTTGAGGGTTCATGCTTTGGGTAACTGCCTGAAACTATTGTAAACGTGGAAAAATTTGTGTATAGACGTTTAGATCTTCGGGCTGCTAGATAATAATACTGTTAACACTACTGCACATGAGTTTGTTTTCATGACTGTTGTGTTCCTGAATATATAAACTGCATAAGACGTAGTATCCATCGCAGTCAGAGGGTTGAAGTAAGTAAGTAAGTAATGTTTATTTATATACCGCCATTCACAGACAAGGGTCACAAAGCGGTTTACAATTGTTATTATTTTTTTGGGCATTTGTCTCTCACTCCACACAGAGATGGGAGTGGGGTCGCCGAACAGGAGGCACATGCCAGAACTATTGTACATATTTTTAGTTGTAGGGGAAACCGGAGTACCCGGAGGAAACCTACGCAGACACGAGGAGAACATGCAAACTCCACTCAGAAAGGCCCTGGTCCGACCGGGATTCGAACCCAGGACCTTCTTGCTGAGAGGCGAGAGCCACCATGCCGCCGAAGGACAACTCAAAACCAAACACCCATCCTTTATGTCATGGTGTGGGTTTTATTTTTGTATTTTAGTTTTATTTTGACATTGTTCTCTGTGGTTTGGTTTTAGTTGTACTTCCTGTCCTGTTTGCCCCTGTCTTGATTGTCTGCCCCGCCCTGATGTGTTTCACCTGTGTCTCTCTGTGTCTATATGTACCCTGTGCTTCTCTCCCCTTGTTGCTAGTCCATTGTATTGTCAACCTTCGTCTTGTCCTTGTCTGTTCCGGTTTCCTTGATTCTTTTTGAGCCTTTGGACTTTTATTTTATTATCATTAAATAATAGTGATGGGTAAATGAAACCTCACGTATCGTTTCGGCACATCCAACAAACTGTGTTGATACTGTGCCGCAACAGTGTTGCTTGTGCTGCTCTATACTGACACCTGGTGGATCTGATAAATCATTGCATCCAACTCACTGATTCAATGAGCTTTACATACTTGTCTGCACACAATATTACGTAACTGCATTGTCTGTGTTATTTTATTTTATGTGAAAATTAAAGTGATAGTTGTGAATGTATTCATTAAGCAAAATGTCATTGAGTGATGTTTTTATTTTATTTTTATTTTTTTCAAAACAATAAGCATGTCCAAAGTGCACTGTAAACCCTGGCAACTAAAGTATACTTGAAAAAACCTTTGACATTTTCTGCACTTCAATGTCTCAAAATTATTCTTCAAGACTGTGATGTCAACATAAACTTTTGAGGTTCGACAGGGATTCGTACCCAGTTCTCTCAAACGCGAGGCGAGAGCGCTATCCACTCATCCACCATGCCTAACTAGATTTTGCATTTCAAACTAAAGCTGGATTGTAGATACAGCGTGAAATGTAAAATACAAACATTGCCTTATTTGCTGTTATTTGCAGTATCACACTGCAGAATACTTTCTTTTAGTGGCAGGTTCCATTTTTTAATGCTGTAAAATGGGATGCTTTTCCTTTTTGAAAGGGTTATTTTCTTTTTCTGAGAGCGGTTCATACCGGTGACACTTGCAGATGCGGAACCTTTTAAACACAGTTTGCCGTGTTGGTGACAAGCGACACTGCGGCTGTATTGGTCACGTGGCTTTTTCATAAAGCGACACGCGCGCCGATACGAGGTTTCGCTAAACGAACTCGGCACATGCGCCGGTGTATCAGTGTTGCTGGACCCATCACTATTAAATAATATTTTTTGGCATTCCTGCATTTTGGGTCCTTCCTGCATTTCCACCACGTGACAGAATGGACTAGCCATCACACGGACTCAGCGGAATGCCTGTTTTATTTTTTCACCACACCGGCTCCCTGTTTGTCACCAGGTTTTTATTTATTTTTTGCGGATATCCTTCCCTTCACTGCTACCTCTCAACCTGCTACCTTAAACCACCGCCAACCCCGCCTGGGGTGGTTATTTGTCCTGCACCACCGCCGGGCATTATTGTCCGTCCGGGGTGGTCTTCTGTTCCCTTCCCCTTGGCTTGTTGTGGGGTCAACAGTGAAGCTCTCGTCTGGATGTTCCCGTCTGCCTGGATTCCCCACCAGTGTCTGCCTGCTCCCCTTTGATGACCTCTCCTTCCCTTTACCTGTTTCCACCGCCAGACATTGTTCTCCGTCTGGGGTGGTTTTGTTCCCGTCTGTGTCACCGCTGGGCATTTGTCTCCGCCCGGGGTGAGCCAGTTCCGTATGGAAGGTAATCACTGGGCTTCAGCTCCGGTCCCAGATTGGTTTGGACATTGCTTCGGACATGAGGTTTTCAGCCTCTGAACTGCCTTTGGTCCCTCCGCCGTGCCCCCTCCACCCTCCCTGGTGTGTGTTTGGTTTTTTGGGACATCTGGGAGCTGTCCCTTGGAGGGGGGGTACTGTCATGGTGTGGGTTTTATTTTTGTATTTTAGTTTTATTTTGACATTGTTCTCTGTGGTTTGGTTTTAGTTGTACTTCCTGTCCTGTTTGCCCCTGTCTTGATTGTCTGCCCCGCCCTGATGTGTTTCACCTGTGTCTCTCTGTGTCTATATGTACCCTGTGCTTCTCTCCCCTTGTTGCTAGTCCATTGTATTGTCAACCTTCGTCTTGTCCTTGTCTGTTCCGGTTTCCTTGATTCTTTTTGAGCCTTTGGACTTTTATTTTATTATCATTAAATAATATTTTTTGGCATTCCTGCATTTTGGGTCCTTCCTGCATTTCCACCACGTGACACTTTAAACCCTTTCACAGGAACAAAGCCATCCCAAACTTTCATGCAACCTTCATACTACTCTAACTATACCGACATCAAACAGCCCTAACCCTAACCCAATCTCTAATGGGATCTTTTTCATCCCCGCAGGAGTGTGCCTGGTGTTGGGCTGCATGATTTTCCCAGACGGCTGGGACGCAGAGGTGATTCGAGACATGTGTGGGGAGCAGACAGGGAAGTACTCGCTGGGCGACTGCTCCGTGCGCTGGGCCTACATGCTGGCCATCATGGGCATCCTGGACGCCCTCATTCTGTCCTTCTTGGCCTTTGTCTTGGGAAACCGCCAGACGGACTTCTACCTGGATGACCTGCAGACAGACAACAAAGGTGATGTCGACAAACTATTGAAGACATCAGGAGGAGAGTCAAGGATTTCACTTAAACCCCAATAAAGTTTTTTCCAAGTTAAAGCTAAAGTAGTGGTGTATGGGAGGGCAAAACTTAACATTACTATACTGTCAAATGTTATATTGATGATCAAACAGTAAATATGAGTTGAGAAGGCTATGAAGGTACAGTATATAGCAAGATTTTCCACTTCCCGGTGGATCATCAAGACTATTGGTCCTCCCAATTGTCTCTGGACCAGAGACCAGAAAGTTTAGTTCAAAAAGTGGAGAGGGCGGTTCTTTCTTAAAATTTGGGAACATCCTCCTATTTACATTTAAAGGAGTAATATGTAAAAATCCTGGTTTTATTCCCGGATTTGTCACATGGTATTTTACCAGTGAGATTAGCTCGACGCAGTGAGTTCTGGCAACCCGGATCACAGACAGGGCGGGACATCGAAATGAAAACAAGAACAAGATTTGGGGGCTGTAAAAGTAATTTAGAAATTCAAATATCTCTGAACTAATGCTATTAGTTAAAGAAGTATTGGAAAAGAACAGGTTTTATTAATGTCTTGGAACAGATTAGGGCCCTTTAATGACGACTTGACATGAAAAATCTTACACGTTGCTCCTTTAATATGGAGGGTTTCTTCTCTTGTTTTTGGCGCCCTCTACAGTCAGAAGCAGCTGGTCTTTGTTGTGGTGAATGTGACAGTGCTCAGGCCTCACCTGACTCCAGCCAAACGGCCCTGAGTGCTGCTGAGAGCTCTGGAGGAGCGGAGGGGAGTCCTGGGAGCACGCTGACAGTTTCAGCCTCTTGCATCAGGACTCTCCAATCCCATTGTTTCAGCTGTGCAAAAAAAGAGGCAATTCGAGTGGAACAGACAACAGGAGCGCAGAGAAAAGCCAAAAGAGTGTGGCGGAAAAGGGCTTACAGCAGAATCATGTGTTTGACTTGACACTGTGTTCATGTAGAAAACAGAGATACAGCAGCTCAGAGACGGAGGAAGAGAGCAGCAGAACAGTGACATAAGATGTCTCGCTCCTCCGACAGTCTCTCTCTGTGATGGTTTCCATAGTAACTGGAGATATTCCAGAGCGTGGGCGTGTCTTTGCTTCTCATCTGATTAACCTCACTGACAGGCGCCGTCATTTCACACACGCAACGCAAGATATCACCAGCTCTGTCGGATTTTAGGGTCATTTCACGAGAAACTTCAAAAGCACATAGAACAGGAATGATGGTTTTAGCGGAGACTGGAAGTTGTATAAAAACGTCTGTAAACATTATGCAAAACTATGCAATATTTAATAGTTTTCTGTCTGTGTTTCTCTTGCAGACTTTGCCGTGTCGAGGGTGAGTAAACTTTTAAGATTTTGTTTGTTCATTCGTTTGTGTCCATTTTCATGTCAGCGTGACATTGATGAGTGCGTAGACCCCAGGAGGAATAACTACTGTATGTTTCAGTAGTTATTGAAAATCTAAATAAAAACAAACTTTACTGTGTGGTTCATTTGCCAGAAGAGACGGCTACTTTCTTTCTGTAGGCTTATCGTAGCAGCAAATCAAATTAAATCAATTTTATTTGTATCGCCCAAAATCACAACAACAGTCGTCTCAAACGGGAGTCTCACAGAACCGCCAACTCCCAACGGCTGTGGACCAGTCCTAGGGTCCAGGGAGTCAGGGTTTCGAGTCCCACCAGCGCTTCATGAAACAGAGAGAGGGACACCAGGTGAACAGCAATGCACAAACAAAATTTAAGCATTTACAATAAATTAACCGTGAAAAACGAGAACTATTTATCCTGCAGTCCGTGGATATAACGGGTTAAAAAATATATATATTAGAAAAGACAGTTTGGGAAAAGTTTGGTGCTTCATTTAAAGTGCAGTCACAACAGTGCACTAAACAGTTGTATATGTGTGTGTACGGTGCATTAAAAACAGTTGTGTATGTGTGTGTACGGTGCATTAAAAACAGTTGTGTATGTGTGTGTACGGTGCATTAAAAACAGTTGTGTATGTGTGTGTACGGTGCATTAAAAACAGTTGTGTATGTATGGTGCATGGTGCATTAAAAACAGTTGTGTATGTATGGTGCATTAAAAACAGTTGTGTATGTGTGTGTATGGTGCATTAAAAACAGTTGTGTATGTGTGTGTATGGTGCATTAAAAACAGTTGTGTGTGTATGGTGCATTAAAAACAGTTGTGTATGTATGGTGCATTAAAAACAGTTGTGTATGTATGTGTGCATTAAAAACAGTTGTGTATGTGTGTGTATGGTGCATTAAAAACAGTTGTGTATGTGTGTGTATGGTGCATTAAAACAGTTGTGTATGTGTGTGTATGGTGCATTAAAAACAGTTGTGTGTGTATGGTGCATTAAAAACAGTTGTGTATGTGTGTGTATGGTGCATTAAAAACAGTTGTGTATGTGTGTGTATGGTGCATTAAAAACAGTTGTGTGTGTATGGTGCATTAAAAACAGTTGTGTATGTGTGTATGGTGCATTAAAAACAGTTGTGTATGTGTGTGTATGGTGCATTAAAAACAGTTGTGTGTGTATGGTGCATTAAAAACAGTTGTGTATGTGTGTGTATGGTGCATTAAAACAGTTGTGTATGTGTGTGTATGGTGCATTAAAAACAGTTGTGTGTGTATGGTGCATTAAAAACAGTTGTGTATGTGTGTGTACGGTGCATTAAAAACAGTTGTGTATGTGTGTGTATGGTGCATTAAAAACAGTTGTGTATGTATGGTGCATTAAAAACAGTTGTGTATGTGTGTGTATGGTGCATTAAAAACAGTTGTGTATGTGTGTGTATGGTGCATTAAAAACAGTTGTGTATGTGTGTGTATGGTGCATTAAAAACAGTTGTGTATGTATGGTGCATTAAAAACAGTTGTGTATGTGTGTGTATGGTGCATTAAAAACAGTTGTGTGTGTATGGTGCATTAAAAACAGTTGTGTATGTGTGTGTACGGTGCATTAAAAACAGTTGTGTATGTGTGTGTATGGTGCATTAAAAACAGTTGTGTATGTATGGTGCATTAAAAACAGTTGTGTATGTGTGTGTATGGTGCATTAAAAACAGTTGTGTATGTGTGTGTATGGTGCATTAAAAACAGTTGTGTATGTATGGTGCATTAAAAACAGTTGTGTATGTGTGTGTATGGTGCATTAAAAACAGTTGTGTATGTGTGTGTATGGTGCATTAAAACAGTTGTGTATGTGTGTGTATGGTGCATTAAAAACAGTTGTGTGTGTATGGTGCATTAAAACAGTTGTGTATGTGTGTGTATGGTGCATTAAAAACAGTTGTGTGTGTATGGTGCATTAAAACAGTTGTGTATGTATGGTGCATTAAAAACAGTTGTGTATGTGTGGTGCATTAAAAACAGTTGTGTATGTATGGTGCATTAAAAACAGTTGTGTATGTATGGTGCATTAAAAACAGTTGTGTATGTATGGTGCATTAAAAACAGTTGTGTATGTATGGTGCATTAAAAACAGATGTACAGGGATTTCAACATTTGAATAAAGGAAGCATGGTGAATTGAGAACCGTTGAATAGAAAAAAATAATGCAGAGGCAGACAAGAACACTGGACTGGGTTAAGTGTTTCAGTAATTCTAACCATACTAATAGTTTCAGGTGAATGCTAATGTTAATAAAAGTGAATATAATAAATATGGCTTGTGTTCTGCTCTTGTGGTGTGCAGATCGAGGTCCGGGACAGAAGAGAGCCGCGATACGGGGTGCAGCGCCTTCACTGAGAGCCCCCAAACCCAGACTTCACCACATCCACCGTCTGTCCCTGCTCCTCCAACTACCAGGATCTCACCCAGGCTAATGCACTCAAGTGTAGAAGATTTTGGAACATAAGAAAACAACGCAACTCACTGGGATTAACTATTTGAAGAAAAACACCTTGGTTCTACAGTTCATTTAATTCTCATCATATTCCTTGATGAAAAGATGTGATGACAAAGAACCATAATGTCCTGATGTTTTATTTTAAAAATGTTTTAGGAAAGTTACTTTGCTGTTCATAGTATGCTCATGCCATAGACGAGGTTTGAACTGAAGATGTTATTTTAATGACCAGGGTCACCAAGGCCAGGAACTCTTCATTAGAGGACTTTCAGTCGTGAGAGGAGTACCCATTGCAGCTTTACCGAACATCTCTGGGAGATTCTCTATTGTACATATAAAAACCATGTAAATAACATTTCTGCTGACAACAAAACCTCATCTGGCTGTAAAGCATCAGAGAATAGCAGTTTTCTCCTTGGTTTCCATGTTCTTTCTGCCAGAAGAGCAATTGAATATGTGCAGATACATCCTACCATGGCCACATCATGTGGGAATTAGAATAGACAAAATCAAACTATTTTCCCTTAGAGTTCACACCTTGAGACAAAGCAGGTCACAGCTTTTCTTCGGGGGAAGAACATTGATTTTGTGTTGTTTTGAGTCCTTATTCTAGATCCCAACAGTCGTTCAGTGCACTCGCATCTTTCTCACAGTGTCATTCAGGAGTTTACTCTGCAAACAAAAGCCCTTTACTGACTTCACCTCTGGACTGACTGTCAGTTCAACAGTGAAAGTAAAATATTACTAGAGATTGTGTACTTCTCTGACCTCCAGGGGGCATCCTCAGGTGTTCTTAGCACACATGTGAGTTTTGGATCAGATGCATGTCTGTTTTGGAGAAAATGGCTTTGTCGGATTTCTCTCTGCACAAAGTCCTGCACGGCCTTAAGCTTCTGTGGCAATGTTCCACGGTCACTTTACCAACAGTTAATGGTTTGATTTAGAAAAACACTGGGCACATAATGTTTCTAACTCTGCAACATTTTGGGGGGAAAAAACATAAAATGCATGATTGAGTTTTGTTGCCTGCATTAGATTTGATATGCCGTAAAACGGTCTCACCAAGACCGAATGAAAGGAGCACTGAGGAAAGACGTTTGGGTTTATCTGATCTCAGTGACACCAGTGTTTTTATCATTTCAATCCTCAAACCGTTTTTATAACTTTTATGGAGCACAGCGGTCAGAGAAGCAGCCGACACTTCTCACAGAAACCTCTTGTCATATTTGACCAACTTAAGATAATTGCTCCGAATTCTTTACATTTAGAACATGTTTAAATAAAATAGCTTTTAACCACATAATTTGTTTCACATTACAGATTCGAGATCTATAAATGTATTTTATATCCATGCCTTACTTTAAAATGATGTCTGCTCACACAATTTTACAATGAATTCCAACTTCCCAATACATTTTTCAACATTGCAACCTCACATTAGTTGGTAAATCATTTTCAGACTTGTTTTAGCTTTCACAACTACATACTGTATATCCAGGACCACGTCTGGAGAAGTGTTCATGAGAGAAGTCATCTGTATTCTTGCCCTGACATGACTACTGCAAAACAATACAAGAACTTCAAGGTTTAAACGTAAAACAAGCAACATATTGATTGTCAAGAGTTTGTTAAGGACTAATTTATAATGCCCAAAGTAATAACACTCACCTTTAGGGAAGAGGCCAAAGTTTGTAGGGATAGACCTCACATCACTTAAAGAACTTGTTTTAACGGAGTTGAGGTGAATTGTACGAAGACATATCTACTGTAAGTCTGTATCACATTAGTCACATCAGAACAGATGGTAAATGGGAAAGAAATATGCTGCTCATGTCCACAAAATGTCCACAAAACAACAGGATTCATGTGCGGCCAGGCGTAGAACATCTGGAGATGCCCTCTGGACTCAAAATGGAGGTTTTTTTATCTGAACTATAGGCTTACTACGCTGTATGTTGTCATGGCACAGAGGTATTCGATTTTTTCATGAACTTGTCCTAACAGCAAGAGCTCAAGAAAAAGACTTAAGATCCCTTTTAGATTAGTGATATGCTTTATTTGTGTAGCACCACCAAAAAAAAAAAAAAATGCTAAGACTGTGAAAAATTAGCTCAGATAGTCACATCCACCACTGTCGAATTTGATGTAGCATTGAAGAACCAGGAACATGAAGTTTACAAGTATGTAGTAAATGCTGCAAAACTGGTTACGAAACGCTGACCAGTCGGTTCCACACACCTCCAGCGTCGACAGGCATACACAACATTTTTCTATCAACAGTTGCCTTCATTCTAAACATTTGAGAAACGCTTTGGTATTTTCAGAGATTACTTCAGCACAAAATAATAACAGAGGGACGGAGACAGGTTCAATGTTTATTTCAGTTGTATTACTTAGATAACGACACATGAAGTTACACTAATAAGAGTAATATACTTTGGAATGACCTTGTTCTTCCTCAAAGACACGATTTGCCAATTTCCCAAGCTGCATTTTTGATAGAATTTCAGGTCAAGTCATGTGTAAGGGAGGCCTTAACTGCGTCAGTATCTCTAAGGTCACCATAACAAGCCTCTTCAAGCTGTATTGGACACTTGAGTTCATTCTGAAGATATTCATGACACCATATGAACAATTTTATGTATTCTCACTGTGTGAAGAAATCAAAAACATGTACACATTTGGTAGGCCTATAGGTACAGTGAGTGTGTCCAATCCCCCATAAGTAATCATGAGACATTAGCTAGACGCCTGTGTGTTCTTGACCGTAAGCTGGCAAGCTCTCAGGAAGCTGTTTACTCTGTACTGTATAAAAGGTTCATTGTGAAACCAGACATTTCTCAAATCTAAGCGGACTCTATTCTGAACACAACTATGGGCCTTTAACCTCTTCTACCAGAAGTCTACCATCGCTGACCTTACTCAGAAAAATGTGCTCTTAGCTTTTTTCAACCACTTTAGATCAGGAGCACTGGGCCCTCATTCAGAAACATGTCTAATTTACCCCCAACAGTCCTGGCTGGCCACTCAGAGAGAACTGCTGAGAACAACTACTACCACATTTCTCATGTTTATTTCAACATATTTCTATGGATGGGTGGCTAGCTAGGATAAACGGTTCTACAAAAGCACTTGTAGAGCGCAGACCTCCACCAAGAGGTTCCGTTCCCTTGAAAAAAAAGTAAAAAAAATCTAGGATCACTTCAAGTAAGTGATGATGTGTTCCTTTCCTGTTTCTGAGATTTGCTTAAAATGTCATGAAGATCCGCCCATTGCTTTTTGAATGTCGCTCACTAACTAACAGACGAACTAACAAGCCCAGCTGAAAACATCACCCCCCGGCGGAGGCAGTGATGAACCATCATGATTGAATATCTACAGACCTCATTTACTTGGTACTGCAAGCCTTGATTTTGCTTTTCATATGTTTGTGAGAAAAGGCGAGCCCTCGCTGAGTGATTAGCATGAGGATTTTATTATAGCTGATGTTTGCATTAACCAATGTCTCTCATACATATTGTGACAAAGGCATCCACAGTGATCCTAGTGTGTGTCTCTCATATGGGAATACTTTGATGGGCCCAGGACGTATTTTACTAAACTAAAGGTGTGCGACTGGCCTGGTCTTCTCTCTGGGTCTCACCTCCTGAGGACTTGATGATGAACTAAAAAACAACCTTAACAAGGAACTTACAATACCTTAACCCTGATGAGCACATCTTTGTACCACTACAGGTGCCTCGAAGAACTCTTGATTTCATTCAGATGTGGTGCAGAACCAGCAAAACAAGTAGTGACACTGTAGTTTTTTCTACTGAAGACTACCACTGAGCTCGGAGTCTAGAAAGAGCTTTTTCTGCAAGATCTGAGGTCAATTCAGTACGAAAGGAGGAAGGACCTTTTTTTCCAAATTGTGTTTTTGATATGATGCTAGTTCAAACATTAGCACTTTTTTTAAGGAATCTGACCCCAATACTGAATTCACCTCAATCTCGAACTCTCCAAAAGACGAGAAGAATATTTAATAGCAAATACATGGAGTTGATGAGACGTAATTTTTCAATTTCAGGCAACAAACACGTGCTTGTTGCATCTGTAAATGTCATTGTTAAGTCAATGATTCCATTCATAGTTTTTATCATGCAAGATCATGTATAAAGACATTTAGCTATGGGTGGGAGTGGGAGGGGTGAAGAAGATTAATGTCCAGTGACTTATGTTATGATACCAGTTGTGTTAATTCTCCTCCGATGCAGATGTTGCCAAAATACCATCAACTGTCATGTGTTAACCATGAGAAAAAAAGAAAGTTGTTTTGTATTACAAAAGAATGATATACTGATATTTGTCAAGTATTTATGAAGAGACTTTTGTTTTACGTGTTGCTACGGAAACCTTCCTTTCTGTTCTGGATTACTTTAGATGTATTTTGGTATGATGTATGATGATTGTTGTTCTGTCACATCAGACCTCTCATCTACGATTGGATTTTTGACTCTGAATGACTGCTTGTTGAAGTCTCGAAACTCCCCGAAAAAAAGCGTACAAGTCGATTGAAGAGGAAGTGGCTTGATTGTGGACAGTGGGCCTGGAAATCTGAAACAGGCTTGTTGCTTTTCATGGATTATAATGCATTTGATTTCATTATTATATTTCCTAATTAATTTGTGAATAGTATTCCAACTCACCATGATAACAACTTCTGTTACGGAAACACATTTTGAGAAGGTCGAAATAAAGATATTTTACATTCAAAAAAAGTGTCTATAATGTGACCACATGTGACTTTATAAAATCTGGGTCCTTTCATTTTCACTTTCAAGCCATCGGAAACCGTTTCATAAATTAGATAGATACATAGACAGATACATACATACATGCATAAATTAGATAGATACATAGATAGAAACTGTTTTGACCAAATTTAGAATGATCCGAGGCCATGATAGTTGCATAAAGTGAATCCAAGTTGTGGAGAAGAGCTCCGCCAGACCTCCGAGAAGCCCCGCTAAACTCTTCTGCCCAGAACAAAGCCCGAGACCCCAGTTTTTCCAGACTCAGGAAGGGTGAAAGGAGGGTTCAGGACGGATGCAAGTGATTTTATTCATGAGCCTCCTTCACACACCTGGTTTCTTATCAGTGGAATGGTGCCAGTGTCTCTGTGTTAAGCTTAAGCTGAGTATTCCTACCATTTATGTTATGTTATTAATATCATTAATAGTAATTTTCCACTACAATACATGGATACTTTATTTTATCCCTGTTGGAGAAATTTAGGTGTCCAGTAGAAACACATGCATTCAAATAGATAAAGTACATGGACAAATAGATCATTCTAAAAAGATCTAACAATAGGATAAAATAAATAGCTAAAAATCATGCAACAATGAGTAAGTTCACAAAGCACATCTGAAAACAGGACCCCTCTCTTACTATCGAGCAAGAAGGATGTAAACTCTCTATCGTGTGGTTTCTACTTCCGTTAAACTGGTATGTCACCACGTAAAACCAGATCCTCCTGAGACAAGGCTGGCAGATGCAACTAAGAAAAAAATAGAAAAATAGTCTTACTTATTTCGACCATTGCCCTAAAGCATACGGCCCCTTTGTTCTGATTATTGATTGTGTAGCTGTCTCGAGGTATCGCCAAATGGAAAACAATTCGATACAAAGAAAACACAACAAACATACAAAAAATATGCTGAGAATCGTGGAGATGCAAATTCACAATCTCAAACTCGGCAAACTCAAGGCTCTGGCATCCGAGGGAAATGCAGAACGCGACAAAAACATGTAGCTCAACTCGTCTCCGTCCAAAGCGCTGGTGTGGAGCTAAACCACTCCCAATGTAAGATTGCACCTGAGAGAGAGAGCCCGCCTCCTCACGCCAGCTCCGCCCCCTCATGCCAGCTCCGCCCCCAAACTCTCTCCGCTATTTTCACAGACACACAGTCAGAGAAAGGGGCGGAGCATTCCGAATCAGCCCAGGGTACGACGCAGACATTTGTGTTTGTCATTATTGCATTTCCTGTGTGTTTTTAAAATATTTTAAAATATTTTAATTTATTTTTTGTTATTTATTTAGAGGATAAGCCCCTTGAGATGAACCATCTCATTTTCGAGGGGGTCCTCGAGATTTCACAAAGTTACAGATACAGCAAAACAGATGCAAACAAAACAAAAATACAAGAAAATCATATTTTTTTTTATTAATACTTTTTTTTTTAAAAGCAACCATAAAAAATACAAACACATAAACCCTCAATCACTCACACACACACACCCACACACTGTGACTGTACTGTAATTACACTAAATAAGGATAATAATAATAATAATAAGGAGACAGTAAAGACAAGATTAGGTCTCATAACCTAAGATCAAAAACATTGACATGAATTCTGGAGATATTGTAGCAGAGCAGATTTAAACAGAGGCAGAGAAGTTACAGAGCGAATGGTTCCAGACGGAGCTTTAAATTCTAATGCATGTTTTCCAGCTTCTTTTTTCACTCTTGGGACGACAAAAAAAGACTGATTTGCATGACGCAAACTATTCGAGGATTGGTAAGGAATCAGATATTGTTTTAAATATTCTGGAAAACTGAGATAAATACATTTGAAAATAAATAATAGCCAATGTAGCTGACGTCTGGAGGACAGAGAGAGCCACGACAGCTGCTCGTACATCAGGCAGTCATGGGTTCTGAACGGACAGCGAAGTATGAACCTACACAGGCTGTTGTAAGAGACAGTCAGAGGCTGGAGAACAGAGGCAGAGGTGTTTTGATAAATTATATCACAGTAATTAAGAATGGGTTAATCGATTGATAAAGTAATTTTAATTCAACGATAGGATATTTTGCTTGTAATTGTTAATGAATATTAAATGACAGAGAAGGATCAAGCCATAAGCCGAGATATTTAAACTGATCGACAACTGGAACTTGAGACATGTCTGAAAACACAAGCTTCATTTAATTTGTGGAAACAGGACACACTCTCGTCTGGAATAGCAAAAAATCTGTTTTTGATTTGTTAAGTCATAATTTTTTAGATTGTAGCCATACATTAACTGAATTGAAGTAATGTTGAATAGAGTGTTGGATATCAGCAATATTAGCTTTGGATGAATAGATTACTGTATCATCAGCATAAAGTTGGATCTGACTGTCTGTACATGCAAGGGGAAGATCATTGATACATATGGAGAACAGTAGAGGACCAAGTGATGAGCCTTGAGGCCCCCCTCTCTTTATATTTCTGATCAATAACAATAATAACCAAAATGAAAGGGTACATGCCTCTATTAGGCTTTTTTCATTTCTTTGTGTATTAGGATTACACAGTCAAGCTTAAAGGAGACATATGCTAAACAGAGATTAGTGGTAAGTAAGTAATTAAATAGTCATCTTTATTAATATGGCACATTTTTACAGATATTGTTCCATTCTCTCCAAAACATGATGATGGAAGCGAGACGCCGATCACACTGGACCATCAAAGCCTCCAACCAAACACCATCCATTCTCTCACTACATTCAGACCTATTGTACATGTTTTTAGTGGTAGGGGAAACCGCAGCACACCTACGCAGACACATGGAGAACATGCAAACTCAGAAAGGCCCTGGGATTCAAACTCAGAACCTTCTGATAAGCAAGAGTGCTCTCCTCTAATATCCACAGTGTCTGGAGATCAGTCTTACATTTTGTACGACCAACTCAGTGACAGACATGTTAATATATACAGTGAGTTAATGTAAATCCTTTGTCTGCTTTAAAGAGAGGGGACAGGGTTGACGTCTACGCGGTATTTCAGTTTGTTTATTCGTTCTAAAAGGTTTACAGTATTTATATTTATTCAGATGTATTTGTATTCTAACACTCCAGCACTTGGATGCTTAGTGACTGAATTCCCCTGTTTTGGCCCACTATAAGACAAAATAATCACTCAGTGGTTCAGACGCTATGATACTGAGCCCTGTGAGCTCCTTGTCCCCTCCCTCCTGTTGCTCCTGCTCCTGGTCCCCGTTCCTGGTACCTGGTCCCTGTTCCTGGTTCCTGGTTCCTGGTTGGCCTGAACACCTGCACCTCATCACTCATCAGTACTTAAGCCTGGGCATTTCACCAGCTCTCTGCCAGATCAGTCTACCCCGGTGAGACAAGACCTCCCAGGCCTCTTTGGCCCAGTCCGAATACCCTGCATAATGAACACTGCACCCTACGCCCTCCTATGAAGTGTGCATTTGTTTGAAGTGCGCGCAAGGGTTTGAGTGCGCAGGTTGCAAGTGTGCACAAAAGGCGGAATTGGGACAGTGCTCACTGAGTGCAGGTTACGTCATCGACTCGTCAAGAGATGGTCATTTTCAGACCTAAACTTTATAAAAATTAAAGATAATTTTCTCTGACCCTGTGCGAAACAAAGTGAGTTGCTTCCCACACGTTAAAATACATGTACATGTACATAAAATACATGAAATACATGGGCGGCACGGTGGCTGAGTGGATAGCACTCTCGCCTCTCAGCAAGAAGGTCCTGGGTTCGAATCCCGGTCGGACCAGGGCCTTTCTGAGTGGAGTTTGCATGTTCTCCCCGTGTCTGCGTAGGTTTCCTCCGGGTACTCCGGTTTCCCCTACCATTAAAAATATGTCCAATAGGCATGTGCCTCCTGTACTGGCGACTCTGCTCCCATCTCTGTGTGGAGTGAGAGACAAATGCCCAAAATTAACAATTGTAAACCGCTTTGAGACTCAGATCTGCAGTGAAAAGGCGGTATATAAATAAAAACTTACTTACTTACTTACTATGTATATTAGTTGTTTTTAATTAAGGATAGCTGTATAATTTTAAGTTAAATGTGGGTAACTAACTATCTGGTCAGTTTTTATACATTCTAAGATTATTGTACTAAGTGTAAAGTTTAAATTGAATGTTATACAAACGCTTGCTTTAAAAAGTTATTAAATTGTTAATACTGTAAGAGTGATATTATTTTGATGAGTTATATCTTTGCTAGTTTGGAGCAGTGCAGTGATTGGGTAAAATGGGTCATGTGACGGTGACGTAAGGAGGAAGGAAGGAGTTGAAAATGGGTTGATAATAAAAGTGTGCTGGCTTAAAAGAATCCTGCTCCATCCTGCTGTTCTATTACCTTGAGAGTCATCCTTCTATCACCACGAACTTACACGTTACAAAACACAATGTCCGTAATTCTTCATAAGACGTTTATGCTTCTTTCCAAGTAACATAGCAAAACTTATTTACACACATACTGCATATATATTTCAGAATTTGCATTTTCCCGACGTTTTGGTGTGTACCTTAAAGCACTATGGGCAATATCCTTCGCCAGAGTGCGCATAGATGCAGGCTACGGTGAAGTGTGGATCAGGGGCGCAAAGGGGGCGGGGCTAAAAACCTCCCTGGAGAATTGGGACACCCTACGCACTCGCACCCTTTATCGGGAACACGCAAATGAGGGGCGCGAGGGTGGAAGTGCGAGTATTGGGACGGGGCATACCTGTCAGTGTGCTCCTACTCTCTCTACTGATATTTTTGTTTTATCTTCTGGCCTCTGGATCCTTGTGCCAGTTTCCGGCCACCTCACCAGTTTTCATTTACTGCGGTCACCCTTTCCTTTTTTTTTTGTGTTAAGTAAACCCCATTACATCTGAATTTGTCTTGCTTTTGGGCCTCAACAGCAGAAGTTTTTATTTGTTATGAGGAATAATACGGATAATAATAATGTATGATAGCTGTTTTCATTAGCAATTACAGAACCATTGTATCAGTGCTGGAACACCGGGGTTGTGGCACCACTGATCAGGGAGGGACTGAGCATTGGGTGCAGCTCTGATTGTCACCCCCACGACCCAGAAATGGACTAATAAAGGGTCGTTGCTAATGTTAGCAATTCTTTGAGCATTGTTTTTTGTTAGCATTCTGTTCCAATTACTTTATTTATCACTCCAGAGAGATGCCCATTCTCCTCTGGCCACGTTAAACCAGCCTCCGTCCCCGTTGTGGTAATACATGTGTTATTATCAGTGAAGTCAGAACTCCCACTTGAACTGTGCTGAGGTGAGTCACACACCCATAAATATCCGGAGATGCTAACTGGGTGGCACAACCGAGCCCACAGCCACGCGAACGCCAAGCCACGCGAACGCCAAGCCACGCTAACGCCAAGCCACCGTCAGGACCCACTTTATTAGTCTTTATATAGGCTCTTTAGCAACAAAAATACATTTAATAGTCTGATTCTTGCATGTTGAGTTACCAGCACAGGAGTTTGTGTGGTCCTCCAAAGGGAGAACCACAACCAACCTCAAATAATAAAACAACTAGCCAACACGTTAGCATGTGCCCTTGACCACAGCCTGCAACGGGAAGCCATCCTTCAAGATTCAGCTGCTAACTTTTGGGGTCAGGGCACAATAATGTTCCATTAAGATTAAGAAAAATAAATAGACCCCGGCTTCTTGTGTTACTGGAACTGAAGTCAAAAACGAGGCGAAGAGTGATTGACAGCGCCAATAAATCTAGAGTTTTGGGAATATCCACAATTTAGGAAGCACACCACTTGAAGTACGTTGATTATGGATAACTAAAAATATATTAAGTTATTGACCAGATGCATCAACGTCATCCAGTCACGTGATTGTGAATGAGCTTACGACGGAAGTATTGGAAACTAGCATTGCTGCGAGAGCAAAACGGACACAACTCTTAAAAACGGAGCTTCCTCTCCTAAATCGAGAAGTGGCTGCTTCAAACACATGTTCGATTACGTTATAGGTGGAAGTAGGACATCAGGTCAGGGCTCACAAAGAGTGGTATTTGGAGAAGTTAAGGATCGCCTAACTGGATGTTGACCCGTACCTTCTCCCCCCAGTCCATTTTATCGATTAAAGAAAATGTCTATTTTTGCCCAAATTCACCCTACATGATCTTAATCAGTAGCTCAGTTGGTAGAGCATTGGCCTTTGGGTCTGAAGGTCGTGAGTTTGAGCCCACCGTAAGACCTACTTCTCGATTCCCACTGATGACTGCTGTCGTTGTGTCCTTGGGCAAGACACTTAACCCCACTTTGCCTGAAGCTCCCACTGAAAGTTCTCAGCTCCTGTGGACTCACCACCTGCAGAAGGATCAGTGAGGGGCTGGTGCTGTGTGACTGGGTGCAGCTCTGACTGCCACCCCCCCGACCCAGAAATGGATTAAGGGGAAGAAAATGGATGGATGGATGGATGATCTTTATCATTATCGTTAACAATGCATCCCCTCACACTGGAGCAGATTTATATGTACATTTTGCTGGTAGCATCAGCAATAGTCCACTTTTCTGTGGCTTTTCTGTCTACAGCCAAACATGATACGTACTGACGGAGAGGAAAATAGTGAAACATGCAATTGACTTAAAAGATAAAAATGTCAATGTTGCAGCGCACATACAGGACAGTAGTAAGAGACACGTTTGACGTGTGTCATTGCGCTCCACATTAATGGAAATAAAATAAATACAAACTTGTGATTGCTTTATCTTGTAAAAAGTGTAAATAGTACTTGGATGGGTCCCAGTCCTTTTGGTTGATTGCCGCCATCGTCGTCTACTGTCCTCATGACGAGCAGGTATCAGATAAAAAAGCTTATGTCCTTGCCTGTTAATCAACCGCACTGCAAAATGTCACAGTTTTGGCTGTAATGTGCTGAAACAGGTTGCTTTGGTCAGGTGTCCGTAGGCTCGCACTTAGACTTCTGCCGTCTGTCATGGAGAGTGGGCGTGGCCGGGACGTCACATGCAAGTGGTCAATACTGACTTAAAAGATTAATATGTAGGATTTTCATGTCAAGTCATCATTAAAGGGCCCTAATCTGTCAAAAGGTATAACAAAACCTGCTCTTTTTGAATAATTATTTAACTGATCAAAGTAATTAAGCCAAAATATTTGAATTTCAAAATCAGTTTTCCAGCCCCTAAATCTGGTTATCGTTTTCATTTGGATGTCCCGCCCTCCACTGTTTCACCAATCAGAAAGTCTGTGATCCGGGTTCACAGAACTGTGATTCTCAAATCATTAACGACAAAACGAGGAATAAACAAGGATTTCTATCTTTGTGAAAAAGGTGTTGGTTATAGATTTGTTGTTGACAAAACTCTTGTCTATTCAGCTGTTATGGTCCCAGCTGGATTCGTCTGCATATCTGGCAACCTGAGTCAGGGAGAGTGGGAGAGGCTGCAGTACCACTTTTGGCCACATTTGTACATACTGCTACTTTAACAATTAGCCGTGCACCGTCCTTCTGCCTTTTCAGCGCCGCCTAAACGCCTTGCTAGCATCTCAGACATCTGCTTTTTAAAAATCAGTTGCAAGAAACGAGTTGAATTGAGCAGGCCGGACGACGACGTGACTTGTAGAATTATTGTGTGTTTTATGATTGATTGGAGAAAACTCACTCAGACATGGGAGAACAATCAATCAATCAATAGATTTATCAAAATGTTTTTTTTATCATCCATCCATCCATCCATTTTCTTCCCCTTAATCCATTTCTGGGTCGGGGGGGTGGCAGTCAGACCTGCACCCAGTACACTTAGTTTTTTTTATCAATCTAACAATTTTCATAGAGATTCAAAAATGGATGAAGTCCCATTGTTTGGGCAGAAGTAACAATGTGAGGCGATGGTTAAATGGAAGTGGAGGTAATGTTAGGAATGCAAACCATTTACAGTCGAACAGAAAGATCCTGACAATGCATTACATTTCACTTTCTCACAGGAAATCCATTGGGATCTCAGCAGTAATTATAAGCTTTTTTTTTTATTCGGGGCCTTGACCAAAATGTGTTTGAAATCCCTCTTTGATTGTTCTATCCAAATCTGTTGTTGAAACAGAACTTTTTTTCCAGAATGAAAATGACTTAATCCGTTTGTATTTCCGGGCGAGAGTCTTCCTCACCGCACTTTGTAGAACAACAAGATTGACATGACAAGAATGAGCTCAATCCCATGCTCACCGTCTGGGCCGCTTCCTCTGAGACACAGGCCATGTGCCGCGGCAAAACTCACCTCATCCTACAATGTTTCAACAAATGATTATTATACTTTAACGTTACTGCGGCCAGTGATGGACTGTGTGTCTCACTTCAAAGACACAGTGTTGTTAGAAGCTTTGGGAGAGCACTAAGTCAGAGTAGCTGTTAGAAAACAGTGCACGGCCAGTGTGGCCCAGAGCAGCTTCCTGTCCCTGACCGCGATGAGAGGGAAGAGGAGGCAGTGGTTTCCAGTTGGAATGGTCCGTCCACCACACGCTCTCTCCAGCTCCTTCATATCCGTTACTCTGCACTCAGAGATGTCCGCTGGCTGCAGACAGCCCTCCGGAAGGACGAGACAAACCACTAACTCTGTTGAGTCTTTGCCAATGTCAGTGAAGGAGAAGAGAGACCACACAGAGAAATGTTTGTAAGATCAAACGGGAAATGCTTGTTTCATGGCCTTCCATTTGTTAAGGCAGTGACCATCTTCAGCGTAAAGCACAGTTTCTTCAGATCACCATCTGTCAGAGACACAGTAGTGAAAACCAAAATAGATTTTATTCGAGTACGCAGGAGACAGGGTCGGGATAAAGACTTAATTTACCAAACTGTCAGCAATATATTTTTCTACTGGTGGCACTAGTACTCACTTCTACTGAACCTAAGCATTTCTGAAACCTGGGACGAGTTTATTAGAACTTTTGTAAATGCAGCTTATTGGGTCTTTTGTGTTATTACATGTGTATTTTAATAATTATTATCAGTTACCTGATGTCCTTATGTACCTGTGGCATTCCCAGTTTAAAGCTCTCTCCACTATTTACCAGTAGATGTATCCAAAACAGTGAACAAAGGTGAAGGAAGATCAGGGATGTGACACTTGGTGCCAAGTGTCGTCAGATTAATTTGCACTTTGCGTGGCTGATGTTATGGTCTGTGACCTCTTCATACCACACATGTGAGGAGTATAGTTAGCAGCGTGCTCGGGTGCACTGCCAACATGTAAACACTGGTCGGACATGACTGTAAACACCTCCTTTCACCTCCTCTTCTCGCAGAATGGCTATAAATAACAGGGGCTTCAGTCACTTTGTCACTGTACCGGGGATACTCACAAAGAAAGCAGACATTTTGCTCAAATAACGACCAAACTCATTCCATCTGTCATTATGATTTTGACGATAAGTTACAGCAGTGCTCAGCTGGTCCTGTTGTCCGTCTGCTTCTCAGTCTTTCTGCTGCTGGACACTGACTGCACTGAAGCCTCGCTCTATCACATGAAAGGTGAGCTTTACTTTATGTACAAGGATTTCAGAACATGACAAGACAGCTGTTTTTCAAAGAGATAATAACAACAACAAAACTTTGATTTTGTTGGGGAAAATTCATCAAATGTTGTTTATTCATGGATTTCAAGCTGTCCTTTTTCACTTTAGCAATAAACCAATTCAAATCCACATAAATGTTGAAAGTATTGTTTCTTGAAACTTGTGAATATCTGGAAGTACAGTATTATAAAAACTATGCTCATTTAGGTTGGATTATAGTTCCAGTATTGGTAAAACAGGTTCCAGAGTCAGAAAAGTAAACTAACAGAACCTTGAGTTGTTCCAGAGTAGGACATTCCAGGTTAGGTTGAATACTTATTTCAAAGTAAAAATCCCGCACCAGCAAATACAGAGGACGACGCCGCTCTCCCATCTGGAGGTTATGCTGACTCTAAATAGAAAGACCACATTTCGGATACCATTTGCGAAACCCATCCCTGATTTATGAGTCCACATGGTGTGCTGGTCATTTGTTAGTTTTGCCCGAGGACGCTGTATTCTGCTGGGCTCAGAGATGCAGCCGGTGACGTGTTTGGGAGCAGGGAAGACCTCCGCTGTCCTCTGCTCCTCTGACTGCTCCCATTGGAGGTGTCCAGGGCCCAGAGTGTCCTGATATTGATCCCTGCTCAAGGTGACACAGCATCTCTGGAGGCCTACTGGAATATAGAGACGACATATTCACTCATATGATGTCAACGGGACTCTGTGCCTCTTCTTCCTCATCTCTCTGCAATGTTGAGCTAACTATTGACTGGTGTGTGTGAAGAGAATAGAGAATAGTAGTCACTGAATATAACAAATGTCCAGGATCGTCACTGTCCTTGGATCCTCCAGCATCGGCAACAAACAACCTCTGGGAGGCCCCTATTGAGATTAAAGATTACTTACTAATTACTTATCTTTATCTATCTTTATTTTTTATATACCGCCTTTTCACTGCAGATCTGAGTCTCAAAGCGGTTTACAATTGCTAATTTTTGGGCATTTGTCTCTCACTCCACACAGAGATGGGAGCAGGGTCGCCAGTACAGGAGGCGCATGCTAGAACTATTGGACATATTTTTAGTGGTAGGGGAAACCGGAGTACCCGGAGGAAACCGGGGGTTCGCAAGGATGGCGGCACGGTGGCTTAGTGGATAGCACTCTCGCCTCTCAGCAAGAAGGTCCTGGGTTCAAATCCCGGTTGGACCAGGGCCTTTCTGAGTGGAGTTTGCATGTTCTCCCCGTGTCTGCGTAGGTTTCCTCCGGGTGCTCCGGTTTCCCTAACCACTAAAAATATGTACAATAGGTCTGGCATGTGCCTCCTGTACTGGCCCCACTCCCAAAAATAACAATTGTAAACCGCTTTGAGACTCTGATGTGTAGTGAAAAGGCGGTATATAAATAAATAAAATAAAAATAAAAAATAAAATAAAAAAATAAACCTACACAGACACAGGGAGAACATGCAAACACCACTCAGAAAGGGCCTGGTCTGACTGGGATTTGAACCCAGGACCTTTTTGCTGAGAGGCGAGAATGCTATCCACTCAGCCACCGTGCCGCCCAATTACCTACCTATTGAGACCAGGAACCACCCCCACAGATGGACTGGCTGTAGACCCAGGACTGAGGCTGTAGACCCAGGACTCAGGCTGTAGATCCAGGACTGAGGCTGTAGATCCAGGACTGAGGCTGTAGACCCAGGACTGAGGCTGTAGATCCAGGACTGAGGCTGTAGACCCAGGACTCAGGCTGTAGATCCAGGACTGAGGCTGTAGATCCAGGACTGAGGCTGTAGACCCAGGACTGAGGCTGTAGATCCAGGACTGAGGCTGTAAAGAAGGACTTTCAAAAGGCAAAGTCCTACATGACACTGCGACAGTATTCACAAACTCTCTCCATCTATCATGACAAAGCTTAAGTTGTCTCCAAAGCACAAAGCTGGTGAAGTTGTATTTTACCCAATAGTCATTCATATTTTTCTGTTTCACATAAATCTCACTCTCTGGACGTGACAGGATAAAATGTGTAAAAGTGAATGTGGTATGAATATGTTTGTGAGACAGTGAAGTGACAAACTCTAATGTGAATTGAACTAACAGCTGAAGAGCCATCCGGTCATTTAGTCAGAGCTGCTGAGAACCCGTGATGAAAAATAAACAAGACCAGACTAGAACTCAGAAATCAAACTAGAAATCAACGAGACCAGACAGTAGAACTATCCGTTTACCGTTCCATAACCAGTAAGTGGAAGACGAGCCATTGCACAGATGTGAAGTAATAGTAATGGTTTAGATCGATGACCTAAAAGTAAAATTAAGAAATGTCAGTGTTTATTTTAGTACTGCCTGTTAAATGCGTTATTAACATTATAACAGTGTGTTTCTATAAAGGCAAGCATACAAAATCTTAAAGAAGCAATGTGTAAGATTTTCAAGTCAAGTTATCACTAAAGGGCCCTAATCTGTCATCATTAAAGGGCCCTAATCTGTCATCATTAAAGGGCCCTAATCTGTCATCATTAAAGGGCCCTAATCCGTCATCATTAAAGGGCCCTAATCTGTCATCATTAAAGGGCCCTAATCTGTTATCATTTAAAGGGCCCTAATCTGTCATCATTAAAGGGCCCTAATCTGTCATAATTAAAGGGCCCTAATCTGTCATCATTAAAGGGCCCTAATCTGTCATTATTAAAGGGCCCTAATCTGTTATCATTAAAGGGCCCTAATCTGTTATCATTTAAAGGGCCCTAATCTGTCATCATTAAAGGGCCCTAATCTGTCATCATTAAAGGGCCCTAATCTGTCATCATTAAAGGGCCCTAATCTGTTATCATTTAAAGGTCCCTAATCTGTCATCATTAAAGGGCCCTAATCTGTCCATAGGCATTAATAAAACAGGCTCTTTTTCAATACTTATTTAACTGATAACAATAGTTCAGAGATATTTGGATTTCTAAATTAGTTTTCCAGCCCCTAAATCTTGTTTTTGTTTTCATTTTGATGTCCCGCCCTCCACCGTTTCACCAATCAGAAAGTCTGTGATCCGGGTTGCCAGAACTCACTGTGCCGTAAGTAACATGTGGCCGCAGAACTAAAAAGATACAAAAAGGGTAAATCTAATTACAAAACATGGAATAAAACCAGGATTTCTATCTTTGTGAAAAAGGTGTTGCTTATAGATTTATTGTTGACAAAACTCTTGTCTATTCAGCTGTTATGGTCCCAGCTGGGTCCGTCTGCATATCTGGCAACCTAAGTCAGGGAGAGTGGGCGAGATGGGAGCACCACTTTTGGCCAGATTTTTTTACATACTGCTCCTTCAACCCAATCCTAAACATATACATACAGACAATAGACCCTTCGTACAATATAAACTGTGATTACAATACTTTCTGTAAACCTGATAACTGTCTTTCAGGCGTCTGTTCTCATAAAAACAAGTTCTTCAAACCTGGAGACACTTTCAGGCGCGGCTGTGACAAATGCTACTGCCACGAGTTTGGAGCCTATTGCATCACGTAAGCAAAAAGCCATCAGTTGACTAAAAACTTCTGCAGTTTTTTTACAACACAAGTATTTCTAATGTTATGGGTTGTATTTTTTCTCTGCTTAGTCAAATGAAACCCACTTCTTGGCCCAACAAATGCCACCGTGTCAGGACGAAGTGTGGCTACAGAGTGGTCTACAAGGAGAAGCCTCTGTCGGAGTGCAGGGCCTACAGCTGGATTGGATGAGCGACGGGAGAAAGTACTTTTTTGGGACTTTTTTACCAATTATTCGAGCTCCTCCGCGGGCTCTGGATGGATCGACTTCACCGTTTCATGTGTTGAGTTTTTCTAACAGCACCAAGTTGAGTGAGTTTGTCAGAGTGAGACCAGTGGGACAGAAGGATATGGACTGAGAATGAAGTCTGTTATTTGGGTCGAGAGCCAAGTTTATTCTGCCATTTTAACTTTGTACTTACTTGCTTTTTATTGTACTTATTTTGTGGACAAGCGAACAGGGTATTAAAGGTATATACAGTAGGAGGATAATCAATACTTCCGGGTGGATCGTCAAGACTATTGGTCCTCCCAGTTGTCAATCATTCCGGTGATACGTGCTCGTCCAATAAGACCAGAGAGTTTTGTTTAAGGCGGTTCTTTTCTAAAATTTGGGAAAATCCTCCTAAATACCTTTTAAAGCAGAGGTTTTTATTGTTTTTCTGATTTCATCTTGTTTGAAAATTTAAAGGTGTAATATTTTACATTCACAGTCACTATTTTGATGCTTTGGACTCGCAGCTAATTGAGTGAGATTGATTGGTTTTGACTTTTGAAGAAGGTGATCTAAAGATTTAAGTAAAAAGTGTACATAATAATACATACATGAAAAAGCCAGTGATAAAACTAAACTTTTTTGTCATTTGAAACTCTGGCACCCTATTTTTAATCTAAACTTGCAAAGTACAAATATAAAATTATATATGTTTGGTATTAAATCACAGTACATATTCATCTAGCCTGGTCTTATCCATCCGTACACTGCACTCAATCATTTCCTGCATGTAACGTCTGGGTCTGGTCCCTGTGTTTTACAATCAGTTGAATTCCATCCGACCAATCGGAGAGCGCGGGAGGCGGGTGTTGTAGTTAGCTGTGGGTGACGTCAAGAGTTTGCGCCGAACGGGCAGGTTGTAGTTTGGTTATGGCGAAGAATGCGATAGTAAAGTAATCCGGTCTGGTTCTATCAAGAAATTGAAGCCAGAGCAAGAGGAATGTTTAGCAAATTAAAGATTGTGGCGCTACTCCCCACGGGCTCCGTTAACGGCAAAGGAGATGGCTAAAGCTAGGCTAAATGCTAACAACACACTCGGGCGCACCACATACATCACGGTAAACTCAGATTCAATCGTTTCAATCTGCAAAAGGAGTTAGCCCCTCCCACCTGTTAACGGAATCAATGGAGAAAATCCAGACCTTAGTACGAAATGTAATTTGTACTATGGTATGGTACGACCAGGCTAATATTTATTATATTCTACTACAAAATGTTGGACTATTAATCCACTATTAATGGTGACAATAGTAACTTCAAATGTATTTAGCTTTATTTAGTTTCTTTTGTTCCTTTTATAATCCGTGTCCAGAGCTCTGGTGTGTGCTGTGTTCTGTCTGGTGCACACTGGTGTAGTCTTGCACAGTTATTCCAATGTGGTTTTACTGCAAATGGAAAATACAATCTTGAATCCTGCTCTGTAACGTGCGCGGCAACACAACAAATAAAGGATCTCATATCTTTGTGTTTACTGTAAAACATGTAGAGCACCCGGGTCTGTACTGTGATATTATTATCACCCTTTGCTCTGGGAACCTCTAGATTTAAGATGGGTGTTGGAGAAAGATGAATTATGGGGAGAGAGTTTGCAGATCAAATAGAGTCTGATGCATTTGGAATATTTACTTACAATACAGTTGTGTCAAAATACTATTGATCGAAACATGCTGAACGACATTGTTTATGATGGAGTCTGTTTACAAAAGGAAATTAAATCTGAAGAGACCAAAGACAGATCATTAATACATTAAAAAGATGTATTTATTTGGCGCATTGATCAGGCAGGAGCCAGAGGAGGCGCTGGGGAGGCGCTGGGTGTTAAGAGCTTCAGGAAGCGCTGGTTTGCAGGAAGTGGCTGCCTTTTAAACTGCCCACTTTGCTGTCAGAGGGTTGGCAAGAGGCTGGCCGGGCTGTGTGATTGGCTGAGGCTCGAGGGTGGCAGAGCTGTGTGATTGGCTGAGGCTCGAGGCTGGCCGGGCTGAGTGATTGGCTGAGGCTCGAGGCTGGCCGGGCTGTGCAATTGGCTGAGGCTCGAGGCTGGCCGGGCTGTGTGATTGGCTGAGGCTCGAGGGTGGCAGAGCTGTGTGATTGGCTGAGGCTCGAGGCTGGCCGGGCTGAGTGATTGGCTGAGGCTCGAGGCTGGCCGGGCTGTGCGATTGGCTGAGGCTCGAGGCTGGCCGGGCTGTGTGATTGGCTGAGGCTCGAGGGTGGCAGAGCTGTGTGATTGGCTGAGGCTCGAGGCTGGCAGAGCTGTGTGATTGGCTGAGGCTCGAGGCTGGCCGGGCTGTGTGATTGGCTGAGGCTCGAGGCTGGCCGGGCTGTGTGATTGGCTGAGGCTCGAGGGTGGCAGAGCTGTGTGATTGGCTGAGGCTCGAGGCTGGCAGAGCTGTGTGGATTGGCTGAGGCTCGAGGCTGGCCGGGCTGTGTGATTGGCTGAGGCTCGAGGCTGGCCGGGCTGTGTGATTGGCTGAGGCTCGAGGGTGGCAGAGCTGTGTGATTGGCTGAGGCTCGAGGCTGGCCGGGCTGTGTGATTGGCTGAGGCTCGAGGGTGGCAGAGCTGTGTGATTGGCTGAGGCTCGAGGCTGGCCGGGCTGTGTGATTGGCTGAGGCTCGAGGCTGGCCGGGCTGTGTGATTGGCTGAGGCTCGAGGGTGGCAGAGCTGTGTGATTGGCTGAGGCTCGAGGCTGGCCGGGCTGTGTGATTGGCTGAGGCTCGAGGCTGGCCGGGCTGAGTGATTGGCTGAGGCTCGAGGCTGGCAGAGCTGTGTGATTGGCTGAGGCTCGAGGCTGGCCGGGCTGAGTGATTGGCTGAGCTGTGTGATTGGCTGAGGCTCGAGGGTGGCAGAGCTGAGTGATTGGCTGAGGCTCGAGGCTGGCAGAGCTGTGTGATTGGCTGAGGCTCGAGGCTGGCAGAGCTGTGTGATTGGCTGGCCTGGATGGGGGGAGTTGCGCTCGGTCTTTCAGTCTGAATTTGCGCCTTCAGCTTCATTACTTTGGCAACTCCACATTTTTTTACCTTTCTGTGCTTATAAAGTATATATTGTGGGTATGTTGGGCTAAACTGTCCATGAATTCAGAATCTGTGTTGTGCATTAGTGTAGGAAACAGGAGCGGCTTTGGCTGGTATTTAAGATTTAATTAAACGATAATAAAAAATAAAAAACACATCGACCTTATATGGTATTTACTGTACAAATCAAAATATGAAAACAAGACTAACTTATTCTCTGCATGGACAGTTGGATAAAGTGCATGATGATACAGTACAAAGATGAAGCATTAGAAACAGAGTACGTAGCACCTTTTACACATGAGCCTGAGCTGAGTAAAGGCTGAGGGTGCGGTTGTGGTCAGGACGAGGAGAGCCAGGGGTGTTGGAGGCATTGTGCGGCAGTTGCCCTTCTCTCAGGGTAATATTCCAACATGGGCAACAGGAAGTCTGACAAGTCCGACGCCTCCTTCAGCAGGAAGTGGTATTTCTCCACCAGGACGTCATACAGTTTCCACGACTTCACTTTACCCACTCTCAGCAAATCTCCTGCATGGGACCACAAAGAAGAAGGCTGTAGTTTGCCTCCATGTGACATCACAACATTCCTTAAGTGCCTATATTTTTAATCTTAAACATGTTGCACTCTTCTGTCTTTTGCACAGTCTGAGTGATTCTATCTGCGCCAAATGTGACATGTACATTTCTCCACTGTGAGATCAATAAAGGTTATCTTATCTTTGTTTATGATTGTGGTGTATGACAGCTGAAAACATCTTTCCTTGTAACTATGGTACCGTATTTTTCGGATAATAAGTAGCTCCGGAGTAAGTCGCACCAGTCAAAAATGCATAATAAAGAAGGAAAAAAAACACATGAGTCGTACTGGAGTTAAGTCTTATTTGTACAAAGCTTGTGGGTTTTGATGGCCAAAAAAGAACAATAATGCTAAGACACAAATATTATTATTCCCTTAAATTAATAGCCCGGGTCATTGTTTGATAGTTTATGGTAAATAAAATATAAAATGTAAAATTTGAAATGTAATAATTTCACACATATGTCGCTCAAGACCATGACTGTGGCGGCCAAACTATGACGAAAACTGCATAATATAATTCAAAAAGTCCTAAATCTGTTCAAGCTCTCGGTCGAGTGGGCCACAATCAGCTACACATTTCCATCTCAAGGCCACCAATCACACCGTAAACAACACAGAGGTTAAAATTCTGGCTCGAGACAAAAATTGGTATTAGAAAGGCGTGAAAGAAGCCATTTTTGAGAAAACACAAACCATCCCTTAACAGAGGCGGATTAAGATTTGTTTTCTCTTTCATCTATGACGACATCCTTAAAACAACACCCAACAATAGAGAAGTGCTATTGAGGTAGGATCATTAGACCGAACAGGATCGTTAGACCGAACAGAATCGTTAGACCGAACAGGATCGTTAGACCGAACAGAATCGTTAGACCGAACAGGATCGTTAGACCGAACAGAATCGTTAGACCGAACAGGATCGTTAGACCGAACAGAATCGTTAGACCGAACAGGATCGTTAGACCGAACAGGATCGTTAGACCGAACAGAATCGTTAGACCGAACAGAATCGTTAGACCGAACAGGATCGTTAGACCTGCCCTCCATACGAGCTCTAAGCAGACAATAGTGACATGATAATGATGCAGGATCGGTAGACCAATCAGAATCGTTAGACCGAGTATGATCGTTAGACCGAGAAGGACCGTCAGACCTGCTGCCCACCACATCTTAGCAGACCTTAGATGTGTTAATGAGTTAGCCTCAGGATCAGAGGGGTCTAACCACACCCACAGGTTATTCATCTCCAACTCGCAGCTGAGCTTCCATCTTCTTTGAGAAAGTTCTTTGGACTAAGAATGAAACGAAGGGAAAACCTGCTGAAGTACAGATGACGGGTGAGCAGTCTTCCTTTGTTTTAAAAAGTTCAAAGTTCCACATATTTTTGTTGTCAGAACATATCCACTATGGTCTAATTATTGGCTCATAAAGGTTTCTCCAAGTCTTGTTCCAAAGACATTCATGATAAATAATAAATAATAAAATACTGGATTTGTGAATCTAATCACAATCCAACAATGGAAAACAATTCTTACTAATAAAAACACTGCTCTTCCTTAGACTTGGCGTCTGCTCTTTGACTGAAATAGACCTCTAGAACATGAAATGCTGCAGGTTCGATGTACAATTTAGTTTTAGGAATACTTCTGATTAGTGACCTCTGCGGTTGAAGTACTCTGCAGAGTATTTTCCCATCAGAGCGATAGCTGGTGGGATTTTACCCAGCAGCATCATTATCTGGGCGATATGATCTGAAAGGGAGAAAGAAAATCAATGCTCTTATGGTACTATGGTACTATGAATAATACATCAAATAATAACACAAATAATTAATACATAAAGAGTTATGATAAAGTCACATTTATAGATGCTGTCAATGATTAAACCAGAAGCTGTTTTTAAAATACTGTGGGGAATTGTCCCTAAACCCCAAAAGTAGTCGTTATGATGAGTTTTCAAACAGGAATGGGCACGACCGGATGTAACCTAAAAAAATACAACATAAATAGCTTGGAACCGATAGAACAAATCCAATGGGAGGCCTTCGTTAAAACTAATGTGCCACCACTTTCGCCTTCTGTGGGCTTTTTCAAAATGGCCGCGGGGAAGGAAAATGAGTAAAAACACATTTGCACATGTGTTACTTGCACTAGCCTCATTCATTTAACGAATTCATTTAAAATTCCACAGCGGCTAAACTAGACTGGTCCAAAAGCAACCTCCCCTCAACATCGACAGCATCTGGATCGAGCGTTGGACCAAGAGTAACTTTTGGACCATCCTCTAAAGACGTTTTCAAGAGGAAAGAAGATGCCATAGAAAAGCATTGGGTGATTCTCTTTCTGGGTACACCCCCACCGTGTAGGAATGAGATTGCAGCTCATGCTCTAGAGCCGGGACCCGCCCCCTCTGGCGTGCACCTATCTAAGTTGTTATTGAGTTGGATTTTATAAAACACCTACAATGACTGAACCAAAAAACCCCAAAGTAATGACTTAATGTTTGCCACTCGCCGGTTGTGGCAAAAAAAGAGAAAATCAGATCATCGTCGTATAATGATTCTTACTATTTATTATTACGCCAATAATTACTACGGCACGGTGGCTGAGTGGATAGCACTCTCGCCTCTCAGCAAGAAGGTCCTGGGTTCGAATCCCGGTTGGACCAGGGCCTTTCTGAGTGGAGTTTGCATGTTCTCCCCGTGTCTGCGTAGGTTTCCTCCGGGTACTCCGGTTTCCCCTACCACTAAAAATATGTCCAATAGTTCTAGCATGTGCTTCCTGTACTGGCCCCGCTCCCATCTCTGTGTGGAGTGAGAGACAAATGCTCATAATTAACGATTGTAAACCACTTTGAGACTCAGATCTGCAGTGAAAAGGCGGTATATAAATAAAAACTTACTACTATTACTATTGTTAACTTTTTTGAAGGATTTTTTTTTTTTTTTGCTGCTACTGGACACCTGAATTTCTCCGACGGGGATCAATAAAGTATCTATCTATCTATAATAAGACTCGGGACGCAGCCAGGGCTCTGTAATGGATCCGCAGTCAAGTTTTGCTAATTGCTAGTTTGTTAGGTGAAGCTAGCATGTGTCAAGTATAGCAGGCTAACCACTCACAGACTTGAGCCTAATGTAGAGTAATACTTTCACATTTCAAGCTCAGGCTTCGTCACAGACTGTGTTATTACAGAAACACGTTCATGTGCTGGGGTTGGGTTTGGTGGAGGGCAGGGGGGAGGTGTAGGGTTTATACTCTGTGATACTCGGATGCTAATGCTAAGCTAACCTGCACCTTTAAGTCACATGAGAAGTATAATAAGACATATAATCCCAAATACCTTCTTCCAGAGAATAGGAGTCTGCTGGTTTGGGCTCGAACAGAGAGTCTCCCGTTAGCAGCTCAAAAGCCTGTGCAGGAGAGCGGCCTTATGTTACACCTCACATCTAGTTTATTTGCCATTCTCAGTGAAAAATATAAACACAGAAACTTGGAATTTGCTTTGGGTTTATAAACAACGAATGAAGAACAATCTGACCATGCAGGCCACACTCCAGACGTCAGCTGGAGGGCCGTAGTCCAGTCCCACGAGAACCTCCAGAGAGCGGTACTGCCGGGTCTGGATCTCCTCACAGAAGTGCTTGTACTGCTCATAGAGAGACACATTTAATCAGAACCACATTTGTTGGTTTTCTAAGGATATTTTCCCTTAATCATCTTCATAACATCAGCCAAGAAATGTAAACAAATCTGTGTTTCTAATTGGAATATTTCCCATACACTAATCCAGTAAGCCGCTGTGTGCCTTATTAGAAGGCCTAATCCATAAGTCACAGCCCCCGTGACAAGCCCTCTGCAGAAGCCCCCTCATGTTTCTCCCGCCTACATTATTCTTCCACTGAATTTCACTCGGCGCCAAACAGAGAAGTACTGACCACCCAACAGGAGCTGCCCAGGTCAGCAATCTTCACTTCAATCTGCTTCAGACTGCGGAGAGACATCTGGTCTCCAGCTGCAGCACAAAAGAGAATTATCAGTCGGATGTGTGTTTAAATCAACCTCTGCTCACAAAAGAAAAAGCACTGGTACGGACAGGAATAGTGCATCAGTACGGAAGGGTGCAAAGGTACAGAGAGGAGGCAGGAGAGAGAACACGGACACGGACGCAGTAATGTGCTCATTGTTAGCAGGAAGGTTGCGATAGTATAGTAGAGTATTGTAGTAAAGTACTGTACAGTATAGGATAGTATAATATAGTATAAGAGTGCAGACAATGGGGGAGGGTTAAAGGAGCAGTATGTACAAATCTGGCCAAAAGTGGTACTGCAGCCTCTCCCACTCTCCCTGACTCAGGTTGCCAGATATGCAGACGAATCCAGCTGGGACCATAACAGCTGAATAGACAAGACACAATGACTTGAAATGAAAATCTTACATATTGCGACTTTAATGGAAAGGTAAGAGCTGAGATCGTAAACATGGACAGCCACATAGTAAGAAAGGTAAGTTAATGGTCATTAGATAACTGCAACATTCATGGACATTGGTTTCTCCCTACGGACCAATTCATATGTGTTTATTTGTTGGTTCTCTGATCTGTGTTGGTGATTTCAATGGTTTTGTGAAGTCTCTTCTGAAGATGACTTCTGTCGTGATTTAATGCAATACAAGAATAAGTTGTTGTTGTTGTTGTACAAGATTACATCCCACATACATTACCTGTCAAGTTGTTGTTGATGGAGTGGACTGAGGAGCTGCCGGTGCCCCCTGGTGGAGAGTTGTGGTGGTTGTCACACAGAAGGATGTTTTCTGGTTTGACGTCTGTGTGGATGATCTTACACTGAGAGTGGAGATAAGACAGACCCTGCAAGACCTGCACACACACACAAACACACACACACACCACACACACAGAACAGTGCAGCAGTGTGTCTTACTGTGTGTAGTGTGTCTTACTGTGTGTAGTGTGTCTTACTGTGTGTAGTGTGTTTTCTGCCTGAGGATCTGACCTGAGTCAGGATCGGTCTGACCACAGTCCGGGGCAGTCCCGGGGTCCCACAGTCCCACAATACACTCCTCAGACTAGGTCCCAGCAGCTCCAGGACCAGACACATGTCTGATGTTATGTTAAGGACAACATGTAGTTGTATGTTTTAGATACACACTTTATAAACTATGTGTGCTCTGCTTTCAGAAAGGTACGGACTCCATTGATCCCGACCACTTTGAATTCATCCAACAGTCGGACTATCCTCTGGCTGTGGAGGTGACGATGTGTGGCACTGCCCGCCTGAGCAAAGAAACAAAGAAAATATGAGATTAAGACTGAATGGAGTGAATAACGATAAGATATTCTCACACATCTGAGCAGAGACAGTTCATCGAGTCCAGCTTGAGCAAACCCAGGGCCGCTCTTCAGAACCTTCACTGCCACGTGTTTACTCGACCTGCAGAAAGATCCAGAGACTGTCAGTAACAGCTTTATAACAGGCTGGAGCTTCATTCATTAAATCAGAAAATGGACCAAAAGAATCAAAGAGGTCTTACTCTCTGATCCAGCGTACCTGAGGTCCAGACAGAGCCAGACCGTGGCATAATACCCCCAGCCCAGTTTGGACAACACCTGGTACGTGCTGTTGAACACATCACCAGTTTGCACCGGATGGTATCCTCCTGGAACGGTACATATGGTTTTGGTGACGATGGTGAATATAGTTACCCACTTCTATTCGCTCCAAGGTCGACCAAAGAGTAAACCAGATATTTTTTTAGTTCAGCAGCGACATGGGACTTTACCAGTGAGATCAGCTCGACGCAGTGAGTTCTTCTGATTGAAATGAAAACAATAACAAGATTTAGAGGCTGTAAAAGTAATTTAGAAATTCAAATATTTCTGAACTACTGTTATCAGTTAAAGAAGAATTGGAAAAGAGCATGTTTTATTAAAGCCTTTGAACAGATTAGGGCCCTTTAATGATGACAGATTAGGTCCCTTTAATGATGACAGATTAGGGCAATTTTAATGATGACAGAATAGGGCCCTTTAATGATGACAGATTAGGGCCCTTTAATGATGACAGATTAGGGCCCTTAAATGATGACAGATTAGGGCCCTTAAATTATGACAGATTAGGGCCCTTTAATGATGACAGATTAGGGCCCTTTAATGATGACAGATTAGGGCCCTTTAATGATGACAGATTAGGGCAATTTTAATGATGACAGAATAGGGCCCTTTAATGATGACAGATTAGGGCCCTTTAATGATGACAGATTAGAGCCTTTAAATGATGACAGATTAGGGCCCTTTAATGATGACAGATTAGGGCCCTTAAATGATGACAGATTAGGGCCCTTTAATGATGACAGATTAGGGCCCTAAAAAAAGTGACTGAACCCGTGTGTGTCCTTCGGCTGCCTGTCTCAGAGAGTAGTCGTGTGTGTAGCTGCCTCTCGCTGGACAAAAGTGTGTGTCTTTCTCTCACAATGGTCACGTTCTCTTTGTGAGGATCTGAGTTTTACATCAGAGCGAGGAGCGAGTGAAGCAGCAGTAACGAGCGCTGTACCAGAACAGTATTCTCTGGAGTCCTCTGTGCTCCGTTTGTCCCGGGGCCCCAGCTGCTGCAGGCCTCCCACCGACCCGGCCTCCTGTCCTCTACACACACACACACACAGACACGCACACACACACACACACAGACACGCACACACACACACACACACACGCACATACACACACACAGACACGCACACACACACACACACACACACACGCACACACACACTCACACAGGCCCATACACATACACATAGACATACACATACACATAGACATACACATACACACAGACACACACACATACATACACAGACGCACACACGCACACAGACACACACACACATATCAAATCGGTGAAATGATAAAATCCATAGACTCCGTCCTGGCCTTAGTGATGGTGTTGTCAAGCTGATCAGATTTTTCAGATAAAAACATGAAAAAGGGACTGCCTCCCTCTCTCTCAGCCAATCAGCTCTCAACCCAAAGCCTCAAAAAGTGACTCACAGGGCTCTCTTACAAGTATGCAAAAGATAATCAGAGAAAGACCGTATCTTGTGGTCTGAGTATGTTCCTAACATTTTACTTTCACAAGGATCTTACTGTATTTAACATCAGAACATAATGTTAGGTCCCCCAGCTTTAACATGAGCAATCTTTATTAAGCTGAGGAGCACAGGGACGGGCCTCTTGCTGGGACTCTGAGGAGCACAGGGACTGGCCTCCTGCTGGGACTCTGAGGAGCACAGGGACTGGCCTCCTGCTGGGACGCTGAGGAGCACAGGGACGGGCCTCTTGCTGGGACTCTGAGGAGCACAGGGACTGGCCTCCTGCTGGGACTCTGAGGAGCACAGGGGCTGGCCTCCTGCTGGGACTCTGAGGAGCACAGGGGCTGGCCTCCTGCTGGGACTCTGAGGAGCACAGGGGCTGGCCTCCTGCTGGGACTCTGAGGAGCACAGGGGCTGGCCTCCTGCTGGGACTCTGAGGAGCACAGGGACTGGCCTCCTGCTGGTCCCAGAGTCAGGACTAAACACAGGTAGGCTGCATTTCAGATTCATACTGCTAAAATCTGGAACAATCTTCCTGAAAATCTGAGACAGGCTTCTTCTTTGACAAAGTTTAAATCCAGGTTAAAAACAGTTATTTTTATCTGAGCTAGAACTGAAGGATTATAGAATTTTCTTTGTAAAGTACTGTGATAAGAAACAGCCTTGTGTGCCTATTTCTATCTTGTTTTGTTCAGCCGTGCGTAGGAATTGTGATAATAAAAAATATTCTGTATAAATCAGAGGAAAATCCTACATGAACAGAACTAAAAAGGCTTGGACGGCCTTGTTTGATCTTCCACAGGGGCCACCTCACACCTTCAGGCTATTTCTGACGGAGCTGTAGATCACGGTGGTGTCAGCGCCGACGAGCAGCTGCTGAGGCGACCTGAGAACACTGCACCTTCAGCGGCTGATGGATGTGGCGCATGTGGGCCTTGTTTTGATCTGGTCTGGGTTTAGGACCGGGCCCTTCTGGGACTCTGACCTTAATCTATTCTACACGGTACATCAGGAGTTTATGATGAAATATGTTTTTTTTGGGGGGGGGGGTTGTTTTTTAAATCTGGTCCAACACGTTCTAATGAGCTGGATTTATTGTTAAAATAAATATCCCATAAATAAATAATTATGAAATATATTTTGTTTTAATATGGTCTAACAAACACGTTCTTAATATCCCATACAAAATAATTATGAAATATGTTTTTTTTAATTATTATTATTAATTATAAATATGATCCTACACGTTCTAAAGTGCTGGATGTAATGCAAAAATAAAATCCCAATAAAAAATTATTGTGATTTTTTTTTTTTTTTTTATCTGGTTTAACACACACGAGCTAAAGTGCTGGATTTATAGCAAAAATAAAAATCCGATTAAAAAAAATTATAACAAAAACATACATGAAAATAATGAAAATACTGCGTAAAAAATACAAAAAAATTATGAGACAATAGAACGAGAAAAAATGACTTTCTGAAAATAAGAAAACAATACTGCCCAATGACTTGATTCTATTTTAAAGACATACATTTCAACTGTTATTTACTTATTTCTTACACGTTTTTGAGGTTTTTTGTCTTGAAAATATAGCATCACAAACTTATTTTATCTGAACAAAGGTTAGGGAAAAAATACTTAAAACAAGCTTAAAAACTTTTTTCTCTCCCCAATAGTTTACTGTTTTCAGTGTATTTACTCACAGAAAGAGAGTGAGAGATATGTTCTGTATATTATGATCTCTCTTGAATCACAAAACATTCACATTTTTCATTTCTAAACCCCAGATTATACTCCCCATTACATGTATTCCCTGTGCCATATCATATCTGACTTGTGTGGGGAAAATGGCAGTAGTTTTGGTTCTTACCCATGATGCACCTGCTCCATGTTCCCTCTGTCTCTCTCTCAGAGCAGTTTCTCACATCCTTCAGGCTCGTGCTCCACTTTTGAAAAACCAGCAGAGATTTCCACAGCGGACATCAGCGGCTGGACTGTTCCCTCATATCTGGCAGCCGCTTGCTCTCAGCCTGCACACTTTCTCACAGAGTCTGGCTTAATAAAGAGGTGAGAGGAGTAGAAGTATGGTCTGCGTTGGACTTCTGGAGGAGGCATGAGGAGAGGAGCAGCTGCAGGGTTCTCTCCGCACGACCGGGATCACGCGTGGATAAAAATAGCAAAAGAATGGTGTTTATGTCAGATTAAGTCTCACAATCAGTCTGGAGATAGGACCGCGTTGACCTACATGACACAGCCCAGGACCAAAGACGTTTAAAGCAGCAATATGTAAGATTTTAATGTCAAGTAAGTTATGATTAAAGGGCCCTAATCTGTCATTATTAAAGGGCCCTAATCTGTTCAAAGGCATTAATAAAACATGCTCTTTCCAATACCTTTTTAACTGATAACCATAGTTCAGGGATATTTGAGTTTCAAAATTAGTTTTACAGCCCCTAGAAGTCCGTGATCCAGGCGCCAGAACTCACCGCGTGGAGCTAATCTCACTGGTAAAGGACCATGTGGCGCAGAACTAAAAAAGGTCTCGTTATGATTCTCAAATCATTAACGACAAAACAAGGAATAAAACCAGGATTTCTATCTTTGTGAAAAAGGTGTCGGTTATAGATTTGTTGTTGACAAAACTCTTGTCTATTCAGCTGTTATGGTCCCAGCTGGATTCGTCTGCATATCTGGCAACCTGAGTCAGGGAGAGTGGGAGAGGCTGCAGTACCACTTTTGGCCACATTTTTAAACACAGCTCCTTTAAAGATGCAGTCAATGATTTATCCAAATGCAAGTTTAAAAACATTTCTGGAACAGAGTAGCTTTTCAAAGTGTTCTACACCGGTTCTGGTTGAAGAAGGTCCAGACTGTTTCTGCTCAGAACAAATGAAACATGAGGTGAGAGGAATCAGATCAAAAACCCACCGTGATGTTGACGGAACACATTCTCATCTGGATTTTATTTAAAAGAATTAGATGTTTTTTTCATGACATCAGGCGTTACTGTAGAAAGTAAGTGGTTCATAGAAAGTGGTTCATAGAAAGTGGTTCATAGAAAGTGGTTCAAAGTGCTCCAGGCTGAAGTGTGAGAGAACACAGGTCCCCAGTGTCGACAGCTCACTGTTAGCACCTGAGCTGGCACCTGATGACAAGCTCAAGGGCTGCTGGGAAATGAAGTGCAAGATATGGACATAGATCTAGATTGAACCATCTGTTTGAGACGATGGTGAGGCTACAAAACAGAAAACAGGCTCTGAGGCTCAGCCATGGAGAGAGTCCTTTAAAACAGGCTCAGAGGTTTATGGTACCGACACCAGCGTAAGTCAGTGAGTGATATGTATTTATTTAGTGCATTTTACAGGAAGTAATCTATGTTTATTTAGTGCATTTCACAGATCCAAGGTCACACATAGAACTTGAAGTAGAAGCCTCTGACCGTCACCGTCCACTCACTGCATCAGGCATGTCCAAACTCAGGCCCGTGGGCCAAATGCGGCCCTCTGTGCTGCTAAGGCCCTTTGATAGTGTCATCCAACCAATAGAACGAGTAACTCCTGCACAAGGCTGTCAGCGTCATACAATACAATAATGTAAGCAATCACACAATTGAATCATTACTATTTTAACAATACGTTTAATACTGTACATTAGCTGGGTTGAAGTTAAAGCTGGAGTTCCCACTTTTTTACTCACAAAATATGTAGTTTTACAGAAAGAGTTATTGCAAAAGTAAAACTCTTGAAAACTGAGAGCACTGTAATCATGTAATACTTTGGACTTAGAGCTGATTTTTCACTTTTCTGTTCGGAACAAGTTGACTCAAATATTTGTCAAAGGCCCACAATACTTCCATGTGAAAACTGGTGAAACTTAAAGGATTTTCAATGTTTTTTGTGTAGTTTGGACGTTAAGTTTTTCAGTTGTAATGAACCTAAAGCCTTTCATTGGGCCAGTTCGTGTCCTGATGTTGGAAATGCTTTCTGTTTCTTTCCAGTCAAACCACAAGTATTTTGATGGCCTCATGTTTACTAATGTGACCACCACATTCTGTCATCACTGCTCCGTCATTTTTGTAACATATACCTCTTAGTTATAAATAGGCCCTTATGATGTTGCCCATAAATACCCCTGGCTTATTGCCTCTTGGAGACAATCTCATCTTGTAACTTCAGACTTTTGCAGCTCTTCCAGCCGGTGCTAAGTCTCCATAGTCCCATCAGCCACAGGAGTCCTGCTATTACCGTCTAATGTAGCTGCGGTCTTAAGCTGCGAAGCCCGGGCTAGCACTTACTATTTTCCATTTTTAGTACGTGGTAATAAGACTCCTCCCAGTGGAGCACAAAGACTGTAGAGCCATCAAAACAGCACCTGCTCGATGTGGATCACTGGGTTAGTAGGAGCTGGAGGTTTGCACCGTATTAATCACTGCCTAGATGTGTGAGACCTGGACGTTCATGGTTATATTTGCTGCATGATGTATTTATGCACTGAAAAAACATGTGTATTTCCATGTTTTTGGACGTTTTTATTATACAGCTCTTCCGTGTGTGTTTGATATTAATAAGTAGCTAGCCTAGCCGTTACTCGCCTAGCCACCAGTGTGGGCGGGTCCCGGCTCCAAAAGGTCCATGAACATGTGCGCTGACATGTTTGCAAACACACTCCCAGCTGGTGGGGGTGTACCTGGAAAGAGAATTACCCAATGCCTTTGTATGGCGTCCGCTCAAAAAAGTCTTTACAGGATGGTCCAAAAATGACTCTTGGGCCAAAAGTGGTTCTGGGTCCAACGCTATGTTCCAGATGCTGTGGATGCTGAGGGGAGGATTTTCTTTTGGACCAGTCTAGTTTAGCCGATGTGGACTTTAGAATGCACTCATTAAATGAATGGGGTTAGTGCAGCTAACGCATGCGCAATTTCATTATTTAAAATACATAAAAGCCCACAGACGGCAAAAGTGATGGCACATTAGTTTCAACGGCAAAGATAGGCGTGTTTACGTCCGTCAATATTTACAGTCAGTCGGGCGACAGTAGCTCAGTTGGTAGAGCATTGGCCTTCAGGCCTGAAGGTCGTGGGTTCAATTCCCACCTCTACACCTTCTCCACCGACTCCCACTGATGACTGCTGTCGTTGTGTCCTTGGGCAAGACACTTAACCCCACTTTGCCCAAAGCCCCCACTGAAAGATCAAGGCTATGCTCACACTCAGAGAGCAGCCGTCCTCCTGTGGACTCACCACCTGCAGAGGGTCAGTGAGGGGCTGGTGCTATGAGACTTGGGTGGCATCTCTGACTGCCACCCCCCTGACCCAGAAATGGATTAAAGGGTAGAAAATGGATGGATGGAATATTTACAGTCTGCACTAGGCTAGGCTAGTAACAGGGAACGTATTCATTTGCAGTCAGTAAATAAACCTTTCTGCATTCATTATAGTGGATTGAAGTTTATTTTGTGTTCAGTTCGCAGATAGCTGCATAATAATTGGGATAATTTATTGCATCGGGGTCAGGTTCGCCTTGTTGGTTATTCATATAAAGTGCATAAAATATTAAGTGCATTGTTGACCTCAGCATTGGCCTGTGCGACCCCTGTGTGCGACCCCTATGTGTGTGTGTGCAGATGAGGGGCAAAACTGCTTCTTTCAGCCCCTTTTAAAACTGTATTAAGCTTAAGTTAAGTTTTAGTAATGTTATGTTTGACTTTGTGTTATGTTTGACATGTTACGAGTTGAAGCCTAGAGATAATTACAGATTTTAATGTCTGAAGCTCGTGGGTTCAGTCCGTACAATTTATAATTTTCTGAATTGTCATTTAACTTTAACTTAATTAGTTTTACAGCCCTTAAATCTTAATGTTTTAATTTCGATTTCCCGCCCTCCACCGTTTCACCAATCAGAAAGTCCGTAACCCGGGTTGCCAGAACTCACCGTGTCGAGCTAATCTCACAGGTAAAGTACCATGTGGCGCAGAACTAAAAAAGGTCTCACAAGGAATTAAACCAGGATTTCGATCTTAGATTTGTTGTTGACAGAAATCTTGTCTATTCAGCTGTTATGGTCCCAGCTGGATTCGTCTGCATATCTGGCAACCTGAGTCACTGAGAGTGGGAGAGGCTGCAGTACCACTTTTGGCCACATTTTTAAAAAAACATACTGCTCCACTAACCCTACTTTGCTCTAAAGCCTCAAACACCCCCCGTCCCTCTGACCCTGCAGCAGGATCAGAGAGACTGGTGCTTTGAGACTTGCGTGGCAACTCTGATCGCCCCCGACCCAGATATGGACTAACAAAGGGGATGAAAATGAGTGAATAACAGAAAAAAAAACACATTTCCATTGAAACAAGTTTATTGCGCCACATGAAGTCGTTAGGTTTTCTTCTTTTTGTTGGTTAGAAAGACTAGTCAGTTTGTTCCTACTAGAACCACAGTAACACTTTCACACAAATGTCCTCCAGCGATTCTGTGCACGGCAAAGATCAATTATCCTTTTTTTTTTTAAACAAATTTGCACATTACAAAGTATACTGGAAAAATAGATACAAAAAAATAAAGGCAGACATTTGAAGAGTACCAGGAGGACTCAAGCTTCATGTGTTGATATGTGCGCAGCTGACGTTCACACAACACTAAAAAAAAGCTTGTCAAAATTTTATGTACAAAAATGACATCAATGCAATATGATTGAGGACAAAAAATATAGCCACGTACCGCTTCTACTTCGGAAAAGCCTACGCAAGAATGAGTGAAATAAATAAACAATAAGTTAAATCCGAAATAACAAACGACAAAGCGCATCTTTGGGAGGATTCTTGCGGAGAAGACTGGGCCAGAACTTCAGTGCATTTAATTAGATGGGGCTAGAAAAAGGGTTATGGACTGTTTTTGGGACGTTCTTGACCTGGGATTGGGAACAGCCGGGGTAAAGTAGTGATATGAAAGGGTTTCACAGATTTAGTTATGGACATGGCTGAAAATATAGACAATACACATGTCTATAATGTCCTTTTAGTCAAACAAACTCACCGGTGAGCTTGGTAAAAGAAGTTGGGCTAAAATCATCTAGAGTCGTGCAAAAAAATGATCTTATATTTTCCGCCATTATGAAAACCTGCTCTGTTGTGTGTCTATTGTGTGTGTTTGTATGCTAAAATTGCATTCATATCTGTTATCATGCCTCAAAGAATATATTTTTTAACCCTTAAGTGATTGAACCATAATCAAATTCCTAGCCCTAGCTGATTCCAGTTACTTACAACGGCGATACAATAGTTTGGATTCTGACGTCCCATGTTTTTTATATGTCCTAGATCTACGTTTTCATTTCCCAAAAGTTTATGGTTATTTTGTGGATTGTGAATTCATAGAAAACAGCAGGAAGAGAAAATAACACTTCTGTGACTGAGAATCCGACCGCGGGGAATGATCCACCGGCTTGATGTGGAACTTGTACCAATCCAGATTACATTTTGGACAGAGACCCAGCAAAAATTTCATTCATTATTGTTCTAGCATAAAACCTTTGACAGAATACTACCCTGTAGCATACCAAGCTAACCCCAATTTACACCTAGCGACTGGACTGGACTGACCGAGTGCTGATGTCATCCATATTGTTTGGCTAAAGTGGAAGAAGCTGATTTGAACAAAAGCGAGCTGGAGTTTCTGGTCGCGCCGTAAACATAGACGGTAAATATTAGTAGCTAACACCTGCAGCTAAGACAGTTTGATAAGGAAAGCTGGAGTTTCCTTTACTCTTATTGCCTCCTTTACTGGAGGATTGACCAAAAAAATATTATCAAAATAAAAATGAAGATTCTAAAGCCCATAGCGGTGGCACAAACTGTTACTGAGGAGTCAATGGGAGCCGGAGTGAGTTGGAGCAAAACTTTGTCCATGAGCACTTCCACTTTGGACTTCATTGAGCAGCCTGTAAAATCTATGGCCCGGCCGCTCATAGCAGTGTTATTACGGCTGTTGTACGTACATATTTTACTGCTGGTTTAAATTTACGGACGCAATACAGTAAAAGGCCACGTGGGGCAATGAGTCCAGTCGAGTCCTGACTAGAACCAGGAAGTACCATCACATTAGTCATGATTAGAACCAGGAAGTACCATCACATTAGTCCAGTGTGCTTCCTGTGGCTCAGAGAATAGATTTTAAAACAGCTCTGCTTGTTACAAGTCTCTCCATGAACCAAAGTACATCTGTGACCCGTTAGTCCCATATGAATCAACTCTGAGGAGCACAGGGACTGGCCTCCTGCTGGTCTCATAGTCAAGACTAAACATGGGGAGGCCTCCTTGCGTATGAACTGTGCAATACAAATAAACTTGTCTACATGTTCCCGAAGACGCTAGGTGTAAATTGGGGATAAATGTACATGATCTAACTTTATATGTGGCCGCTCTGACCAAAAACAGCCAAACCTTCAACCAGTGACATGTTTCCAGTGTTTAGAATCACCATGTTGTTGGTCAAACTCACAGTGCCCCCTAGAGGACAGTCCAGGACGGATCCGGTTCGTCTCAAACAAAAACTGGACAAAAGTCGGTGAAAACAGGTAAAGTTCAGCAGTGAAATGACGACACGGGAAGTTTCCAAAGTGTCTTTACAAACAAAGTGTCCGCAGCAGCGTTAAGACTCAAGAGGGTGAAGACCGACAAAGCAGACGCGATTAAATTAAATCCGAGTAAGACGCAAAAAGTAGAAGTCACCAGCTGAAAAAAAATGTTTTCTCTTTTTCACCATTTTAATCACAGTGGCGACAGTGGCTCAGTTGGTCAGCCCTTCATCTGCTCCCACTGCTGTCGTGGTGTCCCTGGGCAAGACACTTTAACCCCACTTTGCCTGAAGCCCCCACCCGTATCGTTGTTGAAGCAGCGGCCATCTCTCCGTGGACCCAGAAAGAGGAATAACAAAGCGAATAAAAACGACAAGTGCCACGTTTATGGATCCATGGAGCAGGAATGTTCAGGCTTCTTTCCCAGTCTGGTTCCCTTTAAGATTTCTCCTTCATGGTGCTTTCCTGGTGCGGAGACGAAGACCATCGATTCCAGATGATCCCTGTTCCAGTGTCCGTAGTGTTCAAAGGGTAAAGGTGCATGGGGGGGGGGTGGGCCGGGGTCGGGGGATCATAGGTCGGTCACTTTGTTCTCCACAGCTGCTGCGATCTGCTGCAGTCTGTATCCCAGCTGCATCTTCTGAGCCGTGGGGTCGTCCTCCAGCGCAGTGATGATCTGAAACACAGGGACAGGAGAGTCAAGGTGGGCCACGAGGGTTAGCGTGGGCCATGAGAGAGAGGGTGGGCCATGAGAGTGAAGGTGGGCCATAAGAGTAAAGGTGGGCCATAAGAGTCAAGGTGGGCCACGAGGGTTAGCGTGGGCCACGAGGGTTAGCGTGGGCCACGAGGGTTAGCGTGGGCCATGAGAGAGAGGGTGGGCCATGAGAGTGAAGGTGGGCCATAAGAGTAAAGGTGGGCCATAAGAGTCAAGGTGGGCCACGAGGGTTAGCGTGGGCCACGAGGGTTAGCGTGGGCCACGAGGGTTAGCGTGGGCCATGAGAGAGAGGGTGGGCCATGAGAGTGAAGGTGGGCCATAAGAGTAAAGGTGGGCCATAAGAGTCAAGGTGGGCCACGAGGGTTAGCGTGGGCCACGAGGGTTAGCGTGGGCCACGAGGGTTAGCGTGGGCCATGAGAGAGAGGGTGGGCCATGAGAGTGAAGGTGGGCCATAAGAGTAAAGGTGGGCCATAAGAGTCAAGGTGGGCCACGAGGGTTAGCGTGGGCCACGAGGGTTAGCGTGGGCCACGAGGGTTAGCGTGGGCCACGAGGGTTAGCGTGGGCCACGAGGGTTAGCGTGGGCCATGAGAGAGAGGGTGGGCCATGAGAGTGAAGGTGGGCCATAAGAGTAAAGGTGGGCCATAAGAGTCAAGGTGGGCCACGAGGGTTAGCGTGGGCCACGAGGGTTAGCGTGGGCCACGAGGGTTAGCGTGGGCCATGAGAGAGAGGGTGGGCCATGAGAGTGAAGGTGGGCCATAAGAGTAAAGGTGGGCCATAAGAGTCAAGGTGGGCCACGAGGGTTAGCGTGGGCCACGAGGGTTAGCGTGGGCCACGAGGGTTAGCGTGGGCCACGAGGGTTAGCGTGGGCCATGAGAGAGAGGGTGGGCCATGAGAGTGAAGGTGGGCCATAAGAGTAAAGGTGGGCCATAAGAGTCAAGGTGGGCCACGAGGGTTAGCGTGGGCCACGAGGGTTAGCGTGGGCCACGAGGGTTAGCGTGGGCCACGAGGGTTAGCGTGGGCCACGAGGGTTAGCGTGGGCCATGAGAGAGAGGGTGGGCCATGAGAGTGAAGGTGGGCCATAAGAGTAAAGGTGGGCCATAAGAGTCAAGGTGGGCCACGAGGGTTAGCGTGGGCCACGAGGGTTAGCGTGGGCCACGAGGGTTAGCGTGGGCCACGAGGGTTAGCGTGGGCCATGAGAGAGAGGGTGGGCCATGAGAGTGAAGGTGGGCCATAAGAGTAAAGGTGGGCCATAAGAGTCAAGGTGGGCCACGAGGGTTAGCGTGGGCCACGAGGGTTAGCGTGGGCCACGAGGGTTAGCGTGGGCCATGAGAGAGAGGGTGGGCCATGAGAGTGAAGGTGGGCCATAAGAGTAAAGGTGGGCCATAAGAGTCAAGGTGGGCCACGAGGGTTAGCGTGGGCCACGAGGGTTAGCGTGGGCCACGAGGGTTAGCGTGGGCCACGAGGGTTAGCGTGGGCCATGAGAGAGAGGGTGGGCCATGAGAGTGAAGGTGGGCCATAAGAGTAAAGGTGGGCCATAAGAGTCAAGGTGGGCCACGAGGGTTAGCGTGGGCCACGAGGGTTAGCGTGGGCCACGAGGGTTAGCGTGGGCCATGAGAGAGAGGGTGGGCCATGAGAGTGAAGGTGGGCCATAAGGGTAAAGGTGGGCCATGATAGAGAGGGTGGGCCATGAGAGTGAAGGTGGGCCACAAGAGTTAAGGTGGGCCATAAGGGAAAAGGTGGGCCATAAGGGAAAAGGTGGGCCATAAGAGTAAAGGTGGGCCATAAGAGTAAAGATGGGACATAAGAGTAAAGGTGGGCCATAAGAGTAAAGGTGGGCCATAAGAGTAAAGATGGGCCATAAGAGAAAAGGTGGGACATAAGCAAAAGATGGGCCATGAGAGTAAAGGTGGGCCATAAAGGTAAAGGTGGGCCATGAGAGTAAAGATGGGCCATAAGAGTAAAGGTGGGCCATAAGGGAAAAGGCGGGCCATGAGAGTAAAGGTGGGACACAAGAGTAAATGTGGGACACAAGAGTAAAGGTGGGCCACAAGAGTAAAGGTGGGCCACAAGAGTAAAGGTGGGCCATAAGAGTAAAGGTCTGAATGTAATTAGTGAATGGATGGTGTTTGGTCAGAGGTTTTTATGGTCCAGTGTGTTCGGTGTCTCGCTTCTGTCATCACCGTGTGGAGAGAATGGAACAATATCTGAAAGCTCATTGGGTGACATTTTTTATTTATATTAGCACATTTTTACAGTTCAAAGAAAGGTTGCTCGCCCATCATTTGTACTTCAGTTAGCAGGTATTAGCAGTTCGGGAAAACCTGCTAACCAAAGTACAGATGGATGGGATGTTTTGAATAATCCCTGTAGGACTGAGAGCTTACACAAACTTATTTAAATAAATATGACTTACTATGTTTTTGAGCGTCTCTTACCTGATCATAGTATTTGTTGATGTACTTGTACAGTTCGTTTAAGGCCACCAGACAGTTGACCTCAGCAGCGTAATTCTATGTTGTCAAAGAAAACCAAACATCAGCATCATACACAGTAGTTTCAGTCCTGATGGTGATGGGAATGTTCAGAAACTCACCCGGGAAAGTTCAGCCAGAGCAGAGTTCATCTCCTGGTCGCTGGCTGAGATGGTCTGTCTGATGTCTCCATAGTATCTGTGCACACAAAAGAAAATTAAGGAAAATTACTTTATAAAACCAATATAAAAGCTTAAATTACATCAAGTCAAAAACATGAGCAACTTTTTACCAAATAAAAACATGTTCAGGATCAAAAACACAGTGTCTAAAGCAGACTTGGAGATTCTTATCCTGTATTTGTGTCCAGTCCTGACTAGAACCAGGAAGTATGATCACATTAGTCCTGACTAGAACCAGAAAGTATGATCACATTAGTCCTGACTAGAACCAGGAAGTATGATCACATTAGTCCTGACTAGAACCAGAAAGTATGATCACATTAGTCCTGACTAGAACCAGGAAGTATGATCACATTAGTCCTGACTAGAACCAGGAGGTACGATCACATCAGTCCAGGTCTCAGGTCTTTAAAGCAGCTCTGTTTGTTACAAGTCTCTCCATGGCCTCGAACCAAAGTACATCTGTGACATGTCAGAGCACAGGGACTGGCCTACTGCTGGTCCCAGAGTCAGGACTAAACATGGGGAGGCTGCATTTCAGATTCATGCAGCTAATATCTAGAATAATCTTCCTGAAAGTGTGAGACAGGCCTCTTCTCTGACAATGTCTAAATCCAGGTAAAAAGCAGTTCTGTTTAACTGCAACAACTTGCCTTGCCTAAAGACGGATTGTGAAACTGCAGTGACCTCTTGTGGTGGATACATTCACTACCAGTTTCAACATATAGTTTTCTATTATGACTAAACCTTTGCTTCAAACCAAATGTGTGTTAAATGTGTAACAAGTCTAAATCCTCTTTGTGAAGTTCTAGATGAGCTGGCCCACATCACAATGAAGCACACATCAGAATGTAATCACAAAGATCATTAAAATCAGCTGCAGAATCATTGGACAGCAGCAAAACTCACTCACAGCCATTTATAATAACAAAGATTTAAAGAGCGACTAAACACCTGTGCCCAGCCTTACTCCGCCCACATGAAGATTTGAAAATGTTCTCTAAAAAGGGCGTTGCCTGGAGGACTAAGGGACAAGAAGGGGGGCTTAGAGTTGGGCGTGGTCTGGGCTGTGATTGACAGCTCACTTGTCTCACTAAAAAAAACAGACAGTTGTCATTGCTGCTTAAAGCAATAGTTTAGAGACCAGAAAGTCTCATTCAACCCTTGTTTACACACTAAGATAATTGTAAAGCTACACACCTGAACCTAATCACACTCAATAATCTCAGAATGACTCATGTAATTTAATTTGAATCCACTAGATGGCGCCAGAATACTCCAAACTGCAGCTGGGGCGTGTGTGAGAGTTGAATGGGTTTATATCACTGGCTCTGACAGACTGATGTCACACAAAACAACTGATGTCATAGAGAACTTCAGAGTCAATGGAGAGGCCAGGACCAAATTCAAATGTAGTACCACCAAAAAGGTTGAGAGGGCACCACACAGCGTTTTTTGGCTCAAAAGTGATATTTTATCTAATTTGAACTAAAATGTCAAAAAAATGACCAGGATATGTAGACAGCACTACAATAAACATACTTATGAAGTTTATGAGTTAAAAAAAGTTGATTTGGTGTTTAGTCGCTCTTTAAGGAAAGGCTCAGACCTCCACAGACATCTCTCACACTCTGCTCCCATCAGGGCGTAGGTTCATGTCCCTCCCATTCAAAACTAAAAGAGCCTCATCCAGCTTCCACCTCACCTCAAACCACTGATTTTAAGATCTGTTTTATGTAATGTATATTGCATTTCTGCTTTTTAATTTGTATTTGTAACTTGTGTTTCTGTTTGTATGTACCCCCACAGTTGTGTCTGTAGATAAATAAAGTTATTTGAATTGAATTGAGTTGAACCAGGGACCAGCTTTTATTGACCAATTTATTTAATACAGATGAATGAAAGGTCAAGGTGTTAGCAAAAATAGAAATAATCAGATTTGATTTTTGTTATAATATATTTTATTGAACGCCTGAAATCACAGGAATGGATCATTTTACTGTAATATAATGAATGAGTGAATGAAGTTTATATCGGTCCATTGTAAACACATAGTTACAGAGCAGAAGAAACAGCAGAAAGAGACGGCTGAAGCTAATCCTTATTTTGCCCTTTCTACAGTGTTTTTAGTATAAGTGAATGTATACAATAGGACTTACATAAGCTTCTGTATTAACATCCACATGTAGCCTCCAGAAAGATAGTTTTAAAGCTGAAAAGTGAATCATATGATTTAAGTTTATCTGTGCGTCTATTCCCTCTCAGAGAAAAACAGCATTCTATAACATTGGTTTTATATTTTTGCTTCACGAACACGTCAACTCATAATGACTGCCTCTAAAGGGCCTGACGGGCTGTTGCCGATTACTACTATCGCTAGCTTTTTAGAATGATCCATTTTATATTTTTTTTTTGCTGCTACTGGACACCTGAATTTCTCTTACGGGGATCAAAAGTATCTATCTATGTATCTAATATAACAGTTTTGAATCAATAGATTAAAACAGGATGTCAAAGTCAAAAACAACAGAGGCCAAAAAAACTAGTGTGCGATAAGCCAAGGGCCGGACTGGTTCAATGTTTATTAACACACATTAAAGTTATGCGTATAATCTATTGCACCAAGACCTAACAATGTGGACCGTTTTGTATTTAATAATGAAATTAATAATCAAATAATTTTGTATGGTTCTGTCATTTCAAGTGAAAACAAGTTTCAACAGCTCATAGGCAACACACGTCCAGAACATTAAATGAATAATATTTTCTCATGTCTCTGTGCGGCCAGTTCTAAAATGAATAAATTATCATCCCGGGGCCAAGGAAATTGACAGCCATGGATTAAAACTTTATTTTTGCATTTATTGACATTTTTTTGGGTTCACGATGATGGAGATTATTTGAAAGTGGGCCTCTCTGACTTGAAGAGGCACCATTAGCCGCTAACACGCGCCCAATGAGCCGTCAGAATATCAGTGCTCTAAATGGAAGCGTCTGCTCTGGACTCTCTCATGCGGTGAGCCTGGCGGGCCAAGCTCTCCCCTGGTCCATGTCTCTCCTACCCTGACAGACTGTCCCGGGACACCCATCCTCCCGGTGAGCAGTGTGTGGGTGTGTGTGTGTGTGTGTGCCTGAGGTCAGCAGGACATGTGGTTGGCATATTCTCACCTCTCCACCATCTGCTTGTAGCGAGGGATGTCTCTGGCGTAAAGCAACTTGTTGATGGGAGAGTCCTGGGCACAGACAGATGGAAACATGCATGAAGAATATTAGACAATGGCACCTGCTTCCACCGTGGACACACAACACTTAGGACACAAGTTGTTTGACAAAGTATGCAACACATTTCACTGTTAAACAATATTGAGAAAGTATTTATAACAAAGCCACTTCAGGGAGGAGCAGGACGGGAGGAAGGAAGAGGTCTTGAGAATTGTCTTGCAGTGCCTTCACTTCTCTCTCTTAATGTTTTATTTTTCATTGACATTTTTTATATTGTTTTTATTGTTTAACTCTATCCTTTGTTTGTATGATTGTGAGCAAGGGACCAACGCACAATTTCCTTTGGTATCAACAAAGTATATCTATCTAGTTTTTTAAAAAAAATCTGGAAAACTGCGGATGATTTGATGTATTGACATGTATCCAAATTACTATTGGAAAAATGACAAACATGTATTTTAAGCATGACCAGCTGTCTTAAAATACATGTATGTGCATATGGCCCTGGATACATACAAATACATTTGACAGGTACTGTATAGAGCCATGGGTATACTGCCTAAACATGTCCCGGCTAGACTCTGTATAAGTAAGTAATCTTTATTTATAAACCGCCTTTCACAGACCAGAGTCACAAAGCGGTTTACAATTGTTATTTTTGGGCATTTTGGGCATTTTGGGCATCACTCCACACAGAGATGGGAGCGGGGTCGCCGAACAGGAGAGATCTATTGTACATATTTTTAGTGGTAGGGGAAACCGGAGTACCCGGAGGAAACCTACGCAGACACAGGGAGAACATGCAAACTCCACACAGAAAGGCCCTAAACCGGGATTCGAACCCAGGACCTTCTTGCTGAGAGGCGAGAGTGCTATCCACTCAGCCACCGTGCCGCCCATGTGATCTAATTGAGCATGGGTGTCAAAGTCGAGGCCCGGGGGCTAGATCCGGCCCGCGAGACAGTTATTAGTGGCCCCTAAAATTATTGTTTATTATTATGAACTAGCTGCATTGATGGTAATGGGCGACCAAGGCAGGTTATACATCTATGTTCTCAGGAAAACAACCAAATGCAATGTATTCTAACATTTTAACCCAATAACACATCATTAGAAGTTAAATAGTTCAAAATAAAATGTGTTTAACTTTATATTTGATCCAGTTTTGGTTCAATCTAAACCAGGGGTGCCCAAAGTGGGGCCCGCGGGCCAAAGTTGGCCCGCCAGACCATTTCAGTTGGCCCGCCAAACATTGCCCACCTCCGCTGTAAGTTTCTATCTGCGTCCCTCAGCCTCGCTGAACAAACAGTGACGTGTCTGAGGTCGCGCGGGCGCAGAGTAGCCCTCTGAACTCCGACTGTCCAGTACTTTACTGTTGTATCGAGATACACTCCTCACTCATGGTTCACATCAACTTGCACTAAACTGTTTTTTAAAATCAAACACATCTTTCAAAACAATTGGGTGCAAGGCCCCTTTATGTTCTTTTTTTTCAGCCTACTATTATTATTTTTTGGAGCTATTTAATGTTTTATCAAATTGAGAGGATTGTGCTGCCGAACTGCCACTCCCCCTCCTCACCGGAGGGAAATGGCGAGTGGAACTATTCACCTGCGCAATCCGCACCCACCCGGTGTGTTAAAAAGGACGGACACAAACACTTCAGAGTGAGTTCAAGCAGGACAAGCAGGGATCGCAGCGCACGATCCACGCAAGTAGAAGCAACAAATACTGTGCAAAACAAACCCTTCTACAGCCCCATGAAAGAAGCCGGTAAGCGCCGTCCTCACTCGCGATCATTGAATGTCAGACAGAACTTACGCGGAGTTTTATGATGCGTTCAAGAGCCCTTTGGAGGAGCAGAAACTCGGACTCTTTAACAGTTACTTTGTTTTGATTGTTTATAAATTTTGTACTGTGTTTAGGCAAAACAAAACAAAACTCCAGGAACAAATCATGGTTAACTAGTCTGATTTTGTTAGTTTAATATTCAGTTCACTACTAATTGAGAATACTTGTCCTATGTTAAAAATATTAAGTTAAAAGAGTTAAAACCTGATCATGTTTAGAAAATGCAGTTAGCAATTATGTTCCCAAATTCATTACTTAATGTTAAAATGTATTGTTTAAAAGTGTGCTAAAACCAGATCTATTGATCAGTGATGTCTCCCCTTGATAAAAGCTACAGTAAGATAAAGTAATATGATTCAAATGTAGTTAAAAACTTTTGTTCAAAATAAATATATGAAAATAGACTTGGAAATTGCTTTGGCTCAGTGCAACAGAGATAATAAAAATAAAGAATAAAAAACACTTCTAAGGAATAAATTTAAATTTAAAATAGAGTTAGTTACTATTTACAATATACAAGTGCACATGGTGCACACAAAATGTATGTTTCTGTTCTCTTTTTGAGGTTTTATTATATGATTTTAACCTTTAAATAAGCCATGACAGAAAATCTCCCTCCTCTGGACCCTGATTACCCGGCCGGAATCTCTCCGTACTGTAGTCTCCTCAAACCTGCATATTTCCCTGGAGTCTCCACTTCACTAAGACTGTGTTGATTTCATTAATTCAGCTGTGATTTGCACTGATAGACAATAATTAATGCATTTAAAAGAACTTGATCAAATCTACATTGATTTGTGTTTCATGCATAATATTGGTGTATTTGGCCCGCGGCCCACTGGCAAATTTTTACTTTGGCCCTTGGAAGCAAAAGGTTTGGGCACCCCTGATCTAAACAATAAACTTTGAAACAATAAACAGTGAAACTCATGTCACATTAAAGTCATGTTCAAATATCTTCATAATGTCAAAACTATGATGAGAAAAGGAAATCCCTTCTTTTGTTTCCTGCCCTGACCAGTTATTTTTTTAACCGGCCCCTGACCAGAAAGAGATTGACACCCCTGTAACAGATGCAGATATGTGATAACTGCAGTGTCTTTGTGCCGTACCCGTCCCAGTTTGTGGTCAGCGATGGTGCAGGAGTCCATGAAGGTCTGAGCGATGACCGACAGCACGGCGTCCACATGGTCCGACGTCTGGACATCAAAGATGAACTGAGGGTTCTTCAGAATGTTGATCCAGAACCGCAGAGGCAAACTACGCACACAGAACAACAGTGATACAGAGTTAGACATATTTCTGCAGAGATTTGAAGTGGATCAAGTAGATGCTACTGCAGATTAACAATTTGGAATACAAAATGTTCTGTTCAGCGGAAATATAAAACTTGAATACTTTTAGACAAATGTAAAGGCCTTTTATAGACCTGTTCAATGACAAATGGAGAACATAAAAGTCCATAAAGGAGTTGCTGCACTTTCAAATGAAGAAAAGCTAAACCCATAATTGGTACTTTGGGGTTTTTTGTTCAGCCATTGTAGGTGTAAATTCCCCATAGTGATCTCCAAAAGTAGATAAATTAAAAATATTTATGATTTATTTTTTGAGGCTACATCTGGTCGTGTCCATTCCTAATTGAAAACACATAACTTAAATATTTTTGGGGTTTAGGGACAATTCCTGTGTGTGAGACCCAGAGGAGTTCTCTGGGTCTCTCACCTGTTGGTCTTCCAGATGTGGATGGTCTCTGGGTCTCACACCTGTTGGTCTTCCAGATGTGGATGGTCTCTGGGTCTCTCACCTGTTGGTCTTCCAGATGTGGATGGTCTCTGGGTCTCTCACCTGTTGGTCTTCCAGCTGTGGATGGTCTCTGGGTCTCTCACCTGTTGGTCTTCCAGATGTGGATGGTTTCTGGTCTCTGGGTCTCTCACCTGTTGGTCTTCCAGATGTGGATGGTGGATGGTCTCTGGGTCTCTCACCTGTTGGTCTTCCAGATGTGGATGGTCTCTGGGTCTTTCACCTGTTGGTCTTCCAGATGTGGATGGTCTCTGGGTCTCTCACCTGTTGGTCTTCCAGATGTGGATGGTCTCTGGGTCTCACCTGTTGGTCTTCCAGATGTGGATGGTCTCTGGGTCTCTCACCTGTTCGTCTTCCAGATGTGGATGGTCTCTGGGTCTCTCACCTGTTGGTCTTCCAGATGTGGATGGTCTCTGGTCTCTGGGTCTCACACCTGTTGGTCTTCCAGATGTGGATGGTTTCTGGTCTCTCACCTGTTGGTCTTCCAGATGTGGATGGTCTCTGGGTCTCTCACCTATTGGTCTTCCAGATGTGGATGGTCTCTGGGTCTCTCACCTGTTGGTCTTCCAGATGTGGATGGTCTCTGGGTCTCTCACCTATTGGTCTTCCAGATGTGGATGGTCTCTGGGTCTCACACCTGTTGGTTTTCCAGATGTGGATGGTCTCTGGATCTCTCACCTGTTGGTCTTCCAGATGTGGATGGTCTCTGGGTCTCTCACCTGTTGGTCTTCCAGCTGTGGATGGTCTCTGGGTCTCTCACCTGTTGGTCTTCCAGATGTGGATGGTCTCTGGGTCTCTCACCTGTTGGTCTTCCAGATGTGGATGGTCTCTGGATCTCTCACCTGTTGGTCTTCCAGATGTGGATGGTCTCTGGGTCTCTCACCTGTTGGTCTTCCAGCTGTGGATGGTCTCTGGGTCTCTCACCTGTTGGTCTTCCAGATGTGGATGGTCTCTTGGTCTCTCACCTGTTGGTCTTCCAGATGTGGATGGTCTCTGGGTCTCTAACCTGTTGGTCTTCCAGATGTGGATGGTCTCTGGGTCTCTCACACTGTTGGTCTTCCAGATGTGGATGGTCTCTGGGTCTCTCACCTGTTGGTCTTCCAGCTGTGGATGGTCTCTGGGTCTCTCACCTGTTGGTCTTCCAGATGTGGATGGTCTCTGGGTCTCTCACCTGTTGGTCTTCCAGATGTGGATGGTCTCTGGATCTCTCACCTGTTGGTCTTCCAGATGTGGATGGTCTCTGGGTCTCTCACCTGTTGGTCTTCCAGCTGTGGATGGTCTCTGGGTCTCTCACCTGTTGGTCTTCCAGATGTGGATGGTCTCTGGGTCTCTCACCTGTTGGTCTTCCAGATGTGGATGGTCTCTGGGTCTCTAACCTGTTGGTCTTCCAGATGTGGATGGTCTCTGGGTCTCTCACCTGTTGGTCTTCCAGATGTGGATGGTCTCTGGGTCTCTCACCTGTTGGTCTTCCAGATGTGGATGGTCTCTGGGTCTCTCACCTGTTGGTCTTCCAGATGTGGATGGTCTCTGGGTCTCTCACCTGTTGGTCTTCCAGATGTGGATGGTCTCTGGGTCTCTCACCTGTTGGTCTTCCAGATGTGGATGGTCTCTGGGTCTCTCACCTGTTGGTCTTCCAGATGTGGATGGTCTCTGGGTCTCTCACCTGTTGGTCTTCCAGATGTGGATGGTCTCTGGGTCTCTCACCTGTTGGTCTTCCAGATGTGGATGGTCTCTGGGTCTCTCACCTGTTGGTCTTCCAGATGTGGATGGTCTCTGGGTCTCTCACCTGTTGGTCTTCCAGATGTGGATGGTCTCTGGGTCACTGATGTTGTGCTGAAGCGCCTGGTCGTCCAAAAGGTCAAAGAAGTACTTGACGGCCAGAGGCACAGGGCGACTGGTGCTGAGGATGGCCGTGAACAAGTCATCCACAAACTTCTGCAGAGTGCCCTGGGACCAAGACAAACAACTGACATGAGAAAAACACAATTTACTGACAATTTAAATGATATTGAATCCACCAAAGAAGGAAGTTGGAGGCCTGTTTTTATTTATCTCAAATCTGTTTCTGAAACTTATTTATTCTTAAATTAAAAGTTTAGGAAGATATTTTTGTCTTGACTCATTTTAGTCTTAGTCAAGTTTTACATTTGAATTGTGCAGAAACATAGAACTGCCCGTTTTCAGGCTTAATTCAATCCAATGTATTCATCACATCAGTGGTTATCGCAGAGGACTTTGCAAAACCGTTGAAATCTCCAACACAGATCAGAGAATCAAACAGTTCAAACTCAAAGAATATTGAACACATGGTTTTGGTTCATAAAGAGAGACCAATGTCCATGAATGTTGATAAATGTCCATAAAAGTTGTAGAATCTTAAGTCCTTCTTGTTACACATTAACTGTCCAACAGACTCCTGCATCAGAGGAAAAACTCCAAAACCCAGTGAGCAGAAAAGTTGAATATTAACAAAAAAACCCAGAGGAGAACCACGTTAAGAGGGATCCGCTTCATACAGACGGGCTCAAGATGAAAATACAAAATGGCGTTGTGGATATTAGCTCCTGATGACATAACTAGTTAGTCTTCATTGTCATCAGAAAAAGTTTCAATAAGCAAAACAAAAATCATGGTTCTGAAAGTAAAATCAGGGACTGCAGATGGAAGCTTGCAGTGTCTTTGAGATTAATGTCTCCGTACATTGTTCCTTCAACTAAAGAATAACAAATATTTATATATATTTCGTGGGAAACTATGGCATTTTTCAGCTCCATAGACAGACAGTCCAATACAATAACAGTAGAAAAGTACCATAAATACATGATTTCTACTTTTTGCTAAAACAAACACAGCACATAGTAGGGCTGGGCGATAAAACGATAACGATATATATTGCGATAGACACATGTTCGATATCAATAGAAAACAGGGTCGATAGAACTTCGATAGTTTCACTTCAGTCCGTTCGGAAAAAAACAGGAATAAAACACAGGAAGTAATGCCGAGTCAGAAGCGCACGGCATTCTGGGGGATGTAGGCAAAGGCTTCTCGGCCTATCACAGACGACTACAAACCGCAAAACTTTCTGGGAAAAGCATAAAAACAACCGCAGCATGCGTAGCGTCCATGGATCTATGGATCTATTATAACAGCCATGGATCTAAAGAGGGTGTTTCAGGCCGTGTCAATGGTTAAACACGTCCGTGCGAGGAACAGCATGTGCGGCGCGGGAGAGGCAGTGGGTACAGAGACTCTATGCATTCGGCAAAAGCAAGAGATTACCTTTTTCCGGAGCCGCCACAGGGACACAAGACACTCGAAAACAGCCAAAACAGGAGCTAAACCAGTACTAAACCAGAATTAAACCAGGACTAAAGTGGGGGAGACTGCTTGTGAACATTTTGCTCCAGCCTCATTCCCCCGTGACTGTACACAGGGCTGCTAACATGTGTTAGCCAACACAACACATTTATTTATTTACGTTTTTAAAAATAAATAAAAAACAATCAATATATATTGTTATCGACCGATATGAATTAATAATATTGTGATATAGTTTTCAGCCATATCGCCCAGCCCTAGCACATAGAGCAAATTTGAGTGACGGTATTAAGCAAAACCGGCCTAAACGAGATCCTGATGCCGTTACTGAGTTTACAGCATCATGATTAAAAGTCTGTCTGTGACTAACTTTGACTTCAGATATATATTTGAAGTATTCCAAAGGACGTATGGCGCACCTTCATGGAGAGCAGCCGGGTGAGGTAGATCTCAGGGATGGCCTTGGCCCGTTCCCCCCCCCTCTCTCTCAGACTGCCCCTGCGGTGTTTGGGCAGCTCTGCGTCCTCGTTGGCTTTGACCAAGTGCCACAGTCTGACTCCGCCCTCCTCCCCGTCGTCCAACATGGGGGTCTCTGCACGGACAAAACATGTTGAATATTTCAGCATCTTCCTACGCATGTCTGTGACTAGAATAACCTAAAAATTCTTCTGAGAAACAAAAAAATCTAAGGCATGCAGCACGTATTTGCGAGGGAATACTTTTGTTTTTCATTTAATTTATTGTTCTATTTTTTATATAAATACATTTTATTGTTATATATTTTTTCCAATTTTTTTTTTTTTTAATTACTGTATTTATTTTTTTATCTGATATTATTTTTATTATTTTTTCCGTTGCATTATAATTATTGCCTTGTTATGTTTTTGAATCCTGACATTCTGACCATTTAAATTCCAAAGGCAAAAACTCAAAAATAAAGTAAAAAATCTAAAGGCAAAATCAGCATCACAATCCTACTCTAAAGAATTTTATTAAACAAAACCTAAATCCTTTCAACTCTGGTCTAATATAAGAAATAAATGTAAAATCTAAAAGAGGCCTTTTGTAATACACATGTTACATAGTAGGAAAAACAATAGAATTAAGGGTAAGGATAATATTAGTGTTAAAACGGACTCACTCTCTCCAGGCATGTAGTCGTGGCTGTCCTGGACCTGATGCTTGACATTTCTGGGAACAAGAGCCACTGTTGCTCCATCAGGAACCTGTGGAAATATGAAATAAGTTAATGTGATTTTATAGTAAAACACTTTGATTGTTGGTCTTAAATGAAACACAAAGTCCATTAAATAACTTAAGCAATATCAGAATGTGCAATATAGAACCACATGTGACACTGCTGCTAACATGTACAGATGCTAACATACTGCTGCTAACATGTACAAATGCTAACATATACAGATGCTAACACGTACAGATGCTAACATGTACAGATGCTAACACGTACAGATGCTAACATGTACTGTGTTGTGGTTGCATTGACCTTGTAGTGCTGTAATGTATTGAGGCGTTTCCATGAGCCCTGCACCACTGAAGTCAAGTCCTCGTCTGAGAGGATCAAGTGACCCGCCACTCCTGCACGCCATTCTGAAGGACATAAGAAAGAAGATTTTAAGATACAATAGGTAAGGGATAGTACGCAGATCATTATCGAAAAATAAGTACCGAAAGGGCGAAGCGGACCCCGACACTTTTCCCGTGGCTATGCGAGTAAGAGTAAGGCTAGTAACTTTCAAACTAGAACTCTCTGGGTCACTCACCGCTGATGTTCAGAATTCTTTGTTCAGTTTTCATGCAGTTCCAAACATAAACCTAACCTAAATCCATAATTCCATCTTCTGCAAATGTTCCTAAAATTTGTGTCCTACTTTTGGGCTTTTCGCAATCGCTTTTTCTCGCATTAAACAGTATTTTTGTCATGGAAACGTTAACAGATACTTCTGAAAACCTCCGTGCACGTGTGTGAAGAATGTAAATGTATAATGTATTCTCAGATTAACATTTAAATGTGTTGAATGATTGGTATTTGCGTTTATTGAGCGTGGCTAGCTCCGATAGCTCCGAAGTGGCCGGAACTACTTGCGGAGTAATCTACACATTTGAATTACAAGCAGAGGGTGCGTTGCCAAAGCGCGGCGGCCATTATTGTTTTGAGAGGTCAGTTATCAAGAAATAATGACAGTTGGAACGTTTTGAAATAACATCCAAATCAATGGAGCGTTCTACTGCTGCTGTGAGGAGCCGTGTAATAAGATACGATAAGACACGGTACAATAAGATAAGCAGAAAAAACACATTACAGCAGAAAAAACGAATCAACCCGGGTCTATTTTTAAAGATGATAGATAATACAAAAATAAAATAATAAGTAATAAGAGAGACACAGGACACAGAGAGACACAGACACCGACACCGACACAGAGAGACACAGACACAGAGAGACACCGACACAGAGAGACACAGACACAGAGAGACACCGACACAGAGAGACACAGACACCGACACAGAGAGACACAGACACCGACAGAGACACAGACACAGACACAGAGAGACACCGACACAGAGAGACACAGACACCAACACAGACACAGAGACACAGACACAGAGAGACACAGACACCGACACAGACACAGAGAGACACAGACACAGAGAGACACCGACACAGACACAGACACAGAGAGACACAGACACAGAGAGACACCGACACAGAGACACAGACACAGAGAGACACAGACACCGACACAGACACAGACACAGGGAGACACAGACACAGAGAGACACCGACACAGAGAGACACCGACACAGAGAGACACAGACACAGACACAGACACAGACACAGAGAGACACAGACACAGAGAGACACAGACACAGACACCGACAGAGACACCGACACAGACACAGAGAGACACAGACACCGACAGAGACACCGACACAGACACAGAGAGACACAGACACAGAGAGACACAGACACAGAGAGACACTGACACAGAGAGACACTGACACTGACACCGACACCGACAGAGACACCGACACAGACACCGACAGAGACACCGACACAGACGCAGACACAGACGTAGACACCGACAGAGACACCGACACAGACGCAGACACAGACACCGACACCGACAGCTCACTCACCCAGGAGGACAGAGTCTATGTGGGGCCTCTGAGAGAAGGAGGTCCCCTTCCAGGCCTGCTCCAGGAGCTTCTCCTTCACCTGCGTGATGGTGTCACAGTCCAACACTTTGGCGGGTACGGTCTGAGATGTAGCTCCTCCTGTCGGGGCGGGCGCCACTACATTCAGGGTCTGCATTTAACAAAGATTAAACAGGCTTAAACATAAACATAGAGTTAAATTCATTTACAATTACATTACATAAAACTACAATTACATGTGACCGGAGATCTAATGTATACAGTAAAATAATGGCCGAAGAAATAAACAACTACTACTACTACTAGAAACAAAGGACAACAGTTGAAGTGTTTTTTACCAGAGTGCGATATTCCACGTCCTCTCTCAGCAGACGGTTGTCGTTGAGCGTGTACTTGGCCTTCCCAGTCACTGCATCCACTGGGCCTTTGTCCACCTGGTGTTTGATGGCTCTGAACAGCATGTAGAAGGACTCACCCGCAGACTCCTGCCAACAACACACAACCAAGGCCTTTTAATACATTTTACCATAATTAAAGGAGGAATATGTAAGATTGTCATGTCAAGTCATCATTAAAGGCCCTAATCTGTCCATAGGCTTTAATAAAACATGGTCTTTTCCAATACTTCTCTAACTGATAACAGTAGTTCAGAGATATTTGGATTTCTAAATTAGTTTTACAGCCCCTAAATATTGTTATTGTTTTCATTTCGATGTCCCGCCCTCCATCGTTTCACCAATCAGAAAGTCTGCGATCTGGGTTGCCAGAACTCACTGCGTCTACTAACAAAAAAAAGTCTTGTTATGATTCTCAAATCATTAACGACAAAATAAGGAATTAAACCAGGATTTCTATCTTTGTGAAAAAGATGTTGGTTATAGATTTGTTGTTGACAAAACTCTTGTCTATTCAGCTGTTATGGTCCCAGCTGGATTCGTCTGCATATCTGGCAACCTGAGTCAGGGAGAGTGGGCGAGGCTGCAGTACCACTTTTGGCCAGATTTGTACATACTGCTCCTTTAAAGAATGTTCAGTATTAATACCGATTATGAACAGAGTATAGAGACAAACAAACCCTCAAAAATGTGTACAGACAAATGGACATCCAGTTTGTCAGCAGCTTTTCCACCACCGACTCGGTCCTGGAAGAGACAAACAAACAAAAACAGAACATGTGCGTTAGTTTGAATGAACAAATTAAAGTGATTTTTGGGCGATTTTTGGATACCGACCTCCTCAACATGAGCTTGGGGTTCTTGGCCACATACTGCTCCACCAAGTCATTTAATAATGTTTTGAGAATATCAGTGAAATACTCCAGTTTCCCATGCAGAGCCACAGTGAGAAGAGAAGCCACATATGCCCTGTCCCGCGGGGAAAATGTCCTCTGTACTTCCAAAGTGTGGATAAACTGCAGCAATGAAACATCACATTGAAATACATATACATTTTCGCATACAAAAACATTGAGTTTTAACATAGAGTAAAGAATGACCTTTGTAAGAAAGAGTTTGCTGTTGAGAAGATTGGAAAGCTGCACCAGCCCCTGCTCCACAGTCTGTCTGCGGGATTCAGGAACATCCAGGTCTCGTCTCAAGGGCGACTCCTGGTGGCCGGGGAAGAAAATGCGCTCTGCATAGGCTCTGTAATCCAAGAAGGGGATCCCGGAGCCCACCAGGTCACTAGACATGTCCATCATCTCTGTCATCAGGTCTGAGGTAAACACAAGCAGGTATTTTGGAATGCCGTCCTCCTATTGGTCAGTTTCATGTCTGTGTGTGTTCTAACCCGTGAATTCTTTCTTGCAGCGGTCTCTCACACTCGTCTCCAGATTCTCCAGCTGGATTTGCACCTTCTTGTAGTCTCTCATGGCCTGTTTACTCTTCCTCCTAACAAACCACATGTTGATTCAAACAGTATTCACTCATTATGACACGTGGGACATTTGTAAAGAACAGATACCTGTAAATGAGCACTATGATGAGGACAATGAGGGCCACGATGGAAGCCCCCACCCCGACCCCCACCTGAGCCTCCAGGGGGAACGTGGACAGGGCCTGACTGTCGTACTGCACTCGGCCAAGGGAGAAGTTCAAATTTCCCATCCTCACCTGGAACAAAGAGTTAATTTATTTAAAAAAATAAAAAACATGAAAGAAAATCCACTGAATGTGCATGCGTGTTTGTGTGTGTTTGTATGTGTGTATTTATGCATGTGTGTATGCATGTGAGTGTGTATGTGTATGCATTTATGTATCTATGCATGTGTATATGTGTGTGTTTGTATCTGTGTATCTATGCATGTGTGTATGTATGTGTATATGTGTGTGTTTGTATCTGTGTATCTATGCATGCGTGTATGTATGTGTATATGTGTGTGTTTGTATCTGTGTATCTATGCATGTGTATATGTGTGTGTTTGTATCTGTGTATCTATGCATGTGTGTATGTATGTGTATATGTGTGTGTTTGTATCTGTGTATCTATGCATGCGTGTATGTATGTGTATATGTGTGTGTTTGTATCTGTGTATCTATGCATGTGTATATGTGTGTGTTTGTATCTGTGTATCTATGCATGTATGTATCTATGCATGTGTATATGTGTGTGTTTGTATCTGTGTATCTATGCATGTATGTATCTATGTATGTGTATATGTGTGTGTTTGTATCTGTGTATCTATGCATGTATGTATCTATGCATGTGTATATGTGTGTGTTTGTATCTGTGTATCTATGCATGTATGTATCTATGCATGTGTATATGTGTGTGTTTGTATCTGTGTATCTATGCATGTATGTATGTATGCATGCATGTGTGTGTATATCTGTATGTATGTGTGAATGTATGTATGTATGTATGTATGTGTGCATATGTTTATGTATGTACGTATGCATGTGTGTAGGTATATATGTATGCATGTGTATGTACCCCTGTGTACTGTATGCATGTATGTGTGTAGTCAAATTTCCAATCAATTCCATTGCAGCTGCGTCTCTCCCATAGACAGTATATATTAACGGACAGAGTCACGCCTATTTCACCCCAGTGGGGGAGGGTCCCAGCTCAAAAGTGGCCAAAATGACGTGCGCTGACATGCTGCAATACCAGCCCGGGCCGATGGGGGAGGACCCAGAAGAAGAATTAGCCAATGCTAACATATAGCATTGGCAGACCTCTCAAAAACGTCTTTACAGGATGGACCAAAAGTTGACTCTTGGCCCAAAGCTCCGTTCCACATGTGTGTCAATGCTGAGGGGGGTGGATTTTTTTGGTCCACTCTAGTTTACTTGCTGTGAATTTTTGAAGTCTCTCGTTCAAATGAACGGAGCTGCGCCGGCTGACACATGCGCAGATGCGTTTTTTCACAATTTTCTTGTGGGCGGGACCACTCGCGGCCATTTTGGATTGCTCCAGTAGAGCACATTTTTTGGCCCATTAGTTAGAACGGCGGAGATAGGCGTGACTCTGTCCGTTAACATATACAGTCTATGGTCCACCCCCATCGGCCCGGGGTGGTATTGAAAGCATGCCAGCGCACGTCATTTTGGCCACTTTTGAGCTGGGACCCGCCCCCACTGGTCTCTCCTCACCGTGAACTCGGGCAGACCCTCCAGGTCCAGTTTGTTCCCTGAGGTCCGGGAGGGCAGATGTGACGGGGGCTCACAGTACAGGTGGTTATGGGTCAGAGTCTTCACGGCACAGACGCCTTCTCCGATACGAGCCTCCACCTCCTGCTTGAAGATCGCAAGGTCCAGGTTTTCCCCCTACACAAGAAAATGCCAACGCAAACAAGTTGGTAAATTTTCCTTTCAATACAATATTCTGATAAAATACATTCTAACAGATTTGAAAGCAGGAGTTGAATTGCAATTGTGTAGTTGGTACAAGGAAAGTAAAGAGGTTATAGAAAGCTTATATATAATGTTTATTTACCACTTTCCCCTGACCCTAATCACTGCTGTTCTCCGCGGACACCCTGATAAGATAAGATAAGCTACACTATCCCCTCACAATGGGGTCATTTACATTCACTGCAGTAGATTGCTCGCCAACGACAATCTACTACAACCACACAGTCCTTCATCCACTGCTGTCAGACTGTACAATGAGTCACTTTAAGTCACTAATGCACGAGGACTGAAAAACCTGCAGCTATTGCCACTTTATATTGTACATAACATATCCTGAACAGATATATTTTTTGCTTTTACCATGTCTTTTGCACAATCTGAGTGATTCTATCTGTGCCAGTTGTGACATGTACATTTCTCCAGTGTGAGATCAATAAAGTCTATCTTATCTTATCTTATACATCCAGGTTTATTTCCAGATGTACCTCCACAGAGATGATGCTGCCTGGCTTGTGGTGGAAGGGCTTGTTAGGGTTGTTGCGGTTGAGCGGATACAGTCTGGGGTTGGGCTCGTAGCTGAAGGCCTCGTTCCCCAAAGCGCTGAAGTCAAAGTGGAGGCTATCCAGAAGGAAGTGCACTTTGACTTTGGCCCGCCTGGCCTCTGGTCCCACCGCTGGAGTCGGACACAGGATGAGACTTGAACTGTTGACCGTGCAGCGAGCCTCAAACTGAATAAGAGAAGAAATGTAATATATAAGTAGTAGTAGTAGTAGTAATATGTACCTGTAAAATATACTTTGTAAAACTGCTCAAACAAAACTGTTACTAAATGTATATATGACATTTGGGATTTCCTTCAATCAAGAATGTTCATTATATTTATCAACTTGATCAAAAACCATAGATTTAGATACAAAATATATAGAGGAAGCACTAATAGATGTTATATGGCAATAAATTAGCAATACCAATTTTCTATCTGCTAGATCACTATTCTTTATTGTCATAGTTCTAGTACAGATACAGAATCTTTAAATGGTCTTACAGAGTTCAAAAAATAAACTTCTTTTTTAAATGCATCCCCCACACACAGTTATGTACATTATACACCTGACTTGTTTGGACTGAAGACAAACTCAAGACAAAATATTCTAGATGCCAGGTCTTTAAGGTCACGGATAACTCCCTCTCGAAGACCTCGGCCCCAGAGACCTCGGACACGGATAACTCCCTCTCGAAGACCTCGGCCCCAGAGACCTCGGACACGGAGACCTCGGACATGGAGACCTCGGACCTCGGACACTGAGACCTCGGACACGGAGACCTCGGACACTGAGACCTCGGACACTGAGACCTCGGACACGGAGACCTCGGACACGGAGACCTTGGACACTGAGACCTCGGTCCCTGGAGACATTTGACACGGAGACCTCGGTCCCTGGAGACCTCGGACACGGAGACCTCGGTCCCTGGAGACCTCGGACACGGAGACCTCGGTCCCTGGAGACCTCGGTCCCTGGAGACCTTGGACACGGAGACCTCGGTCCCTGGAGACCTCGGACACGGAGACCTCGGACATGGAGACCTCGGACCTCGGACACTGAGACCTCGGACACGGAGACCTCGGACACTGAGACCTCGGACACTGAGACCTCGGACACTGAGACCTCGGACACGGAGACCTCGGACACGGAGACCTCGGACACGGAGACCTTGGACACTGAGACCTCGGTCCCTGGAGACATTTGACACGGAGACCTCGGTCCCTGGAGACCTCGGACACGGAGACCTCGGTCCCTGGAGACCTCGGTCCCTGGAGACCTTGGACACGGAGACCTCGGTCCCTGGAGACCTCGGACACGGAGACCTCGGAAACTGAGACCTCGGACCCGGAGACCTCGGTCCCTGGAGACCTCGGACACGGAGACCTCGGTCCCTGGAGACCTCGGACACGGAGACCTCGGTCCCTGGAGACCTCGGTCCCTGGAGACCTCGGACACGGAGACCTCGGTCCCTGGAGACCTCGGACACGGAGACCTCGGACACGGAGACCTCGGTCCCTGGAGACCTCGGACACTGAGACCTCGGACACTGAGACCTCGGAAACTGAGACCTCGGAAACTGAGACCTCGGAAACTGAGACCTCGGACCCGGAGACCTCGGACCCGGAGACCTCGGACCCGGAGACCTCGGACCCGGAGACCTCGGACCCGGAGACCTCGGACCCGGAGACCTCGGACCCGGAGACCTCGGCCGCTGTCTGAATAACTATCATGAAACGTCGGGGGTAATTGTGTTCTAAAATTTCCAATGCTGCCTCAGTCTTATCACCACCAATAGTCTAGAAATAACGACTCAAGAATATGATCATCAATATCAGAATTGGATCTTGATGAAATAAGGAAAGAAGAAGAAAAAGCATTTGCTGCACATTTCTACATGGAGTCATCAGATCCACCAAGCCTCGGTGATCCAAGATGGCGGCCTCTTCAAAGCAACGGCTTGTGCTCAGTAACAGAAAGATTAGCAGAACTCGCCAATATTTATGCATCGTCTGGTCTTTCCAGTTCTGCGCAGTAAACAAGCTCCCATGATGCTTTGCGTCAAATACTTGTGTGTGGCTCTCATGCACGTGCACAGAGGGGCTCCGCAGTGCTCTGACCAATCAGAGCTGCTGATCAGAGTGGAGTCAGAGTGGGAGCCCAAGCAGCAGAGTTTGTGGCACTAGAGTGTAGAGTAATAGAAAACCAAAGGATCTAAGAAGAAAAAAAAAGTTCAGGACGGCAAGGGACACTAAAATCCCCACAAAATGCGACCTTTAGGAAAGCTGTAGGTTCTCTGTCAGGTTCTCTGGCAGCTGAGGTCGAGCTGTTTTAGTTTACATTGAGTTCTATGGGGAAAGGATCTGGCTTGCCCACATGAATTTAGTCTGGTTTAGTCTGTAGTACCACGAGAATCCCCCGAGCACATGGGTCCTTCAGCTCCAAGCTATATACCCCATCCACATGTTATTATAGATCCATGGATGTAGATTAGTGATTATTATGGCGCTGTACCTGTTTGACCCGACAGAGGGCGCCCTCAGGACAGTCTGCCTCCGGGACGATCCTCCTCCACCTCTTCAGCGAGTTCTTATGGAAATGTTTGCGGTCCTTCTTCCGCACCACACTGCGCCTCTTCCGCGGCGGAAGCGTGTCCGGTGGGCTCAGAGTCACTCGGATTTTCGGCTCCTGGACGACATCCAGGTTCTGACCAGACACTCGGATGATCCTTCCACCGCTGAGACGTATAAGAGCAACATTGAAATGCATGAAAGAAGAAATATGCATTAGTTTATTATGATCACACTGGTATTTTTATGTTTTAGAATCTGATAAACGCAGTGAGAGACGGCAAGAGCACTTCCATCTCGTTGTCGAGAGGAAACACATTATGATCCGAATCTAACATGGCACATCTAGTTTAAGGCATGCAGTTGTATGTATTTGAGAGGCAATATTTACGTTTTTAATTTGATATATTCATTCAATCAAGCAGAAATTTAACATTCATGTGTTTACAATATTTAAATTCCTTTGTAGCTTGACCTTTTGTACAGTACTTGTTGATTATTGTGCTTACAGTATACATACTTTCACCACGTGTTGGTATATTTACATTTCAATATGTATTTACAAAAGCTTGAAATGGAGCGGAAAAGAAGTAAAAACTTGTAGACTCCCACCCCATAAACATAATTCAAATACACGTATGGATTTAATTAATTAGCAATGGATAAAATGATCACTTTATAATAATGTGTTGTGTTCAGTGCAAATTAACCCTTTAATGAAGCTAACAATGATCACTGTGCCCCAGAAAGACCCCGCGCCCCAAACCCAGGCCGGTCCCAGACGCCTGGAGTTGATGAGAACAGTTTGGACAGAAGGGGTGGGGGTAAGTGTTTGTGCCCTTTCATATAAAAAATGAGTGTTATTAGTAAACAGCAAAATGGTTAAAAGGTTTTGCAAATAAAAGGGTTCTAAATAAATTAAGACAGAATAGCAGATCTGAATTAATCTAAAGCTAAATATCAAGATGTGGATTTAAAAAGGTTTTAGACTTGTTCAATGTGAGATCAATTATTTTTAAAGGCAGGCTCAATACACACCTTTTTAGATTAGCTTTTGATTATTTTTTTTTTATTTTTTGTTATTGTGTTTTAGTTCATTCATTTATATTTTTAGACAAATTTTACTTTGGTTTTATTTTTATTTTTCATTTTTGTAATTTACCATTGTTATTATTAATATTAAATCTCAGCCATTTTTTTTGTGTGTCAAATTTTTACTTTTGTGGGATCTGGGGCCTCTTCTCTCCTCTGGGTCCTGTGTCCTTTCTGATGTGACTTTATATCTGCGCGTGTGTGTGTGTGTGTGTGTGTGTGTGTGTGTGTGTGTGTGTGTGTATGTGTGTTCACGCATGTGGGTGTATATTTATTAATAAATGTGGTTTTGGGTGGGTCTGTGGGGCTTTAGGGCTGAGCATATTAGATTGTTTTAACTAAACTGAAAAGCACTTTGGGTTGCAATTATTGTATGAAAAGCGCTTTATTAATACATTTGATTGATTTTTGTAAACACTTTCGTATGAAACGTACCTGAGGAAGCTCTTGGAAGGGGCTGCTCTGGTGATGTTGGGGTTGGCGGTGTAATAATAGACTAGGCCCAGCAGGTGTCGCTCTGCACTTCCAAATCTGACAGTAACGGCGTGTTCTCCTGTTCTGTTACTACCCCGGGTCACACACTGGATCTCCTCATCCAGGATTTTCAACCTGCACACAGAAACACACACAGAAATACACACACAAGTAAATAAGGCTGTGAATTCTAAAAAGTAGGTCATATCACTGGATGGAACAAAGTGAATTTAAAAACCCTCTAACTCAGAGTATATCCGCTCACACACTTACATCAGACATGGCACTCCTCCAATCAGGACGCTGGCTTCACTCGGGTGTCCTGTCCGCAACCGTTGGCCCCTGATGGTCACAGAGGAACCCCCGGCTTTGGGGCCTTTATGTGGGTATATGCTGCTTAACACTGGGTTCTGGGAATGACAACAAATATTAGAATGATGTCTTAGATCATAGAGGCTCAGTAAAGTAAGTGTATGAAATATCAAAATGCCCGTAACGATGCAAGTTGTGTGCACAGTAACCCACATGTCCCACTCTGTCGGACCTTCAGCTCTGTGTTTACTGCACGCTCGGCTCCAGAGGCTCAGTTTAAATGTGTTCATTCCCCTCTGTGTTCTTTTGTAAACAGACGTGTGTCTAAATAGAGCGTGTCAGTGTGGCTCATTAAAGAGAGGGAAGTCACAGGCTGGACTCCACACCCACAACTCAGACAGAAATACAAATACTGAACAATTACATAAGATAGAAATGTATTTAGTGAAAGAATGCATAACATCTGAACTATAAAGGATTTTAGCACAAAATCCAGACTGATCACAGGAGGCTGACTGTATTTGGAAGAGGCCACACAGAGAAAGAGGGAGGACTGCGGCTAACGGGCTGAATGTGAGCGCCATGAGAAAACATGGTGCATTACCAGCGACTGCTGCGATTGGTTCATCAAATGTGCTTGTTTCAATCATAGATACTCACAGATCATGTTCATTAACTATGTATTTCACAAACAGATGTCTCTGAAAAGTTTTCTGGCTGTTTTGAGCAAACATTATAATTGTAAACACATTATAATTTATTTATTTATTTGAATTAGGACAGTGCACATTAATCAACACGTCAGCCAAAAGCATCAATGTAAATGTACCAGAATTAGCGTGAGAGCTAAATTAACATAAATAATGTTCCATGTTCCCTGGTGTGTTCCACAATTATCTAGGATCTAAATTTAGTTGAGCTATTCTCACTAATCCTCATGTATTCAGAAGCACACAGCTGACAGCATCTATGCAACATTTTGTTTTTACCTGGAAGCTGAAGATCTGCGGCGACAGGCCTAATCCTCCGCCTCTCACTCTTACAGAAGCGTGGCCACTCCTTTCTTCTCCGCTGCTCGACGTCTCGCACACAATCCTAGAAAACAAAGCACAGACCTGTCAACACTGCACTCGATCACAGCCGCGGGCTTCTGACTACAGCAGAGGGAATCCTTGCCTGGAGGAGACCTGGTATCTGCTGTGGATGACGTTACAGGCCACTCCAGCGACAGTCACAGAGTTCTGGATGTCCTCCGCTCTCTGACCCAGGTTGGAGCCAGAGATGGTCACCACTGTGCCGCCTTCCACTGGACCGGACACTGGGTCCATCTGCAACACATTAAACATTTAGTTACAACTCATTACAAAAAATCTGGAAGTCTCAAGATTTGTCGGGACTTATTCTGAATAGACCAACGAGTGAACCAAACCACATGTATTTTCACTTTATAGAACTTTCCACTTTTATTGGAAAATTATTGAACAAATAATATTGTTCTAACAAAGTCACTCATAGCCTGGTCTTTGCCATCTGTAAACATTCCTACATGTACGTCTGGTCTTACCATGTGTAAACTCTGGTCCATGATCATTTCCTACATGTACGTCTGGTCTTACCTTGTGTAAACTCTGGTCCATGATCATTTCCTACATGTACGTCTGGTCTTACCATGTGTAAACTCTGGTTCATGATCATTTCCTACATGTACGTCTGGTCTTACCATGTGTAAACTCTGGTCCATGATCATTTCCTACATGTACGTCTGGTCTTACCATGTGTAAACTCTGGTCCATGATCATTTCCTACATGTACGTCTGGTCTTACCATGTGTAAACTCTGGTCCATGATCATTTCCTACATGTACGTCTGGTCTTACCATGTGTAAACTCTGGTCCATGATCATTTCCTACATGTACGTCTGGTCTTACCATGTGTAAACTCTGGTCCATGATCATTTCCTACATGTACGTCTGGTCTTACCATGTGTAAACTCTGGTCCATGATCATTTCCTACATGTACGTCTGGTCTTACCATGTGTAAACTCTGGTCCATGATCATTTCCTACATGTACGTCTGGTCTTACCATGTGTAAACTCTGGTCCATGATCATTTCCTACATGTACGTCTGGTCTTACCATGTGTAAACCCTGGTCCATGATCATTTCCTACATGTACGTCTGGTCTTACCATGTGTAAACTCTGGTCCATGATCATTTCCTACATGTACGTCTGGTCTTACCATGTGTAAACTCTGGTCCATGGTCATTTCCTACATGTACGTCTGGTCTTACCATGTGTAAACTCTGGTCCATGATCATTTCCTACATGTACGTCTGGTCTTACCATGTGTAAACTCTGGTCCATGATCATTTCCTACATGTACGTCTGGTCTTACCATGTGTAAACTCTGGTCCATGATCATTTCCTACATGTACGTCTGGTCTTACCATGTGTAAACTCTGGTCCATGATCATTTCCTACATGTACGTCTGGTCTTACCATGTGTAAACTCTGGTCCATGATCATTTCCTACATGTACGTCTGGTCTTACCATGTGTAAACTCTGGTCCATGATCATTTCCTACATGTACGTCTGGTCTTACCATGTGTAAACTCTGGTCCATGGTCATTTCCTACATGTACGTCTGGTCTTACCATGTGTAAACTCTGGTCCATGATCATTTCCTACATGTACGTCTGGTCTTACCATGTGTAAACTCTGGTCCATGATCATTTCCTACATGTACGTCTGGTCTTACCATGTGTAAACTCTGGTCCATGATCATTTCCTACATGTACGTCTGGTCTTACCATGTGTAAACTCTGGTCCATGATCATTTCCTACATGTACGTCTGGTCTTACCATGTGTAAACTCTGGTCCATGATCATTTCCTACATGTACGTCTGGGTCTGATCCTAGTGGCTGCAGTTTCCTCGGTTGAATCCCCTCCGACCAATCAGAGAGCGGGGGAGGCGGGTGTTGTAGGTCGTGTTGGTGACGTCAGGAGTTTGTGCTGAATTTGCTGGTAGACTACATGCTAAATGCCTCACTCACTCGGGTTCATTACATACTGTACGTCACGGTAAACTCAGATCCAATCGTTTCAATCTGCAAAATAAGTTAACCCCTCCCACCTGTTAACGGGCTCAATGGAGCAAATCCAGACCTTAGTAAGAAATGAAATGAGTATGATGGTGTGGTAAGACCAGGCTAGACAATTCCCAACCCCAAGATAAGACAATTGTTTCTACGAGCACGTACAAAGTGGATGACAGGGGCCGGGCAGGAGTGCTTGATCTCATGGGAGCAGGAGTCTGCGTACACACATCTGGACTGCGCCCCCCCACACCACACACAGCTGTACTTATGGTCCGCCGTCCGACAGCGACTGCAGTCTGAACGGCCAACGGAACAGTTGAAGAGGGTCACTGCAGGAGACAACATGGGATTATTATAGCAACAACTGTAGTGATGAAATATAAGTATGCGTTACTCTAAAATCCTGCACTGACCATGCAGATTTTCAGAACTGTCAATGAGGAAGTGGTTCTTTCGCCGCACATTGATAGAAGCCTGGTACTCCTCCATCAGTGAGGAATAGGCATACTGGAACACAGCAAATGAACTTTATTGTAACATATTAAAGTAGTATGTCAAGTCATCATTAAAGGGCCCTAATCTGTCATCATTAAAGGGCCCTAACCTGTCATCATTAAAGGGCCCAAACCTGTCATCATTAAAGGGCCCTTACCTGTCATCATTAAAGGGCCCTAACCTGTCATCATTAAAGGGCCCAAATCTGTCATCATTAAAGGGCCCTAATCTGTCATCATTAAAGGGCCCTAACCTGTCATCATTAAAGGGCCCTAATCTGTCATCATTAAAGGGCCCTAACCTGTCATCATTAAAGGGCCCAAATCTGTCATCATTAAAGGGCCCTAACCTGTCATCATTAAAGGGCCCTAATCTGTCATCATTAAAGGGCCCTAATCTGTCATCATTAAAGGGCCCTAATCTGTCCAAAGGCATTAATAAAACATGTTATTTTCCAATACTTCTTTAACTGATAACAGTAGTTCAGAGATATTTGAATTTCTAAATTAGTTTTCGAGCCTCTAAATGTTGTTATTGTTTTCATTTTGATGTCCCGCCGTCCACCGTTTCACCAATCAAAAAGTCTGTGATCCGGGCGCCAGAACTCACCAAGTCAAGCTAATCTCACCGGTAAAGTACCATGTGGCGCAGAACTAAAAAAGGTCTCGTTATGATTCTCAAATCATTAACGACAAAACAAGGAATAAAACCAGGATTTCTATCTTTGTGAAAAAGGTGTTGGTTATAGATGTGTTGTTGACAAAACTCTTGTCTATTCAGCTGTTATGGTCCCAGCTGGATTCGTCTGCATATCTGGCAACCTGAGTCAGGGAGAGTGGGAGAGGCTGCAGTACCACTTTCGGCCAGATTTGTACATACTGCTCCTTTAAACACAAACTAGTACCTTCACAGAATTAAAAGACATTAGAGCTGTCTTAATGCTGGCAATGTCTTAGTTAATTCATGCAATCTGCTAATTAACATTTAAAAAGCCCCTTCTGTTGTCCATAGACACCATCGTCACCACCGTCAATGGGGAGCTCTTTGTTGTCTGTATTCCCTCAGAGGAGAAAATGCTTCCTCTTTCCTTTCAGATTGAGAAGTGTGCATCCGAAGCAGGCCATGTGATTGTCAGACAGAGGTGAGTTGACTGTGGGGCAGAGTTCAGACCTGGTGGGGCTGGCAGGTGATGAAGAAGACCGTGGGCTGGTTCTGGTCCTGCTCCACAGAGGCCTCCACCACCACGGAGTGATTCTCCACATCCAACACACACTCGTACTGAAAACGATCATCCTATTGGACAGACAGCAGAGTTAAACTGAGATAAAATACTTTAAAAAAATAAGAAAAAAAAGATCTCAAAATAAGTAAAATACCGCTTAAAATAACAAAAATGGTCTTCCAAAAAAACAAGAAAATATGACTTGACAAAAATTCTGAAAATAAGAAAATTATACTTGATTCTAGTTTAAAAACAAATATTTCTAGTATTATTTACTTATTTCTTAAACATGTTTAAGAAAAGTTTTCTTAAAATACAGCATCACAAACTTATTTTATCAAAACAAGAAAAGTCTGGAAATAAGAAAAAATAAGCTTAAAAACTCACTACTCAGACTTTTTTCTCTAATAATATAATAATGATGAAGTATCTTAAAAATAGTAAAATAATCTTACACGACAAGTGCATTCAAGCAACAAAAACTTGCCATTAAAAAAATAAGCATGATTTATGTTGTTTTTAGTAAATAAATCTGACCAAGAGTTTACTTCAGGCGTCTCCAACCGTTTTCACGCAGAGAGCTACTTTCCCGGGACGATAAAGGCAGAGAGCTACTTTCCCGGGACGATAAAGGCAGAGAGCTACTTTCCCGCGACGATAAATGCAGAGAGCTACTTTCCCGGGACGATAAAGGCAGAGAGCTACTTTCCCGGGACGATAAAGGCAGAGAGCTACTTTCCCGCGACGATAAAGGCAGAGAGCTACTTTCCCGGGACGATAAAGACAGAGAGCTACTTTCCCGGGACGATAAAGGCAGAGAGCTACTTTCCCGGGACGATAAAGGCAGAGAGCTACTTTCCCGGGACGATAAAGGCAGAGAGCTGCTTTCCCGGGACGATAAAGGCAGAGAGCTACTTTCCCGCGACGATAAAGGCAGAGAGCTACTTTCCCGGGACGATAAAGGCAGAGAGCTACTTTCCCGCGACGATAAACGCAGAGAGCTACTTTCCCGGGACGATAAACGCAGAGAGCTACTTTCCTGGGACGATAAAGGCAGAGAGCTACTTTCCCTGGACAATAAAGGCAGAGAGCTACTTTCCCGGGACGATAAAGACAGAGAGCTACTTTCCCGGGACCATAAAGGCAGAGAGCTACTTTCCCGGGACGATAAAGACAGAGAGCTACTTTCCCGGGACCATAAAGGCAGAGAGCTGCTTTCCCGGGACGATAAAGGCAGAGAGCTACTTTCCCGCGACGATAAAGGCAGAGAGCTGCTTTCCCGGGACGATAAAGGCAGAGAGCTACTTTCCCGGGACGATAAAGGCAGAGAGCTACTTTCCCGGGACGATAAAGGCAGAGAGCTACTTTCCCGGGACGATAAAGGCAGAGAGCTACTTTCCCGGGACGATAAAGGCAGAGAGCTACTTTCCCGGGACGATAAAGGCAGAGAGCTACTTTCCCGGGACGATAAAGGCAGAGAGCTACTTTCCCGGGACGATAAAGGCAGAGAGCTACTTTCCCGGGACGATAAAGGCAGAGAGCTACTCCTTTAAGCGGCAAATGTTGGTGATGTATTGATGTGAACAAGCCTGGTATTGGTTAGTCATTATTTATCATCACATATTTGTTAAATGTGACGAAGTTCATTTACAATAATAAATAACACAATCTGATGAAATATGAGGAGTATTCTTAATTTGTTCATTTCTAAATCCATTGGGGAGCTACCTGGAAGGGGGGTGGCGAGCTACAGGTTGGAGAGGTTACTTTTCTTCAGTATATGAACAGAGTAATGGCAGTTAAAGTGAAAAGTAACCAAACCATTATTACTCATATGTAATTACCAGTCGTTAATCTGTGTGTTTAGTGGTTTACCTGGAACAAGTGCAGGTGCTGTCCCACCAAAGTGATTTTTCTTTCCACATTCACCGGAAGAAGAGATGAGTCCTGGACCTTATCCACACACGGACACTCCTGATTTACCAAAACACACGTTAGGACTAAATATACCAACACTTTCCCAAATGCGTCACAGACAACTGGATCAACAACTAAAAACAATTGAGACTATTTTCAAGTATGACATGATTGAAGCCTGCAGGAGTTTGTCTTTTTTCCGATATTTAAAGGTCATAGACGTATTATTTTATCACAAATCATAAATGACAGTAGCAAGGACCATGATGCTCTAAAAAAGCTTAAATATTCACCATGGAGCGTCCGTTGGGGTCTCTCAGTGAACTATGAATATTCTCTATAGCACAGTCCAAAACGCATGCTGCTGACTCATGCAAACTACTCATTCACTTCATGCAAACATTTACAAACCAGAACACAGGCATGACTCAAACTGAAGACAAAAGTATGATGTGAAGAACCAGAGCTAAACCTCAGATCAGATAAAAGGTCGACGTCTGTGTGTGGTGACGTTAGTTTGACGCTGTGGTTAGTGTCATGGCGAGAAATGGCAGCGAAGAGACATTGTTACAGATATGAAATGGTAAAAACTTGAATATATTATACAGTGCTTTCAATATTGCACTTAGGCCGTCAAACTACAGGTGCTTGCTCTTTTTCCAAATTACAATTCCAGACTTTTTTTAAACTAATATTTTTTTTCCCAATCCTTGTGTGCCTACTGCAGACTTCATTGGTTGAGATTGTACCAACTGTGTTTATTAGAAATTGTTATTATTTTAACCATGCATTTTTTTCCCCACTTTATTAAGACTTTCACACAAAATTCAAGTGTTTCAAAGTTCCATAATTATTAAGATTTTCAAGACTTGGACAAGCACCCTGAACTGGTTACATTAATAACTACAACACATTTTGTGCGCAGAAGTGTTTTATACAGATTTAGAATCACTGATAATCACAGAAATATGTCCTACTTTCATTTAATAACTTCTCAGTATTTGTCAAGATAAACTAGACTAGAGGCTCCCCCATTTGGCAGACTATTAGAAAACAGACTATTAGCATATTGTGAACCGGCTTCATCATTAAAAAATATATACAGTATAGACCAAAAGTTTGGACACACTTTCCCATTCATTGAGTGTCCTTTCTTTTCATGACTATTGCCTGTAGACCCGCACCAGGCTGTGAAAGGGCTGTTTTGACCGATAAGGAGAGTGATGGTGCTGGGCCACATGACCTCCACAGTCACCGGACCTGAACCCAGTCCAGATGGTTTTGGACCTGAACCCAGTCCAGATGGTTTTGGACCTGAACCCAGTCCAGATGGTTTTGGGGCTGGACCACAGAGTGAAGGGGGCAACAAGTGCTAAGCATCATGGGAACTCCTTCAAGACTGTTGGAGACCATTTCAGGTCCTCTTGAAGCTGAAAGTGCCAGGAGTGAAGCAGTATCAGAGCAAAAGGTGCTACTTTGAAGAACCCAGAATAAAAAATATATTTTTAGTTGTTTTATTCTTTTTTTTAGTACGTACATAAATCCACATGAGTTAATTCATAGTTTTGATGCCTTCTACAATTCTCATAATCATGAAAATAAAAAAACTCTTTGAATGAGAAGGTGTGTCCAAACTTGTGGTCTGTACTGTATATATGTTGCACAATATCTAGAAAAAATAA